>CM019063.1:558862061-559437200 GCA_009667805.1 Leptobrachium leishanense
CCTTTATTTTATGGGATGCAGAAATGTCATGTGATGTGATGTAAGGGTTAATCGATGGTTGTGTACTGGTGTGACGTTTGCTGCCTGGTGGTGTTTTTCTGGCACTTCGAGTTCTCATTTTCTGGCGCTTCGAGTTCTCATTGTGTAGCGCGCCTCTTTGCTAAGTGATGCCCCTGTCAGTGATTTTGTCGCTGCTCGTTTGCCCTTGTCAGTTTCTTATACTTTTGACGCACAGTGTTATTGTCGCTTCTGGAAGTGCGCTGCGTTGTTATATCCCATATGATTATGTATGGGGGGACAGACATGTTTTGTGTTTATTGGTTTCCTCTTACGGCTGCATTTATTAACACATTATTAATTAATTCATATCATAAAAAAGTATGTGGAATTTTGGATTTCTGCCTCCCGTAAAAAAAATGTGATGATAGGGTTAATTGTGATTGTGTGTATGTGTGACTTTTCTTAATGTAATTAGTATGGGTATGCAAATTATGACTGTTGGACTTCAGCATAAATGGTGGCATTTGGTTCATTAAAAAGTCAGAGAACTCTCAGAACTCAGAGAGAGAGGATCCTGTTTTAAAGCATACAGCCGCGCCTGGTGTCTTTATTTCAGCGACGCTACACTATACACTATCACCCTCAGATGGCAGAGAGCGGCCTTCTGGAGATTCCTAACGGCTCCAGGGCAGAGGAACAGAAGCAGGCAGGTCAAGCTGCTCTAGGCGCTGAGGACAGCGCTCCCAGTAGCCGGGCTGACCGCAACGAAGGGGTGTCTGGACAGCCAGGACAGACGGAAGGGAACGGTACCTTCACACTGGTGGCAAGCGGTGGGATAAGCTCTCCAACCCCAGAAGAAACGCAGAATGGCAGGGTACCCCAACTACAAAAAAGACACCCTGCGGGGCATCCTGGAGAGCCGAGGAGGCACCCCGGGCTCAAAGAACAAAAAGGCCTTGGTCAAAGAACTGCAAGAAATGGACCAGCGAAGAGAGGACACGGGACCCCCGTCCATAAGAGACCGGCTCCAGCAAAGAGTAAGGAGGGCGATGGCCCAGGCCCAGGCGGATGAACCTGGTAACTGGCAGGACGAGCACTGGTGGAAAGATTTTGTCCGCCAGGAGATGTGGAACGAGGCCATCCAACAGGAGGAGGACTGCCTTGAAGAAGCCCTTCCCACTTATACGGAGAGGTACGAGCACCAGTGGTACTTACGGGTGCCCTTTTTGGGAGAACAGCCCCAAGAGGAATGGCTGACGGAGCTAGGCGAACTGGTCCAGAGCGAAATTATACTGGACACCAGCTACAGAGCCCTCCAGTGGTTTACGTCCCAACTAATGCCCAGCACAGCAGACAGCGGCCCAACAAAAGGCTTCGACTACGGCGGCACAGGACTGCTGTATACAAGGATGGGCAAAGACCCCGGTTTTGGGGTTGACACAGAGTGGCGGCGAGAACAACTCCTGGACCTCTGGTATGAGGAACTGGAAGACCTTGACGATAACCGTGATGCAGAGGAACTGGAGTTCCTGGTTGATCAGGAATGGCAGCTCGAAAAGGCCTACAAAAGGCTGTTCGATGACGCTCCACAGCTAGGCCTGAGCCCCATTACCTGGGACTGTCTGGCGGAAGAAGCAGGCAGTCAAAGTGACACAGACGAATTGGAGCCCGAGGCGCTCCCTTGGTTCCCCCTCATGACCGCAGCAGAAGAGGAAGCACTGGCAACAGGGCGGAGTGCCGCTGGCCTCTGCCCAGACCTGGAGATGGAGGACACCATTCTCCCGCAAGACGACACTGTGTCAGTGTCTATCCCCCCAGCTGAAGTTCTGGCGATGGGGCAGAGCGCCAATGCCCTCTGCCCACCTTTCATAATGGTCACATCGGATCCAGGAGAGGATCCCCCGGGCTGGTTTTCCCGCAGCCCATGACCCCACTGGAGATGGAGGACACCATTCTCCCGCAAGACGACACTGTGTCAGTGTCTATCCCCCCAGCTGAAGTTCTGGCGATGGGGCAGAGCGCCAATGCCCTCTGCCCACCTTTCATAATGGTCACATCGGATCCAGGAGAGGATCCCCCCGGGCTGGTTTTCCCGCAGCCCATGACCCCACTGGAGATGGAGGACGCCATCCTCCCGCAAGATGACACTGTGTCAGTGTCTATCCCCCCAGCTGAAGTGCTGGCGACGGGGCAGAGCACCGATGCCCTCTGCCCACCTTTCATAATGGTCACATTGGACCCAGGAGAGGATCCCCCTGGGCTGGTTTTCCCACAGCCCATGACCCCACCGGAGATGGAGGATGCCATCCTCCTGCCAGAAGACACTTTGTCAATGTCTATCCCCCCAACTGAAGCGCTGGCGACAGGGCAGAGCACCGCTGACCTCTGCCCACTCCCCAAGTTGCACCAAGACGACCCGAGCAAGGATCTCCACAGGCTGCCAGCCCAACAACGAATGACCCCACCGAGAATGGAGGACACCATTCTCCTGCCTGGAGACACGTCCCCAGCATATACCACTCCAGCGGAAGCGCTGGCAACAGGGCAGATCGCCGCTGGCCTCTGCCCACCTTTTTCAGTACGCACAGAAGATTTCGGTGAGGACTCCCAGGGGCTGCCGGCCCCACAGCCGACGACCCTACCCCGACTGGAGGTAAACTGTTTCCCGTATATTACACCCGTCCCCCCAGCAGAAGAGCTGGCAACGGGGCAGAGTGACGCTGGCCTCTGCCCACCACCCAACTTGTGCCCAGAGGATCCAAGCAAGTTTTTCAAGAAGGTGCTACCCTCCGGACCAATGGCTCCCCTGAGAATGGAGGGCGCCATTCTTCCGCAAAGAGGCACTTCCCCAGCATCCACCCCCCCAGCAGAAGCGCTGGCTACAGGGCAGAGCATTTCCAACCTCTGCCCACCACCCAACTTGTGCCCAGAGGATCCAGGCAAGTTTTTCCAGAGGGTGCAACCCTCCCGACCAATGGCTCCCCTGAGAATGGAGGACACCATTCTCCCACAAGGAGGCACTTCCCCAGCATCCACCCCCCCAGCAGAAGCGCTGGCTATGGGGCAGAGCATTTCCAACCTCTGCCCATCCTCCCAACCCTTTAGGCTGGAGGCCTCTTGCCTCACCTATTCCCCTCAACGGCTGGCCAGAGCACCAGGGGCACATGCAGTTGGGACATGTTCCCCCCAGGTTATTGATACCCTGGGAGAAGGTACAGGTGGTAACTCTCCCCAACAGCGAGACACTTCCCCAGGAGGGGACACCAACAAATTACACCAGCGACACGCCGGGCCAAAGAGTATAGGGCACCCCTCGGACAGCGGGCCAGCCTACAAGGACAAGTGGAGAAACCCAGGGGCTCGCCTCCTCCCGACAGACTATGGACCCACACCCAGGCATAGCCTGTGGCGACCGTCGGACCCCACTGGTGATGCTTGTGTGCCAGCACCCTGGAACTTTGAGGATGGCGCAGAGAAAAGGACAAGGTGAGAAGTCTCGTCAGTGGCAAGAGATCCGTTTGGGATCTAAGCTTGCCCTGCCGTTCTGGAAGGGGGGACATATGTCATGGAGCTGATGTAACGCTCCATGCTTCAAACCCCAAGAGACTTTATGTTCATTTATATCGTGTGTTTTTAAATATATTTTACATCGTTTGGTTTTAGTTTAATTTAGTTTAGTGTAAAATGGCATAGCTTTGGTTTTAAATACTTATATTCCTGTAGGTAAATGTGTTTTTGTGTATACAGTAAACAAGCTTTACTGCTGTGTAATTTATGCACCAGGGCTTTTCCCATTATCTAGCTGCATGTTTAATTCAAGGGATCTCTGATAGTGTGTGTTTAATCTGATGTGTTAGAACAATGGATATACAAATGTTGTTTGAGCTGAAAGGCTAAAGAATGTAAAGAATGTTTATTGTAAATAACTGACTTAACCCTTTCGCTGCTGAGGCTTTTCCCGCCTCTGTGCTGAGGTCATTTTTACCGGTTTTGCTCATCATGTTTAAACGCGTTTTGAAGGCTTATTTTAGTATATGACCCAGACATATTATATATCGTTCTTTCCGCCAGAGTCGGCAGATTAATAATATGTCATTATTATATGTATACGTCATGACCTGTCTGTTTATTATAACAAAAAATGCAATAAAATATGAATTTTCAATAATTTACAGCGTTTAAAGTGTTTTTTTTCCACATTTTAACATGCGAGCAATTGCGGTTATATTTTGTATGGGGTGCGCTTGTTAAAAAAATTAGATGGGGTCTCGTTACATTTTTTTTTGGGGAAAATTACAAGATTTTTAACAAACGCACCGCATACAAAAATCATTAGTGCAGCATCATTGTTCACATTATAATTGAAATGGGAACAATATTGCTGCATTAACGAACCAAAAAAAAGAAAAAAAAAGTGTTTATTTTTTTTTAATTTTTTTTTTTTTTTTTTTTTTTTTTTTTTTTTTTTACAAACTTTTTTCACTTTCGTGTTTGGTATTGTTGGAACGGCCATGCTCTGGCCGATCCAACAATACCAAATGTTAACCCCTAGCTGCCACGGATCGGGAGATAGGGAGTTCATTGGAACTCCCTATCTCCACCGTTGGTGGCAGTTAGGGGTTAACTCCAGGACTGGCGTCATTGTGCTATGCACGATGACGCCAGTCCTCAGGGGGAGTTCCCGGAGGCTTGGCCGACATCCAAGATGTCGGCCAGCTCCGGGAAAGGATCACGAACCGGCGCTTTTCAGCGCCGATTCGCGATCCAGCTCCCCAGGGGTTAATGCCAGGTACCATTTGGAAGGGCAGGCTGTGCCCTTCCAAATGATGCCTGGGTTAACCCCCGCAACGCCGCCGATCGGGAGGGAGAGAGGTCCGAAGGACCTCCCCCCTCCCTTTCAGGCGCCTCCTCCGCACATGCGGGGGGGCGCCTGAATTAGGTGTCATCGCGCTGCCGCGATGACACCTAATTTCACCGGCAGTGGTTCCAGATGCTGGGCTGACATCGAGGATGTCAGCCCTCACTGGGGGGGCCAGCGATCGGCCGGAACTTGGCCGAACGCTGACCCCAAAGTGAGGACGCGCTCAGCGCGTCCTCAGCACAGCAGCAGCCATGCGGAGGACGCGCTGAGCGCGTCCTCCGCATCGAAGTGGTTAATGTAATTAGTATGGGTATGCAAATTATGACTGTTGGACTTCAGCATAAATGGTGGCATTTGGTTCATTAAAAAGTCAGAGAACTCTCAGAGCTCAGAGAGAGAGGATCCTGTTTTAAAACATACAGCCGCGCCTGGTGTCTTTATTTCAGCGATGCTACACTATACACTATCGCCCTCAGAAGGCAGAGAGCGGCCTTCTGGAGATTCCTAACGGCTCCAGGGCAGAGGAACAGAAGCAGGCAGGTCAAGCTGCTCGAGGCGCTGAGGACAGCGCTCCCAGTAGCCGGGCTGACCGCAACATAGGGGTGTCTGGAGAGCCAGGACAGATGGAAAGGAACGGTACCTTCACAATATATATATTCTTTATCTTTATTTCCTTGCAACTGTTTTTGTATGTTTATGTGTATTTTTTCTGTCCCCCATCGAATTGTGCATTTGTATTGTATTTTAACACTTTTTTCATTGTTTTATACCTTGGTTTTTGTAGCATTCTACCCATTTCTTGCTTTACCACCACGTATGTACATATATTTTTGAGATTGGTGCACTCGTGGATCCCTTAGTGATCAGGTTCCAATTGTTTATCTTGGTTGCTTAGCAACTGTTTAGGACCGCCTTGAGATTGCCCCTTCGTGCCTTACTCCACAGCTGTCGTACTGCTGCAGGTTGTTTTGGGCACATTTTTATCTGGTGCGCTCTCATCGCTTGGCGTGGCTGAACGTCAGAACACTTTTTGGGATTAGACGCCATTGTTTGGGATCAGACGCCATTGTTTTTTGCTTATGTTTATTTGGTTGCTTTGCAACTGAGCATGGCCAGTCTTATGCCGCCCCTTTCTTTGGTTATTGTGCATCTGCTAAACGGCCGTTGGCTGTTCCATTTGTCTGTATCTTTATTTGGGGCGTGTTACTCTGCCTGATGTTTGGTTGGTCCTTTGGACCATCTGGTGTCTAGTGTCTTCACGATTGGACGCCTTAACCAAGTGTCCCGGTTCCGGCATCAGCCTCAGGTGCCCGTGAATTTTCAATCGTTAATTTCCATATGTTCTCCCTATTTATATGCGCACTTCTTTGGGGGCCAGTACAGCTCAGGAATAAGCCCACAACGGGTGAAACGCGTCAAGCTATGTTAGCTTTCTTTTGCTTTTAAATCTATTTTCCTTCCCTTTGGTGGTTTCTTGTGCGGACTACCCTGGTGTGTCTCTTTTGTATTAGTTTAGAGGTATGTAGGTGGCTCGAACTGCTGAGGTATTAGACAGTCAATTTCTTCTTTATCATCTACTCCTTTCACTGTGACACGACCTGT
Source organism: Leptobrachium leishanense (assembly GCA_009667805.1). Taxonomy (NCBI): domain Eukaryota; kingdom Metazoa; phylum Chordata; class Amphibia; order Anura; family Megophryidae; genus Leptobrachium; species Leptobrachium leishanense. The sequence goes on from CM019063.1 coordinate 558,868,525, forward strand.
GGACTCTTATGAGGTGCCGTCAATTCCATTGCATTTTTCCACCATCCACGGTTTTAGTGTTTGTTTAATAAATAGTTTATTTATCTTTATTCTTAGACACCTTCCCTGCACTTTGTGCAATTGTCTTCTATTTGCTCTTGTTGGGTTAGGCCCTTTTTGGGTGTCTATTCCTCATGTTTAATTGTTTGTTTCATGGTTCAAATTCACAGAACTCTGGTATAAGTCAGTGATACACCCTGATAGCCTTTGCAGTGAGAATACACAGCTTCAAATTCACAAAACTCTGTATAAATCAGTGATACAGCCTGATAGCCTGGCAGCAGCTGGCAGTGCCAACACATTACAACTCCCAGATATCTGCTAGAAGTATGTGGGACCCCCTGGTACCTGGCTGTGAGAAGACACAGATTACAATTCCCAGATATCTGTTAGAAGTCTGAGAGACCCCAATAGCTGGCAGTGAGAAGACACAGATTACAATTCCCAGATATCTGCTAAAAGTCTGTGAGACCCAATAGCTGGCAGTGAGAAGACACAGATTACAATACCCAGATATCTGCTAGACGTCTATGAGACCCCAATAGCTGGCAGTGAGAAGACACAGAATACAATTCCCAGATATCTGCTAGAAGTCTGTGAGACCCCAATAGCTGTGTAACGGGGAGCCCCCTATAGGGTGAGGGGGAACCCCCAATCTGCAGAGATGAAGCCTTAAGGACAGGTATACAGCTTCCAGGGAACAAACCAAGATATTAACAGAACTTAGAAAGATCCCTAAGCCCTGACTGAGATCCTTGAAAGATGGTCTCGAAATTCTAACTAGGCTAGGTTTGCAAGATGAATAAAATATAAACCAGACAGACAATAAATGCAGGTATACAGATTCCAGGGAACAAAGCAAGATATAAACAGAAACTAGAAAGATCCCTAAGCCCTGACTGAGATCCTTGAAAGGTGGTCTCGAAATACTAGCTAGGCTAGGTTTGCAAGACAAACAAAACATAAACCAGACAGACAATAAATGCAAGCATACAGATTCCAAAGCACGGTACAGTACAGGGGACAGACAGAAGAGAGATCCAGATACAAGAGCCAAAAGGTCATACACGGAATATCATTCTAGAGGGGTCAGGCAAGAGAGGGATCCTAAATACATGAGCCAGAGGTCGTACACAGCAAATCAAAGTAAACCAGCAAATACAGGGACTAGGTATGAAAGACTATCCTGGTCCAAGGATCAAGGGGAGTCCTGGTCGTACTTATAGGGCAGAACAGGTCATGTGACCGCAGGCCAATCAGCCCAACATATGGCCTGCAGGCTGAAAACAAAAATAAACAGGAATCCCTGCTACCACCAGCAGGGGGCAAGGCCAAGACGTGACATAACCCCCTCCCTTACGGGTGACCTCCTGTGCACCCAAGAAAGAAAACATGGATGGCATGAAAATGGACAAGACCAGTCACCAGTACCCATTGGAATCCCACTCAGACTCAGAGTAGTCGGTTTGTGCCTGAGCAAGCAAAGCTCTTTCATAAACCCCCAGGTCCTTTCTGCGGATCACTGCACCATTAGAGGCCCGTACACAACCTTCGCCAACCGGGCTAGGGTCTCGTACCTGAGGGTCCGACGGCATGAATACCTTGGACCTTGAACGGAGTGAATCATCAGTCCCAGGTTGTTTATGTTTAGTCCTCTTGCGTCTCCTGGACCGTGATCTAGGAGTTCCGTCCACACCATGGTACATAGAGGTATTAGAGGTGCTGCCAGATCCAGTGACGGTAGTCGTGCCCCGGGATTGTATATTACAACCCAGAGTGGAACCACTAGACACAGTGGACTTACTGTCTACCCCAGAGACAATGACCTTGCCATTAAACGTGGCCCGACCGATACAGTACAGGGTGTGTGCATGACTGGTACACTCTCGGGATATGGGACATCACCAGGACATGGTACAGTTGGCGCCACAATAGTCTTACACCTCTCCCCAGGAGGAGTATATTGTGAATCATCTGAATCAGAGTCTTCCACCAGCCTTTTCAGAATGTCAGGGTGTCTCTGGAGCACTACCCAGTGCCTCTCACGCATCCAAAAGCCAGAAGGCGTCCGTATATATTCCGTGGGAACACAATGTGATTTAGGGATCTCAATACCCTTTAAACCACCAGCTTGCTGAATTTCCCTGATTACTGTGCGGAGTAAGGCAACCTCGGACTTAGAGGGTGTAGTATCAATGGAACCAGAACAAAGTGTGGCAGTGTCAGAACCAGATTGGCTAGGGTTGATCACCTTTTCTTGTCTTCTCTTAGACTTTGTGACCACCTCACAAGGCTTGACAATGGTGGGGACAACACTGGACTCACTGTGGGGCAAGGGCACAGTGGTCTCATGTGCCAATCCAGGCACATCGGCCTCATAACAAAACGTGGTCACAGCTGTCTCGTCTAACCTGGGTACAGCTGTCATTGCTGACGTACAGCTTGTCCCGGACACCACTGGCAAGGTACCAGCCTCAGGCATCACGAATGACATATTGTCAGTACCCGACATGGCTGGCTTCTCATTACCAGTACCCGACATGGCTGGCTTCGTGCCAGGGGAAGCAGACATGGCTGGCTTCGTGCCAGTGGATACAGACATGGCTGGCTTCGTGCCAGGGGAAGCAGACATGGCTGGCTTCATGCCAGGGGAAGCGGACATGGCTGGCTTTTCATTGCCAGTGGGAACAGACATGGCTGGCTTCGTGCCAGGGGAAGCAGACATGGCTGGCTTCGTGCCAGTGGATACAGACATGGCTGGCTTCGTGCCAGGGGAAGCAGACATGGCTGGCTTCATGCCAGGGGAAGCGGACATGGCTGGCTTTTCATTGCCAGTGGGAACAGACATGGCTGGCTTCGTGCCAGGGGAAGCAGACATGGCTGGCTTCGTGCCAGGGGAAGCAGACATGGCTGGCTTTTCATTGCCAGTGGGAACAGACATGGCTGGCTTCGTGCCAGGGGAAGCAGACATGGCTGGCTTTGTGCCAGTGGATACAGACATGGCTGGCTTCGTGCCAGTGGATACAGACATGGCTGGCTTCGTGCCAGTGGATACAGACATGGCTGGCTTCGTGCCAGTGGATACAGACATGGCTGGCTTCGTGCCAGTGGATACAGACATGGCTGGCTTCGTGCCAGTGGATACAGACATGGCTGGCTTCGTGCCAGTGGATACAGACATGGCTGGCTTCGTGCCAGTGGATACAGACATGGCTGGCTTCGTGCCAGTGGATACAGACATGGCTGGCTTTGTGCCAGTGGATACAGACATGGCTGGCATCGTGCCAGTAGATACAGACATGGCTGGCATCATGCCAGTAGATACAGACATGGCTGGCATCATGCCAGTAGATACAGACATGGCTGGCATCGTGCCAATAGATACAGATATGGCTGGCAGTGTGCCAGTGGATACAGACATGGCTGGCAGCGTGCCAGTGGATACAGACATGGCTGGCAGCGTGCCAGTGGATACTGACATGGCTGGCAGCGTGCCAGTGGATACTGACATGGCTGGCAGCGTGCCAGTGGATACTGACATGGCTGGCAGCGTGCCAGTGGATACTGACATGGCTGGCAGCGTGCCAGTGGATACAGACATGGTTGGCAGCGTGCCAGTGGATACTGACTTGGCTGGCAGCGTGCCAGCGGATACAGACATGGCTGGCAGCGTGCCAGTATATACAGACATGGCTGGCAGCGCGCCAGTGGATACAGACATGGCTGGCAGCGTGCCAGCGGATACAGACATGGCTGGCAGCGTGCCAGCATATACTGACATGGCTGGCAGCGTGCCAGTGGATACAGACATGGCTGGCAGCGTGCCAGTGGATACAGACATGGCTGGCAGCGTGCCAGTATATACAGACATGGCTGGCAGCACGCCAGTGGATACAGACATGGCTGGCATAGCATTCCCAACCGGAGACAATGCAACCACACTGGGAGACGAGGGCATAGTGATCCCATGATTCAACAGATTTGAGGTGGCTATTCTGCCAGTCTGGATGCCTATGGAGGACACACCAGTACCTCCATAGCGATACCTGGATACATGGTTCCCCTGCCATTGCTTAACAGGTTTTAATACACAATGTTCAATAGTGTGATTTGGATCTGCGCAATAAAAACAGAAACCATACAACCTGCGTCTTTCCTTCTCCGGTATGGGTTTGCAAGTAGTGCAGGGTGGTGCTGCATCGTTAGCTGCAGCAGGTGATAGGCTCAGAGCCTCTATTAACCTCTGCAGCTCTTTCAGCATAGCAAGCACCAAGTTTAATACAGCTTCATACATATGAGACATACCTGCCAGCTTCTATTTGGGACCAGGATAATGTAACGGGGAGCCCCCTATAGGGTGAGGGGGAACCCCCAATCTGCAGAGATGAAGCCTTAAGGACAGGTATACAGCTTCCAGGGAACAAACCAAGATATTAACATTACTTAGAAAGATCCCTAAGCCCTGACTGAGATCCTTGAAAGATGGTCTCGAAATTCTAACTAGGCTAGGTTTGCAAGATGAATAAAATATAAACCAGACAGACAATAAATGCAGGTATACAGATTCCAGGGAACAAAGCAAGATATAAACAGAAACTAGAAAGATCCCTAAGCCCTGACTGAGATCCTTGAAAGGTGGTCTCGAAATACTAGCTAGGCTAGGTTTGCAAGACAAACAAAACATAAACCAGACAGACAATAAATGCAAGCATACAGATTCCAAAGCACGGTACAGTACAGGGGACAGACAGAAGAGAGATACAGATACAGGAGCCAAAAGGTCATACACGGAATATCATTCTAGAGGGGTCAGGCAAGAGAGGGATCCTAAATACATGAGCCAGAGGTCGTACACAGCAAATCAAAGTAAACCAGCAAATACAGGGACTTGGTATGAAAGACTATCCTGGTCCAAGGATCAAGGGGAGTCCTGGTCGTACTTATAGGGCAGAACAGGTCATGTGACCGCAGGCCAATCAGCCCAACATATGGCCTGCAGGCTGAAAACAAAAATAAACAGGAATCCCTGCTACCACCAGCAGGGGGCAAGGCCAAGACGTGACAAGCTGGCAGTGAGAAGACACAGATTACAATTCCCAGATATCTGCTAGAAGAAAGTGAGCCCTGATTGGCATAGTCTTGCACCTGTCTTGCACCTGTCTTGCACCTGACCTGTGGTCAGGTGCAAGGCTGTAGCCAATTACAAGCTTCATGCCAGTGGAAAAGTGCATTGTGGTCCATTGTAGTGCATTGTGGGAAAACACGTGACGAACACGCGGAAATGTTCGATGTTCTTCAAACTGCCGAACAGGCAATGTTCGAATCAAACTCATGTTCGGATCGAACCTCCAGCCCATCCCTAGCGCTCTGTAGAAAAATGAGGATCGAGCCACTTTCTTTTTGTATTATGGTATTGCAAGTAAGGTGCAGGTCCTGCATCTGAGGTTATAGGATGAGGGAACTGCTAGGAGAAGCAACCTATTCAGTTAGAGTGGTAGCTTCCCAGAAAATCTCTTAAACACCGATTTGGAAAGGTGAAGGGTGCGTCTGGATTCCAGCAATGGCCAGTTTAGCTCTTTTAGCATGTCACAATGGTGGGTCATGTAGTTACATTGTTGCACAAAGTGGCAGAATGAGTTACACACTGTAGTAAGTTTATGAAGGTGTGATTGAGGGGCAGCTGCATTCACTACATCTCCGTATTCAATAGCCGCCATAAGCATTTGTTGTACAATCTGCTTTCTTACTGCAGGGCTCAGGCAGGATTTGTTTCTGTACAGGGCACCTAGTTTAGGGTAGAGTTTAGATGAGAGCTTTTCGATGTGGGGGCCAAAGGATTGATTTGGGTCTAACCACATACCTAGATATTTGAAAGAAATGACTGTGGTCAGTAGGGATTAGGGATGAGCTGTTCAGGTTCGGACGGTTCGGAGTTCGACCCGAACTTTGGCAGTTCAAAAGTTCGTGAATGTCGAACTTTTTGGCCGTGTTCGGTTCAGGTTCGAAAAAAAAAAGAAATTTTGAAAAAAGTATAGAAAATGCTTAAAAAAATACTAAAAAATCTAGAAATAAAGAGACTCTTTACTGCAGAATATTATAAGCAACGGTTTATTAGATATTGAATTAAAAACTAATGTGTACGTGGAAAGATTATCAACTCTATATGACCTCTGTTCACAAACGGGCATAACACCAGGTGTTTTTAGTCTGGTAATCAATTTGATACATTGTACAATATACTGAGGGTGGGGTGGTGTCTGGTGTCTGCTTCTGATTGAGATTTGAGAATTAATTTCCCTAAAACATCCTAATATGCTGCATTTAACTGGTGTTTGAAAATAATCTAAAGCAATGTTATTTTTCACCTCGGGATTAAACATTCACAGGGTTATTCAGAGAGGTCAAAATAGCCAAACCAGAAAAATTCTCCCATTTATCTCACTTTCCAAATTGGCTATTTGGTCTAGATTGTTCTCTTCTCTTGCCAGTTCTCCTGACTTTCACCTCTCTCTCAGGGTTGTTCAGAGAAAGGTGAAAACCAGGAGAATGGCAGGAAAAGAGAACAATCTGGACCAAATAGCCGATTAGGAAAGTGAGATAAGGCTAGGGTCAGACTAACGCATTTTTCGCAGCGACCGTCAAAAATGTGCGTCCGAACGCATTGCCGTATTTTTTCACGGATTGCGCGAAAACGGTCATACGATGCGCATTTTTGTGCGTGATTTTTCTACGGATCCAAACCAGGAAACTTTGGGTGTCTGGACGTTATGTTGGCCGGACATGAGCAGTGTCTGAAGTCTCCAAATCACGCACACACGCCGCTAGTGGACGCAGCGCACTCTGTACGTCCGTACTAGCAGTTCTGCGTTCTCGAAAAAATGCGTTCATTTTCCACTTGCGTTGCGCAGCCTGACTTTCGTGCGACCGTACTTTGTATATTGGTCGTCATTGCCCGTCATTTGCTGCTAGTGTGGCCGTGATTAAGTGCGCCTAAACGCACGTTAAAAATTCGCTAGTCTGACCCTAGCCTAAATGGGAGAATTTTTCTGGTTTGGCTATTTTGACCTAGAATTTTCCATTCTCCAGTCATTCTCCTGCTCTTCACCGCTCTCTGAATAACCCTGATAGCCGAACCAGAAAAATTCTCCCATTTATCTCACTTTCCAAATCGGCTTTTTGGTCTAGAAGTTTCCATTCTCCTGCTTTTCACCGCCAAAAAATCAGTAAACTTTTTCTGCGTGTCCGAAAATGTCTCCTCTTTTCATACAGACTGCCGCCCCAAGCAGTTGTTTATGGATAGATTAAAGGAAAAGCATTTACCGTCATTTGAAATGTCATTTTTTGGTTTTTACATATTTCTATACATCCTAGAAATCCGCCACTTCACGGGCAGGTTATGGGGACCTCCTAGGCACGATATTTGAAGGAATTTTTCATTTTTATTTTTAACCCTTATTTCATGGAAAACTCACTGTCCCTTTAAAAACTTTTTTTTAAAACTTTTTGTCCTTGTTTCCTGTCCCCCAGGGCACTACCCGGACCCCCATACACCTTTTATGGTAAATATGTAGCATATATGCCCTCTTGGAGGGCACTCTAAAAAACCGAATTTTCAGCCCCATTGACTTGCATGGGGGTTCGGGTTCGGACCCGAACAAATGGGAAGTTCGGGTTCGGGCTTGAACCGAACTCGGGGTATGTTCGGCTCATCCCTAGTAGGGATGTGCGTTTCGTTTCGTACCGATTAGTTTTTCTCACAAAACGGGCCGATTCGGTGCTTCGGATTCTTCCGATGTTCCGAACCGGACCAGCAACAAAATACATATTATTTCCTGATACGAAATTAAAAATTACGATATATTGTATGGAAATTTGTAAAATTGCCAGTAATTTTCATTCTATTCGCGATTTCGGTTCCGTTTCGATTAATTTCAGACAACATATTTACGTATTGGTTCGAGTCCGTTTCGGTTCCGTTGCTGATTTCATAATTTCATATCGTCAGTCACTTTTTTCAGTTGTTCCAGTGCAAAATTCCCGTTTTTATTAAATATATCCTAAAGCATTTATTTTTTTCACTTACAGCAAGAAGTGTATGCATTTATTTATTTGTTAGGATTATTTTTGCATTTTTCAGGAATTTTTGGGTTACTATTTTCCCAAATTCTTCCTAACTTATTTTAAATGTAAAACAAGGTCTAATGTTTTTCTTTGCAGAACACATACAGCTGAATTATCTTCTCACAGTCCGTCCATATGTGTTCTGTTCAGCAATGAATTTTTATACAATACATTTTGTCAGTATCAGTACCATGGATAGTAACAAGCCTGTCGTTATCCATGGTGCTGATATGAAGAAATAGATCGATAATGTGTGTTTCACCATCAGTGACTGTCCATGGTTCTGACTCAGATGTGAGCCTCAGGTGAACTCCACCCTGCCTAATGATGTCTCCTTAAGAGGAAGCTACATACTCTACTCCATGCTTCCACATTGAAGTCTTGACTGTGAATCTAAGCAGACATGCCTCCTGAATACTCCCTGATTTCCAGCTTCCAAAGACTCCTCTGTAACCTTACCAGTGAACACTATTTTGGACATCCCTCTGATTCCCACCAGTAACCTCTTCCATTGTAAAGGTTCATGTCTCCTGTTTAATAAACCACCATTGTGCCCTGTAACCTGCCTGAGCTTCTGTTCACTGTGGGTATAGACCTTTTGAAAGGCCTAACTCTTCAGTTAGCAGATGGACAATACCAGTGTGGTACTAAACCATACATTTCAGCCAGACCTGATCTTGTAGGCCGTGTATCAATGTCTGAAAACCCAAATACTACTTCATAAAACTGTATAATGTGGAGCTATCAGACATTAAAAATCACCAAATTTTGGGCCTGATTAGCAATATTGAACTAAACATGTTTCAGAGGGACCCACAAATGCTATGGGTGGCCCATGGACTGCCTGGAGGTAGCTGGGATGTACAATCCTCAACATGGAGCTGGGTCGGGGCAGGTAGAGCAGGCCATCATGACTGAGCAGGATGAGCAGCCAGCTCTCCAGCTTAACTCTTCCCTCCTCCACGCATACAGTACTGCCTCAAGGAAAACCCATTTGTCATGGTTTTAAAAAAGCGCAATATTTTCCATTTGTTTCAAAACAAAAAATTCATGTATTTCCAGCACTTTTTCCCCAGGCTCCTGAGATGTAAATCCGGCGCTGGGCACCGTTCCTCTAAATCTTGTGGTATTGTACATTGATAGAGGGTCAGTGTGGGGTAAAAAGTGGGGAACGTCTGCAAGGCAGGGAAAATGCTTGGCTGCGGAACAAAAATCAAACATGCCACAGCCAGAGCAGCTTGTAGGGGGAATGGACAATAACCTCATATTTCTTTCATGGTCGACTTCTCAGGTCCTCTTTACCAGCTATGTAAGATGTTTATGAATAGCACTCAGAGGGTTAATCATTGAAAATATGCTCTTTATATATTTTTCAAATTAATTTAAGCAATTATAGAAATGCGCTTCAATTATGTGGATATTACTTTATTTCTGCTTCCAAGCAAAAGGGCTTTTGTGTTCATTTCTGGTCTGAACAGGATTATGTAACATTTTGGGAAAAATATACAGCCTAAAAGTCCAGCGCTTGAGCTCAATATGGCAAAGATCTCCACAGACACCATGTCCTTCCCTTTGGTGCTCAGATAGGCCGGGATCATGGCGATCCAGACACTGCAGAACACCAGCATGCTGAAGGTGATGTACTTGGCCTCATTAAAACTGTCCGGTAATGTCCTGGCTAAAAAAGCTATAATGAAACTAACAATGGCCAGAAGCCCCATATACCCCAGGACGGAGTAAAAGGCCATTACTGAACCTTCATTACATTGAACTATGATCTTTCCTGGATAAGAACGTGTGTCCAGCTCCTGAAAGGGAGGAGAAGCAGCCAACCATGTGATATTAATCATGACTTGAATCAATGAGAAGGTCAGGACGACAACATTGGATATCTTCATATTAACCCACTTCTTCCAGACACTCCCAGGTTTGGTGGCTTTGAAGACAATGTAAATCATGGTGGTTTTCCCCAACACACAGGAGATGGCTATGGAGAAGATGATGGAGAAGGTGGATTGACGCAGCATGCAGGTTATATCTGCAGGACGACCGAGGAATAAAAACACACATAGGAAGGTCAGCATGATGGACACCAGGAGGAGGAAGCTGAGACTCGTGTTATTGGCTTTGGCGATTGCTGTGTCTTTGAATATAATAAAAATGATCAAGATGCCAATAGTTATAAGGAAGAATAAAGCTGAGAGCACTGAGAAAACAGCAGGAATCACATCACTGTATGAAAGGAATTCCTCCAGTCTGGGAATACACTGATCCTTCTTCTCATTGGGCCATTCAGTGTCTGGACATTTTATGCAGTTTTCACTGTCTGCAAAGTCATAAACATTTTAATTATTATGCGTATTATTGAATAAAGTAATAGTGCCCACTGTCTGTCAGTCTATCATATAATAGATTGCACTTATTCAATGCCCACTTTAATACATTTATGGCATTAATATCATGAAATACACGATAAAGATATTATAATTCCACATAATAATAAATTAAATAAATGTCTGCCCCGTATCATTATTATTATTATTAATAATCCTTGGTGACAGATTCCCTGGTTCTTCATGTACTCTTTAATATCCTGGTGTTAACTGTGCTACTTGTAAATACGTAAACTTTTGTAGACTATGGGGGTTATTCAAAGAGAGTCGATCTGGCCCCAAAAGGTATCCGAACTGTGAAATTCAGCGTACGGTTATTTTTCCTGGCCATTCGGCTGTTCAGAGAGCAGGCAGTTCGCCAAATCTTGGCGATTTGCCTGCACATATGGTGCCTGTTCGGTGCCTGTTCGAGGGCAGTGATATCCCCATAGAGAAGCAATGCTTCTTCTATTCAGAGAACAAAAACCAGCAGTGAAAAGTTGCTGAAATGCCCTGCTGTTCAGTGGTTTCATTCGACAGGTTTATTCAGGCGAATCCCATAGGCTTCAATGTTAAAAATATTCCCTTTTAATTAAATATCTAATAAACCGTTTATTATTATATTTTGCAGTAAAAAGTCTCTTTATTTGTAGATTTTTTTTAGGATCTTTTAGGCATTTTTAGGGACTTTTTTGTCCACTTTTTTCCCATTTTTTTTAAATCGTTTTTTTCTTTTTTCTGTAACAGCCCTTTTTATTATCCTTCATTGGATTTTATATGTAAATTTCAGGCATTTTCATTCAGTAGTTTTATTTACAAACAGTGTTTCAATTCTCAAACTTTCAAGCATACGTTTTTTTTTCTACCTCGTTCATCTGCGTGTAGGCTTTTTCCGGCGACTGCTCTGCGCGGTGATCTGCAGCTAGTCGGGTTTCTCTGGCGTGTTCGGCGTAGTTAATCCAGCTGTTTTGGTGAGTGTTCGGTGGGTTTTGCAGTGAGTGTTCATCGGGTTTGTTGCGGATTTACCCTGCACTATGGGAGCCCTGTGGTGCTTGCTGAATACACCACAGGGTCGGCGAACTAGGACTGCTGAATTGCGCCAAAATGCAGGGAACGAGAAGTCACTGAACATGCAGTGACTTTTCGAATCTCTTTGGATAACCCTGTATGAGTCACCTGCCACAATAATTTACTATAGTATGAAAGCTTTAGGTTACAGTGACCATCAGTCCACATATTATTATTTTTTAATAAGTCCTTTACTGGTTTCAGGAAAGCATCACTAAACATTTTATTACACAGAAATGATTAACTAGGTCACCATGAAAATCAATAATCAATCAAGTAATGCATACAAGTAAATGGTAGAGGAACACAAAACCAAGATGTCCATTATGAAGGACCAGTCCATAGAAGAGGGGGTTCCAGGTGGTAGATTCTCACAGGGAATGTGTAGCAGCAACTGAAGAATATCTGGCGCACATAAATACCAAAATTTGGCAAAATAACAGGGATATTGTATACAGACAACAGAACCGAATATACAAGTGGCATCACGCAAGCTATTCATAGAAAGCATGAAATTATGTTTCAAACTACTGTTCCATACAATCCGCAACAAAATGGGGTTGCAGAGAGAATGAACCGTACTCTATAGGAGTTATTCAGAGAGAGACAATCAGGCCCTGAACTGTAACCAGACAATGAAATTCAGCGCATGGTGACATTTTGGGGCCATTTGGTTTATTCAGGCGAATCTCATTTCAATGTTAAAAATATTCCCTTTTTAAATCAGTATCTAATCGTTTATTATTTTAATCTGCAGCAAAAAGTCTTTTTATTTATAGATTTTTTAGGATCTTTTAGGTAATTTTCAATTTTATTTTTTTAAATTGCTTTTTCTTTTTTCTGTAACAGACCTTTTATTTATTATCATTCATAGGATCTTATATGTGAATTCCAGGCATCTTCTTTCAGTAACGTTTTTGCAAACAGTTTTGAATTTTGAAACTTTCAAGCGTTCTGTTTTTTTTTACCCCGTCCGTCAGCCCCGTTCGACAAATAAATAAAATTATGACAGCCTGCTATTCTATATTCAAAACTGAATGCCAGGAAAAGCAACCGAGTAAATCCCATATGACCTATGGAATGGAAAAACACGAGCCTTGCAAAAAGTTTTTAGTAAAAATGCAAAATTCTCTCGCATGGAGGGGAGGGGCCTTCATGGATTCTTGCACCGGGGCCCTGAGGTTTCTAGTTACGCCTCTGCTATAAACGCAAGCAGCAGCCAGGCCTTCACTGGCTGCTGGTATACTGCACTACTTGCCCTACGATTGCAAAGCTGCTAGGGGAGAGACAAAGCTTCTCACCGGCCCTGCAGCGGTGCCAGGGCTCAGTGAGGGCAGGCTGGCTTTGACGAGCAGCAATCACTACCTGACACCACGCCCCTGTCAGCTGACATCAGCCAGAGAGGAGCCAGCTGCCCACGCGCAGCAATGACAGGCTGTGAACTCGGGAAGCAGGGACCCCAGAGATACTGCTGGCCTCCAGTCCCTCACAGCATGCCCAGCCAGCCCCTATGGCCCATCTATTACACTGCCACCAGATGATGCCACTTGACAGGCATTCTGCAGCATCCTGATCTGACAAGAGGTGCCTCCTTTAATGTTTGAGCTGAAAAAAGTCAATTTCTTCTAAGTGGTGAGTGACTAACACACATCACACACACCCTCCATATATGCTGTCACCATATTGCTTCCCTCCATTTATACTGTCACCATACTGCTTCCGTCCATATATACTGTCACCATACTGCTTCCCTCCATATATACTGTCACCATACTGCCTCTCTCCATATATACTGTCCACAATACATGTCATGTAGTCCTGATTTAATCATTCCTTTTTATTTTTCAACTAAAAATAAAATATAATGATTTTGGTGATATCAGTGTGGTGCTTGTTATTCAGTTTTAGTTAAACCTTATGTATCCTATATACTAAGGGCAGCCCCAATTTTGGCATCAAATCTCTCTGTCCTTGTTTTGCCCTAATCTCCCTCTTTTTAGGGGCTCCTCCATATACTGGGTTTGGGTTGTCTTTAAGGAATCCTCTGTAGGTTGTTTCTGGATGTCTTTAGACCCTCCTCCATATTCAGGGTGTGTAGATGTTTATAGGGGCTCCTCCCTATGTGTGTGCGTGTCTCTGCCACTGAGTTATGCGATCATACCTTTTACTATTCTAGTTGTTTTTTTGCAGTTTTACTTTATATGTGTAACACAGACGAAAGTGAATCCCAGTCTACTTGTATTGTGTCCTCTGTGTGTACAATGTGTGTAATGCAGTAAGTGTCCTTGGGCAAGACACCTAACGGTACATACAGTGGCAAGAAAAAGTATGTGAACCCTTTGGGATTACGTGGAGTTTTGCATGAATTGGTCATAAAATGTGCTCTGATCTTCATCTAAGTCACAACAATTTGAAAAACACATTCTGCTTAAAATAATACAACACAAACATTATATGTTTTCATGTTTTTATTGAACAGAACATGTAAACATTCACAGTGCAGGGTGGAAAAAGTATGTGAACCTTTGGATTTAATAACTGGTTGACCCTCCTTTGGCAGCAATAACCTCAACCAAACATTTCCTGTAGTTGCAGATCAGACCTGCACAATGATCTGGAGTAATTTTGGACCACTCCTCTTCATAAAACTGTTTCAGTGTAGCAATATTCTTGGGATGTCTGGTGTGAATCGCTCTCTTAAGGTCATGCCACATCATTTCAATCGGGTTGAGGTCAGGACTCTGACTGGGCCACTCCAGAAGGCATATTTTGTTTTGTTGACGCTATTCTTTTGTTGAATTACTTGTATGCTTTGGGTCATTGTACTGTTGCATCGCCCATCCCCTGCGGAGCTTCATTTGGCGGACAGATGGTCTTACGTTTTCCTGCAAAATGTCTTGATAAACTCTGGAATTCATTTTTCCATCAATGACAACAATCCGTCCAGGCCCTGAGGCAGCAAAGCAGCCCCAAACCATGATGCTCCCTCCGCCATGTTTTACAGTGGGGATGAGGTTTTGATGTTGGTGTGCTGTGCCTTTTTTTCTCCACACTTACAGGGTTATTCAGAGAGCGTGAAAAGCAGGAGAATGACTGGAGAATGGCTGGAGAATGAAAAATTCTAGGTCAAAATAGCCGATTTGGAAAGTGAGATGAATGGGAGAATTTTTCTGGTTTGGCTATTTTGACCTAGAATTTTTCATTCTCCAGTCATTCTCCAGCCATTCTCCTGCTTTTCACACTCTCTGAATAACCCTGATAGTGTTGTGAGTTTTTTCCAAACCACTCAATTTTGGTTTCATCTGTCCACAGAATATTTTGCCAGTAGTGCTGTGGAACATCCAGCTGGTCTTTTGCAAACTTCAAACGTGCTGCAATATTCTTTTTGGACCGCAATGGCTTCCTCCGTGGTGTCCTCCCATGTACTCCATTCTTGTTTAATGTTTTCCTTATTGTAGATGTGTCAACAAAAATGTTAGCATGTGCCAGAGATTTCTGTAAGTCTTTAGCTGACACTCTAGGATTCTTCTTTACCTCATTAAGCATTCTGCGCTGTGCTCTTGCAGTCATCTTTACAGGACAACCATGCCTAGGGAGAGTAGCAACAGTGCTGAACTTTCTCCATTTGTAGACAGTCTGTCTTACCGTGGACACATGAACATCAAGACTTTTGGAGATACTTTTGTAACCCTTTCCAGCTTCATGCAAGTCAACAATTCTTGATCGTAGGTCTTCTGAGAGCTCTTTTCTGCGAGGCATGGTTCACATCAGGCAGTGCTTCTTGAAACCAGTAAACCCAAAACTGGTGTGTGTTTTTAAAGGGCAGGACAGCTTTCAGCAACACATCCAATAATATCACACTGATTGGACTCAAGGTTGGCTCACTTCTGGCTCCAATTAGCTCTTGGAGAAGTCATTAGGCTAGGGCTTCACATACTTTTTCCACCCTGCACTGTGAATGTTTACATGTTCTGTTCAATAAACACATGAAAACATATAATGTTTGTGTTGTATTATTTTAAGCAGACTGTGTTTTTCAAATTGTTGTGACTTAGATGAAGATCAGAGCACATTTTATGACCAATTCATGCAAAACTCCACGTAATCCCAAAGGGTTCACATACTTTTTCTTGCCACTGTACTTGCCAACCAGGACATACTTGAAAACAAGAGAAATCTCAATGTATCCTTCCTGGTAAAATACCTTCACACACAAAAAAATATATATTGATAAATCCCAGACTCTCTGTATTGTGTCCTCTCTTTGTATTATTATGTATAATACAGAGGTCATCTGTAAATTTGGAGGGGACCCAAAAGTTTAATCAACTAGTTGGCAGGCCTCTCCATGCAGCCCGTACTGCACTAAGTGGATGATGGCCACTGCATTATAGCAACAGCCTTCTTTAAAACCAGAAAGTGTCTGGCTGTTTAAACAGGAGGTGTGGTCTTGAAAGGAAGGAGTGTGTCCAATTTAATTTAGGGGGTGCACGAGTTTAGTCAAGCCTAGGGCAGCACAAAACCTAAATACACCACTGGCAACAGGTGTATAAAATCAAGCACCTAGGCATGCAGACTGTTTTTACAAACATCTGTGAAAGAATGTGTCGCTCTCAGGAGCTCAGTGAATTCCAGCGTGGAACTGTGATAGGATGCCACCTGTGCAACAAATCCAGTCGTGAAATTTCCTCGCTCCTAAATATTCCACAGTCAACTGTCAGCTGTATTATAAGAACGTGGAAGTGTTTTGGGAATGACAGCAACTCAGCCACGAAGTGGTAGGCCAAGTAAACTGAAGGAGCGGGGTCAGGAGATGCTGAGGCGTATAGTGAAAAGAGGTCGCCAACTTTCTGCAGTCAATCGCTACAGACCTCCAAACTTCATGTGGCCTTCAGATTGGCTCAAGGACAGTGCACAGAGAGTTTCATGGAATGGGTTTCCATGGCCGAGCAGCTGCATCAAAGCCATACATCACCAAGTGCAATGCAAAGCGTCGGATGCAGTGGTGTAAAGCACGCTGGCACTGGACTCTAGAGAAGTGGAGACGCGTTCTCTGGAGTGACAAATCCTGCTTCTCCATCTGGCAATCTGATGGACGAGTCTGGGTTTGGCTGTTGCCAGGAGAACTTTACTTCTCTGACTGCATTGTGCCAAGTGTAAAGTTTGGTGGAGGGGGGGATTATGCTGTGGGGTTGCTTTTCAGGAGCTGAGCTTGGTCCCTTAGTTCCAGTAAAAGGAACTATGAATGCTTCAGCATACCAAGACCTTTTGGACAATTCCATGCTCCCAACTTTGAGAGAACAGTTTGGAGCTGGCCCATTCCTCATCCAACATGACTGTGCACCAGTACACAAAGCTAGGTCCATAAAGACATGGATGACAGAGTCTGGTGTGGATGAACTTGACTGGCCTGCACAGAGTCCTGACCTCAACTCGATAGAACACCTTTGGGATGAATTAGAGCGGATACTGAGAGCCAGGCCTTCTCGTCCAACATCAGTGTGTGACCTCACAAATGCGCTTCTGGAAGAATGGTCAAAAATTCCCATAAACACACTCCTAAACCTTGTGGACAGCCTTCCCAGAAGAGTTGAAGCCATTATAGCTGCAAAGGGTGGACCGACATCATATTGAACCCTATGGATTAGGAATGGGATGTCACTTACAAGTTCATATTCGAGTCAAGGCAGGGGAGCGAATACTTTTGGCAATATAGAGTATGTATAATGCATATCTACAGATCCCACTTCTGGCCTCTAGGATTCCACCACTGGTAGCCTTAGCGCTTAATGATGATCAAAATACACCAGTAAGAAGCAAAGACTGAATTCCTTTATAGGGAAGCTACACCCTTCTCAACCTGCTTCAACTTTGTTTGAGACATCATCAGTAGGAATGGGCTGGCGGTTCGATCCAAACATGAGTTTGTTTTGAACATTGCCCGCTCGGCCATTCGGCGAACATCGAGCATTTCCGCTTGTTCTCCCACAATGCACCACAATAGACCACAATGCACTTTTCCACTGGCCTGAAGCTTGTAACTGGCGACAGCCTTGCATTCTGGGAATTTGAATCTGTGTGTTGGCACTGCCAGGCTATCAGGGTGTATTACTGACTTGTACCAGAGTTCTGGGAATTTTAATCTGTGTCTTGGCACTGCCAGCTGCTGCCAGGCTATCAGGCTGTATTACTGACTTATAGCATTGTTCTGGAAAATCTGTATTTCTTTCATCTATATATCACTCACCATGTCAGAAAGACCAAAATGGACAGGCAGACGCTCCCAGACACAGATAAGAGGGCAAGCAGCCTCTGTGTCGGAACGCTGTGGCCCTGGTCGTCATGGACATGGTGCATCCTCTGCAGGGGCACGCTTGTCCTTGTTTCTAACTAGTGCTGGCCATCTTAAGCAGCAGCAACATAGAGAGGATTTGCAGAATTGGCTAACCAGGCCATCCTCATCCTCCAAGTCCTCTGCCAGCCAGGCTTGTATTGGTTTACAGTCCATCTCAGCTGCCAAAGCATCTAATGCAGCCTCCATGTCCACAGCTACTCCTGCCGTAGCCTCACCACCATACATGGAGGAGTTGGCTGAATTGTTTGACTACAATAACAGTGACATGCTGCTTGAGGATGTGCAGCAACTCCAGTGCTCTGATTCAAACTCTGAGGTTGAGGAAGGGAGTATAATCAGCCTAGAGGGAGGGGGTGCCAGTGACACACAAATAACTGGCACTCATGTTGCCCCAGCAGCTGCAGCATACTGCCAAGTTGGCTCCAGTGACGAGGAGATCGGGGGTGATAACGATGATGAGGTCACTGACTCCACCTGGGTGCCTGATCTAACAGAGGAGTCAAGGGAGGAGGAGGAGGCACAACAATAATGAGGCAGAACATCCTCTATGAGCAACTGTAGCCAGTCCAAGGCATCAGATGTCAGAGCTGTTCAGGTGCAGAACGCTGTTGTCTCGCAGCACACATCAAAGATCTCTGCTGTCTGGGAGTTCTTCACGGCATGTGCAGCAGACTGCAGCTCACATGTCTCACATCCTGACAGTGCTGTGGTAATGGTTTCAATCTCCTCGACAACTCCAGAGTCTATAGCTGGCCCAGACAAATCAAGGCCTTCAAGCTCCCCCAGCCCTCCTTGGCTGGGAGCATACTGGGGGCCATCCCAGTAAATTGCTAGTGGGGTCTTTATTCTTGCCCACTGTCGGAGGGCCATCTCCCCTCGATAGGGCATAGCCGTCCCTCTGGGTCACATCAGTGGAGACCGCAGTCACATCCACTGTTGTAATGCAAAAATCCTCTGCGGTCTGAAAACTGAGGCCAGAGGCATTCTGCACCATTGTCAGTTCCTCTGGCTGCTTCTCTGTGCAGAACTACTCGTGGTGAACTTGGCTTTCCTGCTGACTGAGGTCTAGCAGTCGCTTCTACAATTTCTCCAGCTTCCTCTCCTTGCTGACTAACGACTCCAAGTCATCTTGGATCTACCACACATCAGGGAGGTTTAGCAGGGTTTCTCTGTACACTGCAATCGCTTCCATCTCCACTCCGTGTCATCTCCGAAATCCGGGTCTCTGGACATTTTATTGATTAACAGTCCTGGGCTGCCGTAGCCAAAGCCTTCTGTCGGGCTGTTATTGTCCACGCTCTCAGTTCCCATCTGGACTACATACCATCGAAGGGCTTTGTAGCTGTCCTCCAGCTGCATCTCTTCATAGACCATACAAGCCACATCAGTCAGCCAATTCTGGTTGCGTTGCTTATGCACCAACGCCTCACGCACTTCTATCCTTTTCAGGCACCTTTCTTGGGATGAGGGGAGTATCTTGTTCTGGCAGTGCTACTCTCTGTCAGGCGCATCGTGCCAGAGTAGCCAACGTGCTGTATCAGCCCAGTTCAGCTGAGTCTCCGCTGTTACAGGTCCACGATGGTTTGCCTTTACCTCTCGCAACCACTCCTAGTATGCTGCTCCTGTGACTGCTGCCATCTTCTGCTTGCTTCTGCCACGCCATCTGGATATCGAATCCCAGTGATGGTTTGGATGTCCTTAGACTGTAGGAAGCATCCCACCAGCTCCCACTATCCATGGTTGGCTAAATATAATCCTGTCATGGACTGGTCTGAGGAGGAGTTGGGCTCCTGGAGCTCAAAATGTTGGTCAAAATGCTTGGGTATGAATGCAGTGGTTGGTAGCTTGAATGTAGCTATGGCACCTCCCCTGTCTACTGAAGTGCCAGAGAGGTACAGCAGCCTCAAGGAGGTCTTTTATAAAGGTAAATCTGAAATCCTGCCCCCTCATCGCCCTTACAAATGTGCAATAGACCTCGTGCCTGGTACCATGCCCCCAAGAGGTCATGTCTATCCTCTGTCCAACAAAGAGAACAAGATCACGGAGGAGTATTTGGTTGGCTAAATATAATCCTGTCATGGACTGGTCTGAGGGGGAGTTGGGCTCCTGGAGCTCAAAATGTTGGTCAAAATGCTTGGGTATGAATGCAGTAGTTGGTAGCTTGAATGTAGCTACGGCACCTCCCCTGTCTACTGAAGTGCCAGAGTGGTACAGCAGCCTCAAGGATCGGAAACAGATCGAGGTCCTCATAATAGCAGGGTCAGTAACGATATACAAATGAATACAGCACAGAGCAATGTGGGGAAGAAACTCCACGTCAAGGCAAGGACTGAATGTGTGCACTCTGTTTTTCAAACCCGACGGCTCCGCGTCATCACGCTGTGCCCCGCCCCCTGATTGGCCGCAACTATGCCGGGTGCCACCGGAGCTCCTGGCACTCGGCCAGCCGGCGGCACCACGCATCTGGGACCCCCCTGAGAGCCATCACGGGCCCCAGATATGACATAACCCCCCTTACGGGCGGCAACTGGACGACCACCAGGTGCAGAAGGATGGGCAGCATGGAACTGACAAACCAAATGAGGCGCATGGACCTCACCAGCCAGCAACCAAGTCCTATCTTCAGGACCATAACCCTCCCAGTCGACATGGTATTGCAATACACCTCTGACCATTCGAGAATTCAGAATGGCACGAACCTCATATTCCTCCTCACCTTGGGACTGAACAGGTGGAGGAGGCACATTAACCCCGGTGTACCTATATATTACACATGAGAGGTTTGAGGAGGCTAACATGGAACACAGTGTGTATATGCAAATATGGAGGTAGAGCCAGGGCATAAGATACCGGATTCACCCTGCGCATAACTTTATAAGGACCAATGAACCTGGGGGCCATCTTCATCGATGGAACCAAGAGCTTTATATTTCTCAGGGAAAGCCAGACTCTGTCTCCCACAATGTACACTGGGCAGGCTTTCTCCGTCTGTTTGCTTTCTCTTATTGTTATTTTAATGTTAGCCTCCATAACCTCCTTAACCTTCTCCCAAGTCCCTTTCAAAGAGGCCAAATGCTCATCCAGAGCAGGCAACGCGGTCCCCTGAATGCTAGAAGGGAGCATGGGAGGATCATACCCATACACCGTATGAAAAGGTGAATGACCCGTGGTTTCACTGACTGCATTATTCAAAGCAATTTCTGCCCAAGGCAAGAGGTCTGACCATCCATTTTGGTTTTCAGATACAAAACATCGTAAATATTGTTCTACAACTCTCAGATGCCCTGTTCGTCTGAGGATGGTAGGCAGAAGAGAAGCTCAATTTTATACCCAGATTTTCACATAAACCTCTCCAGAACCTGGACACGAATTGAGTGCCTCTATCTGACACAATGCCTAGAGGGACACCATGAAGCCTGCCAATACTTTAGACGAAGACTGGTACCAACTCCATGGCTGAGGGTAGTTTGTCGAGGGGAACAAAATGAACCATATAAGAAAACCTGTCAACGATGGTGAGTATCACCGTGTTTCTGTGGGATACAGCCAACTCATTTATAAAGTCCATAGACAGATGAGCCCATGGTCTCTCAGGAACAGGCAATGGCTGGAGCAACCCTAGAGGCAAGGTCTTGGGGTTTTTGCTCCTACAGCATACTTCACAGGTGGCTATGTACTCAGAAATGTATTTGCGTGTACCTGGCCACCAAAATTGCTTTTCTAGAGTGGCTAGGGCTTTGGTTATACCCATGTGCCCAAAAGGTTGAGTCGTGATATACTGACATAACTTGTATTCTTTCCTCTTCAGGAACAAAGAGTTTACAAGTTGGTTTGTCAGCTGGAGCGGTACCTTGAACGCACTGCAATCTTTCAAGCAATGGAGAAGACACTGTAATCACAGTAGTAGCTAGAATTCTCTCTTGAGGAACAATAGGACTTTGGTCAAAGATATGATGCTCGTTTGTTTCATACTGCCTAGACAAGGCATAAGCCTTGGTATTCTTGGAACCAGGACGATAGGTAAGTACATAATTGAAACTGGATATGAAAAGAGACCATATGGCCTGCCTGGCGTTCAGGCGCTTAGCATCACCAATATAGATCAAATTCTTATGATCTGTGATTATGATAACAGGGTCTTTGAAACCCTCCAACAGATATCTCCATTCTGCCAGAGCTGAAACAACTGCAAGTAATTCCCTCTTACCAATGTCGTAATTTTTCTCTGCAGAACTCAGTTTCCTAGAGAAGAAACCACATGGGTGCAGTGGCTTATCAGGATTTTCTCTTTGAGATAGGACTGTGCCTATACCAATCTTGGAGGCATCTACCTCTAACTGAAACGGCTTCCCTGGTTCAGGGTGTCGCAGAACGGGTGCTGAGATGAACGCCTCTTTGAGCTTATCAAAGGCCTGCATGGCTTGAGTACTCCATTTTTGGTTCTGAGCACCCTTTTTTGTCATGGATGTAATGGGAGAAACCACAAAGAAAAAATTCTTTATGAATCTCCGGTAATAATTGGTAAACCCCAAAAACCTCTGAATAGCCTTTAACCCTTGAGGTAGTGGCCAATCCTTAATGACTGAGAGTTTTTTAGGGTCCATCTCAAACCCATCGGGCAATAATGTAACCCAGAAAATGAGCAGTGGTTATGTCAAGCAAACATTTCTCCAGTTTGCAGTATAGCCCATTTTCTAGTAACCTTTTTAACACTGTGCGTACATGAACATGATGTGTCTCCTTATCAGGAGAGTAGATCAGGAGTTTCTTTCCCGCATTGCTCTGTGCTGTATTCGTTTGTATACCGTTTCTGACCCTGCTATTATGAGGACCTCGATCTGTTTCCGACCCTGCTAGTTTAATTAACGATTCTCTCTCTCTGTATCCCTGCCTGTTGTGTTTGCCACCTGGTGTTTGCCACCATCCCAACACAAGATAGTTATCAGCCACCTCCACTCTCAGAGGTCCCATCTGCCACCCTCTGCTGCTTCCTCCCAGCCACTGAGGAGGAAGTCCATTCCTTATTGTCCTCCTCACATCTCACCACGTGCCCGCTCGACCCCATTCCCTCACATCTAATTCCTCCCCTCTCCTCCTCCCTCACCCTTGCTCTCACACACATCTTCAACCTATCTCTCTCCACTGGCTCCTTTCCATCCACCTTCAAACACGCGCTAGTTACCCCTTTACTAAAGAAACCATCCCTCGATCCCAACTCTCCATCCAACTACCGCCCTGTATCCCTGCTTCCCTTCACATCTAAGCTCTTAGAAAAACTAGTCTTCAACCGCCTCTCCCTCTTCCTGTCCTCCAATTCCCTACTTGACCCCCTGCAATCTGGCTTCCGTCCCCTACACTGAACTGAAACTGCCCTCACCAAAGACCTCCTAACTGCTAAAAAACACGGCCACTATTCTATTCTCATCCTGCTTGACCTCTCAGCTGCTTTTGACACTGTTGACCACCCCATGCTTCTACAGACCCTCAACTCTCTGGGTCTCGGTGACACTGCACTCGCTTGGGTTGACTCCTATTTATCCAACAGGTCCTTCTGTGTGTCCTTTGCTGGTAACTCCTCCTCTTCATTGCCTCTATCTGTTGGTGTACCTCAAGGCTCTGTCCTTGGTCCTCTGCTCTTTTCCATCTACACCTCCTCCCTGGGCAAAATCATCAACAGCTTTGGCTTTAATTACCACCTCTACACTGATGACACTCAGATCTACCTCTCTACCCCTGATCTCTCTCCCCCTGTCATTTCAAAAGTCAGTGACTGTTTATCTGGCATCTCCTCCTGGATGACCTCCCACCACCTAAGGATCAACATGTCAAAGACTGAGCTCCTACTTATTCCTCCCTCCAATGCCTCCCCACCTCCTGACTTCTCTATCACGGTGGAGGGTATCACCATCCCCCCATCAAACCAAGTTCGCTGTCTTGGAGTTACACTTAACTCTGCTCTTTCCTTCATCCCCCACATCAAGTCTCTTTCATCCTCCTGCCGATACCAACTGCGTAATATTTCCAGAATTCGGCCATTTATTACCGCTGTCACCACAAAACAACTCATACACGCCCTGGTAATCTCCCGACTCGACTATTGCAATAATCTCTTATCTGGCCTCCCTCTGTCCCGCCTCTCCCCCCTACAATCCATCCTGATCGCCTCCGCCAGGCTAATTCACCTCACCCGCCGCTCTGTCTCGGCCGCTCCCCTCTGCGAGTCCCTTCACTGGCTCCCCATCCACTGCAGAATTAAGTTCAAAATCCTTATCCTTACCTACAAAACCCTCACTAACTCAGCTCCCCACTACCTGTCCTCACTAATCACCAAATACACCCCAGCCCGCTCCCTAAGGTCAAACAGTGAACTGCGCCTAGCTCCCCGCATCACCTCTTCCCATGATAGACTGCAGGATTTCTCACGCGCAGCCCCCACTCTCTGGAACGCTCTCCCTCGTACTGTCAGACTTTCCCCCAACTTCTCTTCCTTCAAACGCTCCCTTAAAACGTTCCTATTTAGGGAAGCCGACCC
Organism: Leptobrachium leishanense; assembly: GCA_009667805.1. Lineage (NCBI taxonomy): Eukaryota > Metazoa > Chordata > Amphibia > Anura > Megophryidae > Leptobrachium > Leptobrachium leishanense. The sequence continues at coordinate 558,893,012 of CM019063.1, forward strand.
CCCCAACTCACTGACGCAACCATCAATCACTCTCACCTTACAGTCCTCTCCTCCTGTTTCCAACCCCAACCCTCCCAGATTGTGAGTTCCTACGGGAATAGGGCCCTCATCTCCTCCTGTAATGTTTGTCAAATGTTGTTCAATGTATTGTAACCCTGTCTATACTGTGCCTATTGTACAGCGCTGCGGAATATGCTGGCGCTTTATAAATAAAGAATAATAATAATAATGGTGCTGCTGGTGTGTGCAGTGGTGTCACTAGGGTTGGTGTCACCTTGGTGCGGCAACTTATGGTGTCACCCCTGAATTTTACAGGGTCTTTTTTTAACTACTCTTACTCATAAATCGGTATTCCCATATAACACTGAATGCTCATAATACACGGCGTACTTTACTGAGAGGTTTATTGCTGTGGAGCTCTGTGATATGCTCACACAAATTTTGGCGAACTGCCAGCAAGTACGGTGCCTGTTTGAAGACATTGAAAGTCCCCATAGAGAAGTAATGGTTAATCTGTTCAGAGACACTGAACAGCAGAGAAATGTCCTGATGTTCGGTGGTTTCATTCAGCAGCTTTATTCAGGCGAACACCATAGGTTTCAATGTTAAAAATATTCCTGTTTTTATCCTATATCTAATATACTGTTTATTCCTTTAATCTGCTGTAAAAATGTGTCTTCATTTATTGGTTATTTTTATTTCAGTATCTTTTAGTCATTTTTAAAAAAAAAATCCATTTTTTTTTTCTAATTGCAGATTTTCTTGTTTCTGTAACAGAACTTTTTATTATCATTCATAGGACCTTATAGGTTAATTCCAGACATTTTCGTCCAGTAGTTTTTTTGAAAACAGCGAGTGACGGGTTTGCGGTGGCTTTCGGCGGCTGATTCCCTGCACTTCAGGGACCCTGCGGTGAATTCACTGGGGAAATTTGATTCTCCAAAGTGCAGGGAATAACAGAACACTGAAATGCGTCTGCGTCATTTCGGCACTCCGTGAATATCCTTGCCTACCCAGGACATATTTAAAAATGAGAGAAATTTCAATGTATCCTTCCTGGTAAAATATTTTCGTGTGCACCCCCCCCCCTTGTGACGCCACTGGGTGTGTGCCTTCAATCCTGCCACCTACTAGACATGTGCATTCGTTTTAGTACTAAAACGATTTAGTCCGAATTTTGGGATAATTTAGTTTTAGTATGACTCAAGAGAAACGAAACTGCTCAGTACAAAAAACGAAAGAAACTAAAATAAAATGCACTACATTTTAGTTTCAGTCCTTTTTGTGATATTACATTGATGAGTGAAGGAGACCAGCAATGAAGATCGCAACATCGCAACATCCGAAGTTCTGCACCCTCCACATGCCAATGCAGTAGGATGTTCTATACAGAGAGTGGCATTAATTAATGCAGGAGGATGTTATCTACATTATACAAAGAGGGGTATTAATTAATGCAGGAGTATGTTCTATACATTATACAGAGAAAGGTATAAATTGAGGAGAATGTTCTATACAGAGAGGGACATTAATGCAGGAGGATGTTATCTACATTATACAAAGAGGGGTATTAATTAATGCAGGAGGATGTTCTAAACATTATACAGAGAGGAGCCTTTTTTTTTAGCCCTTTAAATCCAGTGGCTGTGAGCACTGAGATCGGCTGCTTGTTACATTATATCTCAGTACAATGTATCAGGCTCAGTTGTTACAGTAACTGACTGTAACAGCGCTCAGAGTTTCAGTAAAACAAGGAAATAATATTGTTCTAACCTCTTACATATAAAAATATTATTTACTAGTTTTACAGAAACTCTGAGCGCTGTGATGAGCAGCAGTCAGTTACTGTAACAGCTTTGCCTGACACGGGGCAGTATTACAATGTTGGTGCTAACTTAACCTGTTGTAAACTGAAAACCTCCATAGGCTATAATGGCTCTGGGAAGGTTACAACAGCTCTGGTTAAGTTAGCACCAACTATGTAATATGGCCCACATTGTGCTGAGAGTGAGAGATACTGTAACAAGCAGCGATCTCAGCCCTCTGAGGAGCCACCACAACAATAGTAATTGTATCCACTGGTTTTCGGATGAATGAAATTAGTTTTCATACTAAAGAACTGAAAACGAATTTCTTTAGCAACTAAATAAATTGCATTTTAGTACTAATCCATTAGTTCAAAACGAAATTTTGTGCTGTGCACATGTCTACCACCTACTGTATTGTGGTACAGAGTGTATACCTGTTGCTGACCCGGTCTGCTATATTGACGATCCTCTCTCTCGTACCCATGCCTGTTGTGTTGCCGCCTGGTGCTGCAGGTGTGTGCCTTTGACACCGCAGTATACAGTGTATACCCATTGCTAACCCAGTCTGTTAATACGACGATTCTCTCTCGTGCCCCTGTCTGTTGTATCTGCCGCCTGGTGTTGTTGGTGTGTGTTTTCTATCCTGCTACATACTGCAGCACAGTACAATATATATATACTTCAATCGCTTGTGTTTATTGCTTGGTGCAATTTCCCTTGCCTTTGCGGCTGCTAGAAAATGGGGTTAGTGGTCCCGACTCCCGACCATCCTAAGGATCGGAGGTTTAGAGGTCTGTTTACAGGGATCCTACCTGGTCTGTCCTGGGGAACGCCACAGCAATAAACACATGTGATTTACATACCAGCGCTCAGGAAAAGAAACCATCAATAATGAAGAAAAAAAACACGGGACAGAACGCCCAAGGGGGTTCACATTGCTGGCCCTGGGTGGATTTTTATTTCTTGCAAAACCACAATATACAACAATAGACTGTCCTCCAGGCAGGTGCAACACCTAGTAAATTATAAAATATTGTTTAGTACCAGTTCTGTTGGATATCTCCCCCTCTGGACAATGAGCACAGTCAAAGCAGCAGCTTTGTGCTCCTTCTCTTGGTACTTTCCTATATCCTGGAAAACAGATATCTGTGCATCGAGACTTTGGAACCTAAGAGAGAACAATTTGATATATTTATTCCCTGATTCCAGTTCAATTCAACTCATTTAACCCCCGCGTGCTGAGCTAATGTTTGCCCATTTTATGCTCATCATGTTTAAACATTATTTGAAGACATGCTTTATAGTAGGACCCAGACTAATTATATATCTCTTTTTTTTTTAAAGCGGACTCAGCAAAGTCATAATATATCATTATTATGCGTATATGTCATGTCCTGTCAGAATGCTATAACAAAACATGTAAAAAAAATTAAATTTCCATTCAGATTTCAATCACTTGCAGCGTGTAAAATTATATTATATATACACAGTTAGGTCCATATATATATTTGGACACAGGCACAACTTAATACTTTTGGCTCTGTATGCCACCAGAATAAGATTAAAATGAAACAATCCAAATGAGCGTGAAGTGAAGACTTTCCGCTGTAATTCAAGGGGTTAAACATTAATATCAAGTACAGATTTAAGGAACTGCAACCACTTTTTATACACAGTCCCCCATTTTCAGGGGCTAATATGTAATTAGACAAATGAATATCAAAAATGTTCATTTTTAATATCTCTGAGAATCCTTTACTGGCAATGACTGCCTGAAGTCTGGAACCCATGGACATTACCAAAGACTTGCAGGGTTATTCAGAGAGCACTGAAATGTCACTGCCATTTCGTTCTGTGCACTTCAGAGGGATACGGGGATTTTAGTTCGCCGCCCCTGCAATGTATTCAGCATCTCCTGCAGGGTCCCCGTAGTGCGTCGAACAGGAGTCGAAGGAAGCCGTCAAACAGCCTTTTGAACAGGCCGCCGAATGAAGTGCCAACTTGTCGACAACCCGCCGAACGCCATGAAAACATGCCAACAAGCCACAGAACGGTTACGGAAAAACCTGATAACCCGTCGAACGAGTCGAAAAGCCGCCGAGCTTGACTTTAAAAAAAAATGAATACCAGAGCCAATTGAAATTCTCTAATTTAAAAAAATATATAAATTTTTGCAATAAGTGCACCTGATCTGTCAGCTCAAAACCAACAACTCAAAATGGCGAAAAGCAAAAAACGTAAGAGAAGCCAAGGGGATAGCAGTGCTGGGAGGAAGCAAAACATCTCATTCACATCAGTGGAGAACGAGACACATGCGAAGAAGATCCTTCACCATTACAATGGCCTTTTTGGGGCTACGGCTAAGAAGACGAGCCAGGGCAAGAAGGCTGAGATGTGGGCGAAAATAATGGTTGCAGTCAATGCAGATGGTGGAAATGGATGCAGTGGTGAAGTCATCAAGAAGCAGTAACTACAGCATAAACCTGTTACATACACATAACACACATTAAATACATTTGCCAACATATGTCCACACATGGTGCAGCATAATGTGTTATCTGTTAGTTTAGACAAATGTGCTTTTCAAACACTTATGCAGGGTTTCAGTTACATGTTTGCCCACATTTAAAAAAGGGTTTAAATGTCCTTCTCAAAAAGTATGTGTTTGTAGTTTTAGGGTCCCATTGAATTGCTACGTGAGACAGTGCAATGTGTTATCTGTTAATTTAGAGAAAAAAGTGCTTTTAAAAGTGTTGTGCAGGCTGTAACTTGCAAACTGCCCACGTTCATATCAGGAGTTAAATGTCCTTCTCGTACATGTGCTAATAATTAGTCTGGTCTCATTAATTTGATACAACAGCAACTGGCTTCACAGAGTGTGGCTCCTGCACATGTATCAACACCTGGGCTTCTGAACTCTCATAACTGATAATTCCTAGTTCATGTCCCTCCCAGGGATGAGCTGTTCGGTTCGATCTGTTCGGAGTTCGCATCGAACATCGGCCGTTCGACGGTTCGCGAACTTCGAACTTTTTGGGACGTTAAAAAATACTAAAAAATCTAGAAATAAAGAGACTCATTACTGCAGAATATTATAAGCAACAGTTTATTAGATATTGAATTAAAACGGGAATATTTTTAACATTGAAGCCTATGGGATAAAACATTCTTGTTACTAAAACATCAGGCAGACACGGCCCTCTAATCAGGCACTGCAGAGGGCAGCCTGCAGGGGCCTCCCAAGGATCCCCTTGAGGAGGATTGAGGAGGATGCGGCTGCCGGATGACAGAGCTGCGACTGTGCGTCTAGCCGCGCGGGTGCATGTGGCAGAGACAGGCAGCGCAGGGAGGGAGCCACTGCACCTGCGGCCACGGCAGACCCCCCCACTACCAGGATCCAGGGAGCCCCCACTGACGACCAGTCTAAGGTAAGGCGATACGTTTCTAAAAAAAATAAAATCCGAGGACATTTTAAATGTCCCCGGGAACATACAATAAAACCTTTTTTTTCTTTCTCTACCTGGCTGAATGTATTTAATTATATATATTAGATACATTCAGTCAGGTAGAGGGGGTGGCATGTGGGCTGCGTGGGGTCTCAGGTAGTGTTTTTTTTTTCTATGTGTATATTTTTAGCAAATTGATAGGGGAAGGTAAGGTCAGGTATGAGATATAGATATAAATATGATAGATATAGATATAGAGATATATATAGATAAGATAGATACCTATATTCTTATAAATATATTTATCCAGACTTGTATTACACACACATTTTGATTTTGGCAACTAATTGCCCCCCCCATTTGGCTGATCCCTCCAGAAGAAATGTTGAACCCGATAGAGCAGAGAATAATATATATATTCTCTGCTCTGTCCGGTTCAACATTTCTTCTGGAGGGATCAGCCAAATGGGGGGGTGCATTTAGTTGAGGTTGTCCACATGCCACCCCCCCATGTGCATATGTGTATATATGGTCTGAGGTCTGTGGATGGGTGTACATATATATCTGCGTGTTGATATATACGTATATTTCTGTGTGTGGTATCAATGCACCCCTACTCTATACACGGCGCTCCATGTCCCTATAATATATATGATATGGGGTTACTTTTTTAATATTTTTATACTATTCCTATTAAATTAACAGTAATTTTTGATGTATTTTATTGAGTAGAAACTTTTTTTTGCCTATATAAGATGTGCTTTGTGAAAATAAAACGGTTTTGTGTGTACATTTTAATTTAGTTAGTGGATTCCTGTCCAGTGCAGTGAGAAGCAAACGTAATGTAGTGCAGACACGCTGCGAGGCGGAGCGGAGTGAAGTCATGCCTGCAAAATGTTTGCTTCTCTTCGCTTCGCTACGCTGTGCGTCGCTACACGCTCAGTGTGTCTCATCCTTTATTCCCGCATTGCTAGCTTACCGAAACAGTTTGTATACTTGTTACTGACCCGGCTTGTTCTGAGGACCCTATCTGTTGCCAACTTTGCCTGCCATTTGACTATTCTCTCTGTGTATTCCCTGCCTGTTCTGTTTGCTTCCTGTTGCAACTGGTGTGCGCCAATTCTCACCATATAAAGTAGCGTAGTACACGTGCCAAAACATTGCTGACCCAGTTTTTTTATAGCTGCTGATGTAGCTGAATAGATCGGGGATCTCTTCTGCATTACCAAAACCTCCACCACTGCAATCTTCCACAATACCACAGAGGGGTTACTTACGGTGTGAAGGCACTTGCTGCCACCAAAGGCACAATATTTTGGTGCACTGCCACTGACACCTATACTAGATTCATATCATTTTAATATTTGACCGCAGGGTCCAACTCTGCACTCTTCCACAATACCAAAGATGGGTTACGGTGTGACGGCACTGTTGCCGCCACTAAAGGCCCAATTTTAAAGCACCTATTGTTACTTTCATCCAAAGCCTGCATAAGTTTCACAATAATTTAACCAAAAAATCACTACACTTGTTCTGTGTGTCCTAAAATGTCTCCTCTTTTCATACATGCTGCCGCCCCTAGCAGTTGTTTATGAATAGATTAAAGGAAAACCATTTACTGTCATTTGAAAGTCATTTTTTTGTTTTTAAATGTTTCTATACATCCTACAAATCCACCACTTCACGGGCAGGTTATGGGGACCTCCTAGGCACGATATTTGAAGGAATTTTTTGTTTTTATTTTTAACCCTTATTTCATGGAAAATTCACTGTCCCTTTAAAAATGTTTTTTTTAAACTTTTTGTCCTTGTTTCCTGTCCCCCAGGGCACTACCCGGAACCCCATACACCTTTTATGGCAAATATCTTGTATATATGCCCTCTTGGAGGGCACTCTAAAATTCGAACTTTTGAGTCCCATTGACTTGCATTGAGTTCGGTTCGTGTTCGAGTTCAAACTCGAACTTTTGAAATTGTTTGCGAACGGAGTCGAACCGAACATGGGGGTGTTCGGCTCATCACTAGTCCCTCTAAGGAATATGCTGTTCAATACACAGGGTTTTAAAAAAAGAGAGTCGATCTGGCCCTGAAATGTAACCGGACACTGAAATTCAGTGAATGGTGACATTTTGGGGCCATTTGACTATTCAGAGAGCAGGCAATTCGTCAAATTGTGACGAATTGTCTGCACATTCGGTGCCTGTTTGGTTCCTGTGCAGTGCAATCCCCATAGAGAAGCAATGATTCGTCTATTCAGAGAACAAAAACAAGCAGTGAGTTGCCAAATTGCCCTGCTGTTCAGTGGTTTCATTCGTCTGATTTATTCAGGTGAATCCCATAGGCTTCAATGTTAAAAATATTCCCGTTTTAATTCAATATCTAATAAACCGTTGATTATAATATTCTGCAGTAAAGAGTCTCTTTATTTATAGATTTTTTTTAGGATATTTTATGCATTTTTTTGGATTTTTTTGCAAATTTTTTCCCCTTTTTTTAATAGTTTTTTCTTTTTTCTGTAACAGCCCTATTTTATTATTCATTGGATCTTATATGTAAATTTCAGACATTTTCGTTCTGTAGTCTCTTTGCAAACAGAGTTTCACTTTTCAAACATTCAAGTGAACTGTTTTTTTTTTTTCACTCCATTCATCTGCGGTGTCGGCTTTTTCCGGCAGCTGCTTGGGTTTCTCCGGCGTATTCGGCTGAGTTAATCCAGCTGTTTTGTGGGTCTTGGTGTGTGTTCAGTGGGTTTTGTGGTGAGTGTTCGGCGGGTTGGCAGTGAATGTTTGTCGGGTTTGCGGCAGGTTTTCCTTGCAATCGGGGACCTTGTGGTGCTTGCTGAATACACCACAGGGTCACCGAAATAGGAACGCCGAATTGCACCCAATTTAAGCAAACGAAAAGCCACCAGACGTACGGTGACTTTTCGATTCTCTTTGAATAACCCTTACAGTTTTCCTTTTACTCCCTAGATTTAACTAGATAGATGTCAGATAATGTTTTAGTAGTTCTTTAATATTTAGTATTATTATTTGCATTATATGTAAATTTAAAATAGTTTTGTGTATTGTGTTGTTTAAATGTGCATTTTCCAGTATTTGCATGTTATGTAGTTCTCCTGTAGGCATATGTTAGCTCACGAATATTATTTTATCATATCCACATATTTTTGGGCAGCGTGGATGTACGCCTTGCTGTTTCTGCATTCAGTACACTACAACTACATGAACATTTTTTCTCATAAAGTGTACTGTACATGCTGTGTCCATTGACTCTCGCACAATCCATTGTTACATATACCTTGCTTTCTGAATATAATGCATTTCCTCTTTAACCACTTGGCTGCTAAGGACGCGCTCAGCGCGTCCAGCTAAGTGGTTACTCTGTGCTATGGACGAGCTGAGCTCTAAATCACGTGAGTTGAAAACCACTGGTATTATTGTTTTTTTCATGTTTTAATGATAATACACCATAGAGGTATATCGTTTATTTGAGGTGTTTTAACACCATTGAAAGATCATCCAAGGACATCCATATGTTGGGCGTGGTCCCCCCATAAAGAGACTGTAACGGTAGCGGTAACGATGCCAGACGAGTAGTAGAGTTGAGATCCTTGAGGGCAGAAGTATCTGCTTGAATAACACAAAAGGTTTATAAACTACAGACTGTAACTTAATTGCCAAGGAGACACAAGGACTAACTGAATTGTCTCTAAGCACTGAAGGTTTCGAGACCAACAGATTAATTAGGACACACTCAGAAACACCATACATGGAACGACAGTCCGTGAAGTATTCAAGGTGCAGGGCAGTCAGAGATGCAGAAACCAATCGTTCTGGTAAATACTTAAGATTATTAGATACCTGGTGACTCTCGGAAGGTACTGTCTTGCATACAAGATTGTTATTGCTAATATGTACAGAGATGCGATTAGAAATAACATTAAACAGAAATAAACAATTGTTTGTTATCGTGGCCTTTGAAAAAATATTAACATGAGTAGTAGCCTGGGTAAAGGGACCCCGGAGGGTTACAAACGAAACCCCTAAACATGATGGGACAGAACCCAAACTTCGAGTGATCAACTCAGCAACCAGCCTGGGGTTAAATCACTAAAATAAACGAACAGCGTAATATACACAATAGCGATAGAGAGTAGTCAAAGCCAAGCCGGGTCAAATAACAAGAGCAGGAATCTCATACAAAGCAGGGTCGTCAACAGTAAATACATATAGATTCAGGAAGTAGCGGTGCGTGAAATGAACTCCACAACAGGGCGATGAGGCAACTCCTAGAGCCCTAGGGGCCTGATGGGATCCACCCTAAATTATTAAAAGAGCTCAGTGATGTAATAGCAAAACCGTTAACAGATTTATTTAACCAATCCTTGTTAACGGGAGTCGTCCCAGAAGACTGGAAATTAGCAAATGTTGTGCCCATTTACAAGAAGGGTAGTAGGGAGGAATCGGGGAACTATAGGTCAGTTAGTCTTACGTCAGTAGTGGGGAAATTAATGGAAACCATGTTAAAGGAAAGGATTGTTGAACATCTAAAAACACATAGATTACAGGATCAGAAACAACATGGGTTTACCTCAGGGAGATCATGCCAAACTAATCTTATTGATTTTTTTGATTGGGTAACAAAAATAATAGACACAGGTGGTGCAGTAGACATAGCTTATTTAGATTTCAGTAAGGCTTTTGATACTGTTCCGCATAGAAGGCTTATCAATAAATTGCAATCTTTGAGCTTGGATTCCAATATTGTTGAATGGATTAGGCAGTGGCTGAGTGACAGGCAACAGAGAGTTGTGGTAAATGGAGTTTATTCGGCGCAAGGTCTTGTTACCAGTGGGGTACCTCAGGGGTCAGTACCTGGACCCATTCTCTTTAATATTTTTATTAGTGATATTGCAGAAGGTATTAATGGAAAAGTATGTCTTTTTGCTGATGGCACAAAGATTTGCAACAGGGTTGACGTTCCTGGAGGGATCAGCCAAATGACAAATGATTTAGGTAAACTAAAAAAATGGTCGGCGTTGTGGCAATTGAGTTTTAATGTGGATAAGTGCAAGATAATGCACCTGGGACGTAAAAACCCAAGGGCTGAATATAGAATATTTGATACAGTCCTAACCTCAACATCTGAGGAAAGGGATTTAGGGGTTATTATTTCAGAGGATCTAAGGGTAAGTAGTCAATGTAATAGAGCAGCAGGAAATGCTGGCAGAATGCTTGGTTGTGTAGGGAGAGGTATTAGCAGTAGGAAAAGGGAAGCGCTCATGCCACTGTACAGAGCACTGGTGAGACCTCACTTGGAGTACTGTGTGCAGTACTGGAGACCGTATCTCCAGAAGGATATAGACATCTTAGAGAGAGTTCAGAGAAGGGCTACTAAAAAGGTGTACGGCTTGAAGGAGAAAAGTTACCAGGAAAGGCTTAATGATCTTAACATGTACAGCTTGGAAAAAAGACGAGGCAGAGGAGATATGATAGAAACATTTAAATACGTAAAGGGAATCCACAAGGTAGAGGAAGGGAGTATATTTAAAAGGAAACAAAGTAGCAAAACAAGAGGACATAGTCTTAGATTAGAGGGGCAAAGGTTTAAAAGTAACATCAGAAAGCATTATTTTACTGAGAGGGTGGTGGATACATGGAACAGTCTTCCAGTTGAAGTGGTAGAGGCAAAAACAGTAATTGAATTTAAGCAAGCATGGGATAGGCATAAGGCTATCCTAAACAAAAGATAAATCCAGGTAAAGTATCCATGTAATTGGGCAGACTAGATGGGCCGAAAGGTTCTTATCTGCCGACATTTTTCTATGTTTCTATGTTTCTATGTTCTGGCCGTCTTATACAGCAGCAACATACAGAGGATTTGGTGGATTGGCTAACCAGGCCTTCCTCATCCTCCAAGTCCTCTGCCAGCCAGGCTTGTAGTGGTTTACAGTCCACCTCTAATTCAGCCTCCATGTCCACAGCTACTCCTGCCGTAGCCTCACCATCATAGTCAGCTGAATTGTTTGACTACAATGACAGTGACATGCTGCTTGAGGATGTGCAGCAACTCCGGTGCTCTGATGTTGACTCTGAGGTTGAGGAAGGGAGTAAAATCAGCCTAGAGGGAGGGGGTGCCAGAGACACAAAAAGAACTGGCACTCATGTTCCCCCAGCAGCTGCACCATACTGCCAGGTTGGCGCCAGTGACAAGGAGATAGGGGGTGATGACGATGATGAGGTCACTGACTTCACCTGGGTGCCTGATCAAACAGAGGAGTCAAGTGAGGAGGAGGGACAATAAAAACGAGGCAGAACGTCCTCTATGAGCAATGTAGCCAGTCCAAGGCATCAAAAGTCAGAGCTGCTCAGGTGCAGAGCGCTGTTGTCTCAAAGCACACATCCATGAACTCTGCTGTCTGGGATTTCTTCACATGTGCAGCAGACTGCAGAGTTGCTGTTTGTAAGCTATGTTGGAAGAGGATCAAGAGTGGGAAAAACATCAGACACTTGGGTACCACGTGCTTGATGCGACATATGACCACCTGCCACTCGTCCCATTGGCACAACACTTTGCATAGGTCCTCCTCCTCATCTGTCTCTACCCCCACTATATGTCCTGCATGTCATTGTCTACAACCTCCACTGACAGGGATGATGCTACAGTAATGGGTGTACAAGGTCCTTCCTCAGAATGTGACAGCATCCCATCAGCTGTAGGGATGAGCCGAACACCCCCGAGTTTGGTTGACATTTGAACTCGAACTTTTCAAAAGTTTGAATTCGAACTCGAACTCAATACAAGTCAATGGGACTCAAAATTCGATTTTTAGAGTGCCCTCCAAGAGGGAATATATGCTAGATATTTGTCATAAAAGGTGTATGGGGGTCCAGGTAGTGCCCTGGGGGACAGGAAACAAGGACAAAAAGTTTTAAAAAAGTTTTTAAAGGGACAGTGAGTTTTCCATGAGATAAGAGTTAAAAATAAAAACGAAAAATTCCTTCAAATATCGTGCCTAGGAGGTCCCCATAACCTGCCCGTGAAGTGGCGGATTTCTAGGACGTATAGAAACATTTAAAAACAATGTCCGGGTCCGAGTAGTGCCCTGGGGGACAGGAAACAAGGACAAAAAGTGTAAAAAAATAAGTTTTTAACCCCTTCACTGCTGACAACGTGTGGGACACGTCCTCAGTTACTCCTGCTGTATGCTGAGGAGGATGTGTCACATCATCAGCTTTGCGGGACCCCCAGCGGAGATACTCACCTCTCTGTCCGGGGTCCAACGGTGTTCTGACTGCAGCATCGTCAGACGCTGAAGTCAAGCACCTCCGACATAAATTACGTCATCGCGCCATGCGTGATGATGTCATTTCCAGGTGGCAATGCTGGGAGATCCCCTGGAAGGGAGGGGGGGATCTGTTCGGATCCCTCTCCCTCCCGATCGGGAGGTCCCACAAAAAAAGCCAGGCACTGCTTAAAAGGACAGAGTCTCCCCTTTTAAGTGGTGCCTGGCTTTAACCCCTTAGGCACCGGGTCACCTTGCGGCGCCAAAGTGTTGCCTAGCCCCGGTGGGGGCCGCCATCTTGGATCGCGGCTCCACCCCGGGTCCCCCCTCACTGCCTGATGTCCTCATGTATAGCGTGATGACATCAGATAGCCGGGGAACCCCTAGCTGCCTGAAATCCCCTGGTGGAGATAGGGGTTCATTTGAGGGTTCACAGAGATGCTGTGAGGTTGTGTATAGAGATGCTGTGAGGCTGTATATAGAGATGCTGATGGGGTTGTGTATAGAGATGCTGTGAAGTTGTGTATAGAGATGTTGTGAGGTTGTGTATAGAAATGCTGTGAGGCTGTGTATAGAGATGCTGTGAGGTTGTGTTTAGAGATGCTGTGAGGCTGTGTATAGAGATGGTGATGGGGTTGTGTATAGAGATGCTGTTTGTGTATAGAGAGGCTGATGGTGTTGTGTATAGAGATGCTGTGAGGTTGTGTATAGAGATGCTGTGAGGCTGTATATAGAGATGCTGATGGGGTTGTGTATAGAGATGCTGTGAGGCTGTGTATAGAGATGCTGTGAAGTTGTGTATAGAGATGCTGTGAGGTTGTGTATAGAGATGTTGTGAGGTTGTGTATAGAAATGCTGTGAGGCTGTGTATAGAGATGCTGTGAGGTTGTGTTTAGAGATGCTGTGAGGCTGTGTATAGAGATGGTGATGGGGTTGTGTATAGAGATGCTGTTTGTGTATAGAGAGGCTGATGGGGTTGTGTATAGAGATGCTGTGAGGTTGTGTATAGAGATGCTGTGAGGCTGTGTATAGAGATGCTATGAGGCTGTGTATAGAGATGCTGTGAGGTTGTGTTTAGAGATGCTGTGAGGCTGTGTATAGAGATGGTGATGGGGTTGTGTATAGAGATGCTGTTTGTGTATAGAGAGGCTGATGGGGTTGTGTATAGAGATGCTGTGAGGTTGTGTATAGAGATGCTGTGAGGTTGTGTTTAGAGATGCTGTGAGGCTGTGTATAGAGATGGTGATGGGGTTGTGTATAGAGATGCTGTTTGTGTATAGAGATGCTGATGGGGTTGTGTATAGAGATGATGTGAGGCTGTGTATAGAGATGCTGTGAGGCTGTGTATAGAGATGCTGATGGGGCTGTGTATAGAGATGCCTTGCGGCGCTGAAGTGCGGCCTAGCTCCTGTGGGGGCCACCATCTTGGATGGCGGCTCCACCCCCAGGTCCCCCTTACTGCCTTACGTCCTCACACATAGCGTGATGACGTCAGATAGCCAGGGAACCCCTAGCTGCCCGGAATCCCCTGGTGGAGATAGGGGGCTCATTTGAACCCCGATATCTCCAGAACCGTGGCAGCTAGGGGGTCATGGAGGGTGTCAATCGAAAGGCCTGAGCATGATACCCAACATAATAGGGAATTTAATTTGTGGCTTCGGGAATGTTGTCGGGAGCAAGGATTTGGCTTTGTGTCCCATGATAGCTCTAATTGGAGGAGAAAGGAACTGTATAAAAAAGATGGCTTGCATCTTACTCATCGGGGAACATATGTTCTCAGTGAGAAGTTCAAAGGTTTCACAAAGGAATATTTAAACTAGGATGGGGGGGACAAAATGGTAAAAAACAATCTGCCCGATTGTCCAGCAGGAAATGCTAGCAGAATGCTTGGTTGTGTAGGGAGAGGTATTAGCAGTAGGAAAAGGGAAGTGCTCATGCCACTGTACAGAGCACTGGTGAGACCTCACTTGGAGTACTGTGTGCAGTACTGGAGACCGTATCTCCAGAAGGATATAGACATCTTAGAGAGAGTTCAGAGAAGGGCTACTAAAATGGTGTACGGCTTGAAGGAGAAAAGTTACCAGGAAAGGCTTAATGATCTTAACATGTACAGCTTGGAAAAAATGTGAGGTGAGGCCCAGCAGAGTGTCTGGGGCAGACACGAAGACTGCTGCACCTGGACGGCTGTGCTCTACGATAAGCTTCGGTGAGTTAACCCTACCCATTCTGGGCGCCGGAGGAGGCAGCCAGGGTCTGCCTGATTCCTCTGGAGATGTTGCAGATTTTATCATGGCAATAGATAATGTATTGCCGTCCTTGGGAGGGGGAGCAGCGGGTGATTTATTGCGGTCTAGGGCTAGTGCTGTGGGTGCTATTGCTAGGCAGGATATATTTCCGTGCTCCTATATTAACCGCCTCTGGAATAGCTGCTGCTGCTCTTTCCTAAATTCTTGATAACTGTGAAATGCAGATAGTGAACTGTATTCTATATGCCTAGATATATGTATTTGTATAGAAGCGTTGAACCATTTTTGTTTGTTCATTAAAAATGTTTTTCGTTTACACATTTCAATGAGTGATCTGTGTTTGATATATATTCAATTGATGTGATAGCGATCTGTCAATTTCAGAATGTACGAACTGAGCTAGTGTTTATATATGTCCGCTCGAAGGATTTTCTGTAGGTTTGCTTGACGACGAGTAATCTAAATTGGTTACCTCCTTTTGAGGATAATAGGAGTAAGGTGATCTGGTGAAGAGGTAAATCTTGTGATCCATTCTTTCTATGATTGTTGCTGAGATTGACATATATTTGGAGGGATGTGCCGAGGTTATAACCATTTCAGCCTATTCTTATCTAAAATACCATGACAGCACAAGTCTAGCCAATAATCCTTAGTGGCTCCCTGTTACTGTTTCTATTCTGCCCCTTATCTTCTGTATCAGTTTGGTAAGGTGGACTCCTTCAAAAAAACTCCTCCTTCATGGATAAAATAAGGCAGGTGGAGCTTTCTGATACCAGTAAAAAATTGGATAATTAGATAAATTATATCATAGTGAAAAATTCATTATGAAAAATGGTGTTTTATCATTCTGTTCTGTTCCTGAGGACAGCGAGGCATGACATCAAGTGCAGAAGGTTTCAACATTACTTTACTAGAGATATAACCCAAATAATTTCTCATGCATAGCCCTCCATCCTCTGGAACACTCTACATCGTACTGTCAAAGCTTCCCTCAAACACTCCCTTAGAGACATACCTATTCAGGCAAGCCTACCACCCCACTCACTAATACACCTCACTGCCCCAATCAATCCATTGCTCTCACCTTGCAGTCCTCTCTAGTTCAACCCCAAACCTTCTAGATGATAAATTCCCATGGGAATAGGGCCCTCGTTTCCCCCTGTACTGATTTATCAAAATTGTATTCAATCATAACTTGTTGTAACCCTGTCTATATTGTGCCCGTTGTTCAGCGCTGCGGAATATGCTGCCACTATATAAATAAAAGTATAATAATAAAATAATCAATGCACGGTGACTTTTAAAGTGATTATTTATAGTGTACTTTACAGAGAACCTATAGAAATGGAATAAGGAGATAATTAGTAAAATGACTGGATCCCGGGGAGGTTTGTGAAAGGTGTAGAGCATTTCCCATCACATGTTATATATGAGCTGCGCTGACAACTGCTCTCACCTCATTGTTCTTGCTCCTCCATAGAATTTTCGATGGGTCGATGAGGAGCTTCTTGTCTTCTGATGCAAACTCTGTGTATTGTCCCACAGTAACGAATCGTGTGACTGTTTGGACTTTAAACCATTGTCTAATTATATAATGTGTGTTGATTTCCAAATTCTCGTTAAAGAAAGTTTTATTTATCTTGAGAAGATCCGGGGTGTTTTTTATAAAGTGATGAAGCTGCAGAGATAAGAATAATTAATTAATGATTTGATAAAACTGGAAACACATGAAACAGCACACGATAAAATATCCACCAACACCTAATGGGACTTTCTGTTTCCCTCTAATTCTACACAAAACTCATATTTTCCTTCTCCCCTTTTCTCCCTCTGTGTGGCACTTCTCTGCTTTTTAAGCATATTGCACAGCATGAAGAACTTGCGAACCTCCATATGCCTTGTTATGCAGCGTCTGCGTAAATGATTGGTTGATGCAGCAGCATTCCCCATCTGCCGTGACCCAGAATGTTCACTGAGAGACAGCAGTGATTTCACACAAGTAATGCTGACATCATTGGTCTCAGGTAGATGGGATTTTGAATATCCTATCTACTGCTTGGCAGGTGTCTGGGAGAAGGAAAAGCCTTTGCTTCTCACAGCACTATAGTTGAAACTGGGCCGGAGTGGGGGGGGGGCAATTCATGTAGTCTGACCACTTCACAAAGCTAGTGGTCAGGGTGAGCAGAGTCTCCCTTCAATCCTACTGTGCATTAAATAAAGCGTTAGCTTCCTTCAAAAACTCACCTGAATCCAGGGCTGGTCGCCCTCTGATCTCTGCAGGATGTGACATGCTTCCAGCTCAGCATCTGGCATGACCATAGGGGAGCTGGGAGTGCCAGCCAATCCAGTAGCTCTCAGAGAAGGAAGGCTTTGATCCCATTGGCTGGGGCTTTTATCTGAAGTATTCTAAACCCAGTAAATCTGAGTTGATGGCCGTATGCGGGGCTAACTCCCTGCATTTAGATGTCGAATTAGCCCTCTAAGCTCCCCACTGAGGGAGAGTGTGCAGGGAGCTCACAGCAACGCTATCACTCAGATATGATGGGATGCTGACACTGTGTGGCATGTCCCTTTAACCCCATAGTGACTGGGCGGTTTTATGAAAGTTTGTTCAAAAGTGGAATGTGCATCACGCACATTGATGACATCATTGCGACTCTCAGGTTCCCTGAAAAAGGCAGGGCAGACTTCCAGCCTGCCAGTCTGCCATGGGAGCCCGGACAGAGAGGCGAGTATAGGGAGGGAGCTAGGTTAGGAGACCATGACGTACATAGTAAATCTGCGGTCATTAAAAGGATTTCCCTACAGGATGTACTATGTACGTCAGCAGTATCAAAGAGTTAACCACTTCTGACCCATTTCACTTCCGTGTGCTGAGCTCATTTTTTCTGTTTTTGCTCATCATGTTTAAATGTGATTTGAAGTCACGTTTTATTACACAACCCAGATATATTATATAAATTTTTCTTTCCAGCAGACTCCTAATATATCAGTATTATATGTATACATCATGCCCTGCCAGAATGTTATTATTCTTCATTTATATAGTGCCAGCATATTCAGCATCGCTGAACAATGGGCACAGTGTAGACAGGGTTACAATACATTGAGACTGAACAACATTTGATATACTAGTATGGGAGGAAACGAGGACACTATTCCCGTGGGAACTTACAGTCTAGATGAGTTGGCGGTGGAAACAGCAGGGGAGGACTGCAAGGTGGGAGTGAAGGACTGGTTGGGGCAGTGATGTGAAGTGTACTAGTTAGTCAGGTGCTCGGCTTGCCTGAATAGGAATGTCTTAAGGGAGTGTTTGAAGGAGGGGAAAAAAGGGGGGAGTCTGACAGTATGAGGGAGAGAGTTCCAGAGTATGGGGCTGTGCGTGAGAAATCCTGCAGTCTATCATGGGAAGAGGTGATACGGGAAGATGCTAGGCGCAGGTTACTGTTTGATCTTAGGGAGTGGGCTGGGGTGTATTTGGTGATTAGTGAGGACAGGTAGTGGGGAGCTGAGTTAGTGAGAGCTTTGTAGATCGGGGTAAGGATTTTGAAATTAATTCTGCAGTGGATGGGGAGCCAGTGAAGGGACTCGCAGAGAGGAGCAGCAGAGACAGTGTGATGGGTGAGGTGGATGAGCCTTGCAGAGGCATTCAGAATAGATTGTAGGGGGCGAGACCGGAGAGAGGGAGCCCAGCTAAGAGATTATTATAGTAGTCAAGTCGGGAGATTGCAAGCCCATTAAAGTTGCTTTGTGGTTTCAGTAGTAAGGAATGGCTGAATTCTGGACGTATTACATAATTGGAAGCAGCAGGAGGTGGAAAGAGACTGGATGTGGGGGATGAAGGAGAGAGCAGAGTCGAGTGTAACTCTGAGGCAGCGGACCTGCTTGATGGGGAGATAGTGGTACCATCGACTATGATAGAGATGTCAAGAGGTGATGAGGCATTACAGGGAGCAATTAGTAGGAACTCAGTC
Source organism: Leptobrachium leishanense (assembly GCA_009667805.1). Lineage (NCBI taxonomy): Eukaryota > Metazoa > Chordata > Amphibia > Anura > Megophryidae > Leptobrachium > Leptobrachium leishanense. The sequence goes on from CM019063.1 coordinate 558,911,773, forward strand.
CTTGACATGTTGATCTTTTGGTGGTGATAGACCATCGAGGAGGAGATGCCAGATAAGCAGTCACTGACTTTGGAGAGTACAGAGCAGAGAGATCAGGGGTAGAGAGGTAGATCTGAGTATCCTCGAACTCGAACAATTTCAAAAGTTCGAGTTCGAACTCGAACACGGTCCAAACTCAATGTAAGTCAATGGAACCCGAACGTTCGATTTTTAGAGTGCCCTCTAAGAGGGCATATATGCTAGATATTTCCCATAAAAGGTGTATGAGGGTCCGGGTAGTGCCCTGGGGGAAAGGAAACAAGGACAAAAAGTAAAAAAAAAAAAGTTTTTAAAGGAACAGTGAGTTTTCCATGAAATAAAGGTAAAGGATAAAAACGAAAAATTCCTTCAAATATCGTGCCTAGGAGGTCCCCGTAACCTGCCCGTAAAGTGGCGGATTTGTATGATGTATAGAACATTTAAAAAAAAATTGCATTTCAAATATGGTTAAATGGTTTTCCTTTAATCTATTCATAAACAACTGCTTGGGGCGGCAGCCTATATGAAAAGAGGAGATGTTTTAGGACACGCAGAACAAGATTAGTGATTTTTTGGGCTAAATTATGATGAAACTTTGCACACTTTGGATGAAAGTAACAATAGGTGCTTTAAAATTGGGCCTTTAGTGTCGGCAACAGTGCCATCACACCGTAACTAGGGATGAGCTGTTCGGTTTGATCGGTTCGGAGTTCGCATCGAACATAGCCTGTTCGCATGTTCGCGAACTAAGAACATTTCCGCGTGTTCGCCACGTGTTCGCCCACAATGCACCACAATGGATCACAATGCACTTTTCCACTGGCCTGAAGCTTCTAATTGGCTACAGCCTTGCACCTGACCACAGATCAGGTGCAAGACAGGTTCAAGACTATGCCAATCACGGCTAAGAGTCCTGATTGGGCAAATTTTGCCCAATCATGGGCTCACAGAGCTAAGTCCCGCAGCACACTATATAAGGCTTCACACAGCGCTTCAGCACGTGTTTGAAAGGAGATTGTTGTTGTGTTAGTGTGTGTTCTTACTGCCAGTCTGCCACCAGCTACTGGGGGGGTCTCATCTACTGGGGGGTCTCATTTCTACCAATTATCTGGGAATTGTTGTAATCTAGGTGTTCTCACTCCCGGCATCTATTTTGGGGGCTCAGTAATTTCTACAAAATATTTGGGAATTGAGGTGATCTGTGTCTTGTCACTGCCAGTGCCACGCAGTATTTTGGGGGTCAGTAATTTCTACAAAATATTTGGAATTGAGGTGATCTGTGTCTTGTCACTGCCAGTGCCACGCAGTATTTTGGGGGTCAGTAATTTCTACAAAATATTTGGGAATTGTTATAATCCATGTGTTCTCACTGGCTGCCACCCATCAGGGGGTCTCACTGATTTATAGGAGGTTTCTGAGACTTGTAATCTGTGTCTTCTCACTGCCAGCTATCCGGGGGTCCCACATATTTCTAGCAGATTTCTGTGATTTGTAATCTGTGTCTTGTCACTGCTGCCAGCTATCGGGGGGTTAAAAAGGGGGTCTCACTGACTTGTAGCAGATTTCTGCGAATTGTAATTTGTGTCTTGTCACTGCCACACATCAGGGGGTCTCACTGATTTATAGGAGGTATCTGGGAATTGTAAACTGTGTCTTGTCACTGGCTGCCAGCTATCAGGGTGTCTCACTGAGTTATACCAGAGTTCTGGAAATCTTTAATCTTTATACCAGAGTTGAATCAGAGTTCTGTATATATTTAATCTATATATCACTCACCATGTCAGAAAGACCAAAAAGGACAGGCAGACGCTCCCAGACACAGATAAGAGGGCAAGCAGCCTCTGTGTCGGGAGGCTGTGCCTTGGTCATGGTGGATGTGGTGCATCCTCTGCAAGGGCACGCTTGTCCGTTCTAACTGGTGCTGGCCATCTTAAGCAGCAGCAACATACTGAGGATTTGGTGGATTGGCTAACTTTAAAGTCCACCTGCCAAAACATCTAATGCAGCCTCCATGTCCACAGCTACTCCTGCCGTAGCCTCACTATCACACACGGAGGAGTCAGCTGAATTGTTTGACTACAATGACATTAACATGCTGCTTGAGGATGCACAGCATGTACAGTGCTCTGATTCAATCTCTGAGGTTGAGGACGGGAGTATAATCAATTTAGAGGAAGGGGGTGCCAGTGATGACACTCAAATAACTGGCACTCATGTTGCCCCAGCAGCTGCTGCATACTGCCAAGATGGCTCCAGCGACGAGGAGATAGGGGGTGATGATGACAATGATGATGAGGTCAATGACTCCACCTGGGTGCCTGATCGAACAGAGGAGTCAAGTGAGGAGGAGGGGGAGGAAGAGGAGGCACAACAAACATGAGGCACAACATCCTCTATGATGAACCGTAGCACTAGCCAGTCCAAGGCATCAGATGTCAGAGCTGCTAAGGTGCAGAGCGCTGATGTCTCAAAGCACACATCCAGGAACTCTGCTGTCTGGGAGTTCTTTAAGAAATGTGCAGCAGACCCCACCGTTGCTATTTGTAATCTATGTCAGATGAGGCTTAAGCGTGGGAAAGACACCAGACGCTTGGGTACCATGTGCTTGTGGCGACAAATGACCACCTGCCACGCATCCCATTGGTGCAAAACTTTGCGTAGGTCCACCTCATCTGTCTCTACACTCACTGTATGTCCTGCCATGTCATTGCCTAAAACCTTCACTGACAGGGAAGATGCTACAGTAATGGATGTACCAGGTCTTTCCTCACAATGTGACAGCATCCCATCAGCTAAAGATTTACGCAGTCAGATTACTTTCCCCGAGCTGCTGCAGTGTAAGAAAAAATATAGTCCCAACCAACCCCAAGCACAGCGTCTAAATGCCAGCTTAGCAAAATTACTCGCATTACAGCTGCTGCCTTTCCAGCTGGTGGACTCTGCTCCCTTCCGTGAATTTTCTGAATGTGCTGTACCACAGTGGCAGGTTCCAAAACACCATTACTTTTCACGGAAGGCCATTCCAGCACTATAACAGCACGTGGAAGACAATGTTATTGAGTCATTGGGAAAGGCAGTCAGCAGCAAGGTGCATGTGACTTTAGACACATGGTCCAGCAAGCATGGACAGGGTCGTTACATTTCCTTCACGGCACACTGGGTAACTCCGATTGCAGCTGGGAGGGATCCAAGATGGGGCTCTGTGCTGGAGCTTGTTCATCCACCACGCCTTCAGAAAGCTGCTTGTATGAGGTCTGTCTGCTCCACCACCACCTCTCCCTCTTCCTCCTCCTCCTTCTGTGTCTCTGGCGAAGTGGCAGTTAAACCGATGCCTGACAGGGGCTACGCAATGGCTCAAGCAAAAAGATGCCATACTGTGCTTGAGCTGGTTTATTTAAGGGACAGGAGCCACACTGGGCCAGAAATTCTGTCAGCTCTGCAGGGGCAGGTGCAGAGATGGTTAACACCACGCCAGCTTCAGCTGGGAATGGTCATCTGTGATAATGGCAGCAACCTTCTCTCCGCCCTACGCAAGGATAAATTGACGCATGCACCATGCCTAGCACACGTCCTAAATCTAGTGGTACAGCGTTTCCTAACCAGGTACCCAGGGCTGGCAGAGCTTCTCAGCCAGGCCAGAAAAGTCTGCAGCCACCTCAGACGGTCATTCCCAGCAAGCGTTCACCTGGCAGAAATTCAAAAAGAATTCCACCTTCCCACAAACCATCTGCCAACCAGGTGGAACTCGACATTAGCAATGCTTCAGCGTCTGCACAAGCAGCAGAGGGCCATCAACGAGTACCTGTGTGAGTAAGGCACAAGGACAGGTCAACTTGTTTTTTTTTCCCCGCAGTAGCTGATGATCAAGGATGCATGCACTGTACTGTCACCATTTGAGGAGGCAACGAGGATGGTGAGCAGGGACAGTGCATGCCTCAGTGACACAATTCCTTTAGTGTTCCTGCTGGAGCACACTTTGCAGGGAATTATAGATGTGGCTCTAGAGGCAGAGCAGCGGCAGGAAGAGGAGGCCTTCCCTAGCTCTGAAGGCCCCAGTCTCTCCGCAGACAGCATTCCAGTGGGTCCTCCTCAGATCAGACAGTAGGAGGATGATGATGATGATGAGGAGGAATATTTAAGTAGTGGGGGCATTGAAGGTGGGGATTCCTCAAGGAAGGGTTTTGTGTGCCCAGAAACACAAGGACTAGAACGTGGCTGGGAGGAGGAAGTGCACGATACGGTCATCATCATTGACCAGGAAGACTTGGAAGCTAATGCCACCTCAAACCTACGCTGCATGGGCTCCTTTATTATGCAAAGCCTGCTAAAGGACCCCAGGATTCGTGCTATCAAGGAGAGGGATCATTGCTGGTTGGCAACCCTTCGTGATCCACGATACAAGGGTAAAGTTGCAGAGCTCATCCTGCCCGCACAGAGGGAGCACAGGATGAAAAAAATTGAGGACGCTCTAAAGCGACACTTGTGTAACACCTTTCCAGGCACTCGTAGGTTACCAAGTGATGACACAGGTGCTTCTGAGGCTGTGGATGATCAGAGGAATAGTGGTGAAGGCCAGGGCCACTTGACTGATGCCTTTTTAAATTTTTTTAGTCCATGACGCACTGGGGCGTCAAATTTAGGCACCCATTGCCAGCGTCTTCACCATATGGTGCAGGACTACCTAGGGGCAAGGGCAGACCTGGATACCTTTCCAGCAGATGATCCACTGGCTTACTGGGTGTTGAGATTGGATCACTGGCCAGAACTTAGCCAATATGCTATGCAGCTACTAGGTTGCCCTTCATCTAGCGTGCTTTCTGAAAGGACGTTCAGTGCCGCTGGAGGTTTTGTCACAGACAAAAGAGTGTGTCTGTCCACCGACTCTGTAGACCCATGACATTTATAAAAATGATTAAGTCCTGGATCAGCAGCTATCAATCCCCTGATGTTGACGTAACGGAATAGATCGGGGATGTCTTCTGCATTCACAAAACCTCCAGCACTGAACTCTTCCACAATACCACAAAAGGGTTACGGTGTGAAGGCACTTGCTGCCATGAAAGGCACAATATTTGGCTGCCCTGACGCCTGTGCCAGATTTTTATCATTTTAATTTTTTGAACCGCAGGGTCCAACCCTGCACTCTTCCACAATACGACAGAGGGGTTAGTGTATGAATGCACTTGCTGGTCTGGCACCAAAAGCACAATATATGGGTGCGCTGACGCCTTTACCAGATTCATCATATCTTTTTGTAATATAGGACCGCATAGTCCACCCCTGCACTCTTCCACAGTACTACAGAGGGGTTACTGTATGAATGCACTTGCTGGCCTGGCACCAAAGGCACAATATTTGGGTGCACTGCCACTGAAGCCTGTACCAGATTCATATCCTCAGAGGGTTTACTGTGTGACGGCACTGTTGCCGACACTAAAGGCCCAATTTTAAAGCACCTATTGTTACTTTCATCCAAAGCCTGCATAAGTTTCACCATAATTTAGCCAAAAAATCACTAAACTTTTTCTGCGTGTCTTAAAATGTCTTTTCATACAGGCTGCCGCCCCAAGCAGTTGTTTATGGATAGATTAAAGGAAAAGCATTTACCGTCATTTGAAACGTCATTTTTTTGCTTTTAAATGTTTCTATACATCCTAGAAATCCGCCACTTACGGGCAGGTTATGGGGACCTCCTAGGCACGATATTTGAAGGAATTTTTCATTTTTATTTTTAACCTTTCTTTCATGGAAAACTCACTGTCCCTTTAAAAATGTTTTTTTTTTACCTTTTTGTCCTTGTTTCCTGTCTCCCAGGGCACTACCCGGACCCTCATACACCTTTTATGGCAAATATCTAGTATATATGCCCTCTTGGAGGGCACTCTAAAAATCGAATTTTGAGTCCCATTGACTTGCATTGAGTTCCAGTTCGAGTTCGAATTCGAACATTTGAAAAGTTTGAGTTCGAATTCGAACATTTGAAAAGTTCGAGTTCGAATGCGAACCGAATTCGAGGGTGTTCGGCTCATCGCTACTAAAAACCAAACTTTTGAGTCCCTTTGACTTGCATTGAGTTCGGTTCGAGTTCGGTTCGGGGGTGTTCGGCTCATCCCTATTGGTGAGCCTCAAAAACAAGAAGGCCAGATTAGAGTTTGCCAAACAACACCTAACAAAGCCTTCACAGTTCTGGAACAAGATCCTATGGACACATGAGACCAAGATCAACATGTACCAGAGTGATGGTAAGAGAAGTGTATGGAGAAGGAAAGGAACTGCTCATGTTCCTAAGCATACCACCTCATCAGTGAAGCATGGTTGTGGTAGTGTCATGGCGTGGGCATGTAAGGCTGTCAATGGAACTGGTTTTCTTGTATTTATTGATGATGTGTCTGCTGACAAAAGCAGCAGGATGAATTCTGAAGTGTTTTGGGCAATATTATCTGCTCACATTCAGCCAAAAGCTGCCGAACTCATGGGACGGCGCTTCACAGTGCAGATGGATAATGACCCAAAGCATACTGCAAAAGCAACCAAAAAGTTTTTGAAGGGACAGAAGTGGAATGTTATGCAATGGCCAAGTCAATCACCTGACCTGAATCCCATTGAGCATGCATTTCACTTGCTTAAGAAAAATGCCCCAAGAATAAGCAGGAACTGAAGACATTTGCAGTAGAGGCCTGGCAGAGCATCACCAGGGATGAAACCCAGCGTCTGGTGATGTCTAGTGATGAGCCGAACACCCCCGTGTTCAGTTCGCATTCGAACTCGAACAATTTCAAAAGTTCGAGTTCGAACTCGAACACGAACCGAACTCATTTCAAGTCAATGGGACTCGAAAGTTTGATTTTTAGAGTGCCTTCCAAGAGCGCATATATGCAAGATATTTGCCATTAAAGGTGTATGGGGGTCCGGGTAGTGCCCTGGGGGACAGGAAACAAGGACAACATTTTTTTTTATGTATTTTTCCATGAAATAAAGGTTAAGAATAAAAACGAAAAATTCCTTCAAATATCGTGCCTAGGAGGTCCCCATAACCTACCCGTGAAGTGGCAGATTTTTCGGAGGTATAGAAACATTTAAAAACAAAAAAAATGACGTTTCAATTTCAAATGACGTTAATGGCTTTCCTTTATTCTATTCATAAACAACTGCTTGGGGCGGCAGTCTGTATGAAAAGGAGACATTTTAGGACACGCAGAACAATTTTAGTGATTTTTTGTGTAAATTATGGTGAAACTTATGCAGGCTTTGGATGAAAGTAACAATAGGTGCTTTAAAATTGGGCCTTTAGTGGCGGCAACAGTGCCGTCACACCGTAACCCCTCTGTGGTATTGTGAAAGAGTGCAGGATTGGACCCTGCAGTCAAATATTAAAATGATATGAATCTAGTATAGGCGTCAGTACTCCCAACTATTTTGCCTTTGGTGGCAACAAGTGTCTTCACACCGTAACCCTTCTGAGGTATTGTGGAAGAGTGCAGTGGTGGAGGTTTTGGTAATGCGGAAGAGATCCCCGATCTATTCAGTTACATCAGCAGCTATAACAAAACCGGGTCAACAATGTTCAGGCACTTGTACTGCGCTACTGTATATGGTGAGCATCGGCGCACAGCCGCACACCAGTAGCAACAGGAAGCAAACAAAACAAACAGGGAATACACAGAGAGAATAGTCAAATGGCAGGCCAAGTCGGCAACAGAATGGGTCCTCAGAACAAGCAGGGTCAGTAACAAGTATGCAAACTGATTCGGTAAGCTAGCGATGCGGGAATAAAGGCTGAGACACACTGAGCGTGTAGCGACGCGCAGCGAAGAGAAGCAAACATTTTGCAGGCTTGACTTCACTCCGCTTCGCCTTTGTCTAAACTGCATTACGTTTGCTTCTCACCGCACTGGACAGGAATCCACTAACTAAATTAAAATGTACACACAAAACCGTTTTATTTTCATATTCATGAACGATCACTGTGAATACCGAAAATGCCGGAATGAATGCACAAAAGAAACAAAAATGGCTAAAGCCCAATACTTCAATGAAAATTTAAACAATAACATATCAAACCCCAGAAATTTTTGGAAAATCATAAGTAACATACAAGCACCCCCATCCACTCCCAACCAGCTGCTTTAAAAGTAAACAACCAAACTGTACTACACTCCCTAGATGTAGCAAATGCTTTTAATAAGTATTTTGTTGGATGCGCCACCACCCTGATTGCTAAGCTAGGAAATGACACGCCATCAGAAAGGCCGCACGCAGGTCTGGACCCACCAACAGTGCAAAGACCCCGTAACCCAGAGAAATTCAGTTTTAGGCCAGTGCCTGTCAGTGCCATCACTAAACTTCTCCATAACCAAAAAATGAAATACCAGTCTGGACCTGATCAAATCCCAGCAATGCTGCTGAAAATCAGTGCACCAGCAATTGCAAATCCTGTCGCAACCCTTATTAATGAATCACTGGCAACTGGATACATACCCAAACTCTGGAAGACTGCAAGGGTGGTACCTATCCATAAAAGTGGAGACAATACTTTGGTATCCAACTACTGCCCTATATCACTGCTCCCTGTAATGTCAAAAATTCTGGAAAAATGTGTCTACACTCAATTACGTGATTATTATCAGTATCAGAACTATTTAACCCCAGATCAGTCCGGCTTTCGTCCAAACCATTCAACTACAACTGCCCTTTTAAAAGTTTGTAATGATATCCAAGCGGGCATGGAACAAGGAAATCTAACTGGAGCCATCTTCCTTGATTTTGCCAAGGCTTTTGACACAGTAGACCATGGCATCCTATTACAAAAACTTAAAAACTCTGGTATTGGTGATAGTACGTTAACCTGGTTCCAATCATATGTGTCTGATAGGTCTCAATTTGTGTCCATTTCTGACAGCACTTCCCTTCCCCTCTCAGTCACGTGCGGTGTACCCCAAGGCTCGATACTTGGCCCCCTTCTATTCACAATATTCATAAACGATCTGCCCAATGTCTGCAAAGCTTCAACTATACACATGTACGCAGACGACACTGTAATCTATACCAGCAAACCAAATCTCCCACAGCTGGAGGCAATGCTGCAAGAACAATACACAGGGGTAGAAAAGTGGATCGCAGATAACAAATTTTTTCTAGATACTGACAAAACTGTTACAATGCTCTTTGGAACCGCACCTAAACTACACAAATTGCAAACACCCCATCTATGTGCTGGGACAAAATCAAATGGCACGCTGACCACAGTCACTTCTCTCAAATATCTAGGTATGTGGTTAGACCCAAATCTATCTTTTGGCCCCCACATCGAAAAACTCTCATCTAAACTTTACCCCAAACTAGGTGCCCTGTACACAAACAAATCCTGCCTGAGCCCCGCGTTAAGAAAGCAGATTGTACAACAAATGCTTATGCCAGCCACCGAATACAGAGATGTAGTGTATGCTGCCGCCCCACAAACACACCTCCAGAAATTTACTACATTGTATAACTCATTCTGTCGCTTTGTGCTACAATGTAACTACATGACCCACCATTGTGACATGTTAAAAGAGCTAAACTGGCCATCACTGGACTCTAGACGCACCCTTCACCTTTCCAACCTGGTGTTTAAGAGCTTTTCTGGGAAGCTACCACCCTACCTGAATATGCTGCTTCCCCCGGCAGTTCCCTCATCCTATAACCTCAGATCCAGGACCAGCACCTTACTTGCAATACCGCAATACAAAAAGAAAATGTCTCGATCCTCATTTTCCTACAGAGCACCGCAAATATGGAATAACCTCCCAGACACCGTCAAATCTTCCCCCAGTCTAAAGTCCCTTAAGACTTCCCGATTAATATACCTCAATACAAAATGCACCTGTAAACATGTAACATAATGACTTTATTTCCTACATATTTATTTTTCTGTTAATCTGTGTATTTGGTTTTGTGTTAATATCTTGCATTTTACTATTTTGTATTTCTGTAACCACTCAATGTTCTCGAACCCAGGACATACTTGAAAACGAGAGAAATCTCAATGTATCCTTCCTGGTAAAATCCTTTATAAATAAATAAATAAATAAAATAAATAATATAGGCAAAAAAAAAGTTTCTACTGAATAAAATACATCAAATATTACTGTTAATTTAATAGGAATAGTATAAAAATTTATAAAAAGGTAACCCCGGATCATATATATTATAGGGACACGGAGCGCTGTGTGTAGAGTAGGGTTGCATTGATACCACCACACACAGACATATACATATATATCAACACGCAGACCTATATATACGGATATATCAACACGCAGATATATATATATATATACACTCACCCACAGACCTCAGACCATATATACACATACGCACATGGGGGGGGGTGGCATGTGGACAATCTCAACTAATTGCCCCCCCCCATTGGCTGATCCCTCCAGAAGAAATGTTGAACCGGACAGAGCAGAGAATATATATTTTATTCTCTGCTCTACTACGGGTTCAACATTTCTTCTGGAGGGATCAGCCAAATGGGGGGGCAATTAGTTGTCAAAATGTGTGTAATACAAATCTGGATATATATATTTATAAGAATATAGATATGTATCTTATATATATATATATATATATCATACCTGCCCTTACCTTCCCCTATAAATTTGCTAAAAATATACACACAAAAAAAACACTGCCTGAGACCCCACGCAGCCCACATGCCACACCCCCCCCTCTACCTGGCTGAATGTATTGAATATATATAATTAAATACATTCAGCCGGGTAGAGAAAGAAAAAAAAAGGTTTTATTTTATGTTCCCGGGGACATTTAAAAATCTCCTCGGATTTTTTTTTTTTTTTAGAAATAATGGCACCTTACCTTAGCCTGGTGGTCAGTGGTGGCTCCCTGGATCCTGGTTGTGGGGGGGGTCTGCCGTAGCCGCAGGTGCAGTGGCTCCCTCCCTGCGCTGCCTGTCTCTGCCACATGCACACAGTCGCAGATCTGTCATACGGGGGCCGTATGCTCCTCAAGGGGATCCTTGGGAGGCCCCGGCATGCTGCCCTCTACAGTGCCTGATTAGAGGGCCGTGTCTGCCTGATGTTTTAGTAACAAGAATGTTTTATCCCATAGGCTTCAATGTTAAAAAAATTTCCCATTTTAATTCAATATCTAGCATAAAATACAGAAAAGGTTAGTGGCGCATGTGAATGGACAAAGAATGCTGCAAGGTCCCGTATATCTACACCACCAAGATATACAAACAAAGTCCCAATAGCGAAAAAATATAGATGGGGCCTCGCGCAAAAGTAGCTCAGATGAAGCGTATGGAAATCCTCCTATGGAGTGGAGCCTAAAAGAAAGCAAATGGGACATACATTGTGCAGTATATCAATTGTAATGTATCACCACAATTTGCATTAGGCTGATCAACTCACATGGTGGAGAGCCATTTTACAGTTGGCTCATACATTGGCAGCTCGTACATATTGCAGGAACTCTTTGCCTCATACAGATGGAAATAGAGATGGTACTCCACCAGAATATGCAATGCAATGGAGACAGCACTCCACCAGGAAATGCAATGCAATACGATATACAGTCTACCCAGGCCTCAAGCGAAGTAAGGATGTATACCGATAGAAAGTAAAAAAGGTCACAATCGACCTAGTAAAAAATATATTGTACAACGCTTTGCAACCTTATGGTCTTCCTCAAGTGCTTAGCATGCTGAATACACCGCAGGGTGGTGAACTGTGATTCCCCGAAGTGCAGGGAAGTGAGGGCACCGACATGTGGGCAACATTCTGTATACTGCCTTCTGTGTATTGACCTCGGCTTGTATGACCTGATCTTCTGGCTCCTAATTCTCGGTTTCTGGCTGACATCAACTCTGGCTATTCCTGACGATTCTTGTGACTTCTTGCTAACTTCTGTTGTGTTGCATTGTTTACCCCTAACCCTGTAATCTGTATTAGATTAGAAATCATACCCAGTACAGGGCTCTCTCTTGTGTTTGCATTCTGTACTGTCATCTCTTGCTCTGGTTCGGTTCCTGCATACTGTGTATTCGGGGTATTGCATCATGCAAGCAGCAAACCTGCCTAAAGGACTTAGCAGCACTCCATACCAAGGGCGCTCCTTGGCATCTGCCTGGGACGTCCGTGACAGCATGTCTGCTCGTACCCTTTTCTAAAAGGATTTTTATATTTTGATATTCTGACTTTATCGACAATTTTTAATTTTGGTTTGATTTTTTTTTGGTACGTGTGTGTGTGCCGTAAACACTCTTCCATACCTTCAGAGAATTTTTATCTGTCACATCTAAAGGATTGTAGCTATGGAGCATATGTAGTAAACATCAATGTACCTGAAGTGATACGGTAATGAAAGTATTGGCACATTTTAGATTTGAAAGTTCTATTAAAGCATTCAACGACAGTCGCTTTTGCATTGTTGTTGGTTACAAATTGGTATACATTGTATTTTTTAAACACTTTTTTAATAGACCCGTTCAAGAACTCTTTACCACGATCCATCTGTAACTGTTTAGGTACACAACCCGCCTGAAAAATTGTCTCAAAAGCTTTTGCAGCAGCGACACCTGGTTTAGCGTTTATGGCACTTGCCCAGGTGTATTTAGACAGTATATCGATAACTGTTACGATATATTTTACGCCATCGTTTTCTTTTGCTAAATCATATAGAGCTGTAAGGTCGGCTTGCCACTGCGCGTAAATGTTAGAAACGCAAACCATGTTTCTCTGTATCTTATGTCTAATGGCCTTATACAGCATATAGGCAGGCATGTACTGGCCATAGGGACTACAGGGAGATTCCCGGTGGGCCGATGGCTCAGTGGGCCAGTGTGAATGCTGTTTCACCACGCGGTGCGCACTGCCCTTAATGGGTGAGGGGAGAAATTCATCACTGTCTGTAAAACAGAACAGTCTGCCACAGTCTCATATTGGGGCCATCATGCTGGTGAGACCCACTGCACATCTGCCTTAACATAAGACATGGTGCGCACTCAACCTCAGTGTCGCTGCGTTGGCATTCCCAATCCGTCTACAGCAACTCCAGTATCCGTAGAGCGATTGTTTGAGTGATCCGGTTGGTATATATACCATTTTTGTGCATGTTTGCATAATTAAAGTGGGCCGGTCTGGACGAAGTCCAGGGCTGAATTTTTGTCCCAGTCCAGCCCTCCGTATAGGTACTTTGGCACTCTAGCCAATCCTTCACATCTCTTCTTTTTCAGGGTGTAATGTTTGACCTCTCTAACAGATTCTGCCCCCACATAAGACGACTGTACCCTCGGCGTATAATACGTTTTCTGGAGCATTATGTTTTTATTAGGGATGTGCGATTCGTCTCGTACAGATTCGTTTTACCTACAAAATTTACCATTTTCGTATCCGAAATGTCGACCACACGAAATTTTCAGATCGATTTGAAATTTCGATTCGATATAGTGAATTGATATAAAAAATTTAAAAAAATCTTTTTTTTTTTAAATGCTTAAAAGATCCTAAAAAAATCTAAAAATAAAGAGACTCTTTACTGCAAAATATTATAAGCAGCGGTTTATTAGATATTGAATTAAAACGGGAATATTTTTAACATTGAAGCCTACGGGATAAAACATTAACCACACTATCGAATTTGATATCAACTATCAAATTTGAAATCAAATTTTGAATTGATATCAACTATCAAATTGATTTTAATTTACAATACAAGTAATAGTCAGCAAAGGACTTTATGAAACAAATGAATTTAATTTCACTGTTTAATTTGACTCAAGTACAAAATCCGTGACACAGCTTAATATTTAATGGGGATGTGCATTTCAATTATGACCGATTTTTTTTTCACGAATCGGTCCGATTCGATGCTTCGGATTCGTCCGATGTTCCGAATCGGATCGGCACCGAAATACACAGCATCCAAAAATTTTCCGATCCGAAACGAAATAATTTCGTTATTTCGTATGAACGTGATTTGTAAAATTGCAAGTCATTTTCGTTCCATTCGTGATTTCGTGTCATTTTGGACATCGTATTTTTCGGTTCCATTGCTCATTCCGTAATTTCGTATTGTTTCAATCAAATTCGATAGTTACTTGATATCCATTTGATAGTTCATTTCAAATTCGATAGTTGATCCATTTGATAGTTCATATCAAGTTCGATAGTTGCAGCATATGAATCCTCACACTGCCGGGCAGCACCTCTACAGTATAATTATTGCATCATATGAATCCTCACACTGCCGGGCTGCACCTTTACAGTATAATAATGCAGCATATGATTCTGCACACTGCCGGGCAGCACCTCTATAGTATAATTAATGCAGCATATGAATCCTCACACTGCCGGCAGCACCTCCTATAGTAGTGATGGGCCGAACACCCCCGTGTTCGGCTCGCATTTGAACTCGAACTTTTGAAAAAGTTTGAATTCGAACGCAAACACGATTCAAACTCAATGCAAGTCTATGGGGCTCAAAAGTTTGAATTTTAAAGTGCCCACCAAGAAGGCATATATGCAATATATTGGCCATAAAAGGTATATGGGGGTCCAGGTACTGCCCTGGGGGACAGGAAACAATGAAAATAAAGTAAAAAAACAAAGAAGTTTTTTAAAAAAAAATAAAGAAACGTGCACCGATTTGGATATCGACTAACTATCGAATTTGAAATGAACTATGAAATGGATATCCATTTGATAGTTCATTTCAAATGTTAAAAAAGGTGTGAGAAATGTTTTAACCCATATGCTTAAATGTTAAAAGTGTGGGAAATGTTGCATCCCATAGGCTTCAATGTTAAAAGGCGTGGGAAATGTTTTACCCCATAGGCTTCAATGTTAAAAATGGTGTGGAAAATGTTTTACCCCATAGGCTTCAATGTTAAAAATGGTGTGGGTAATGTTTTACCCCATAGGCTTCAATGTTAAAAATGGTGTGGGAAATGTTTTACCCCATAGGCTTCAATGTTAAAAATGGTGTGGGAAATGTTTTACCCCATAGGCTTCAATGTTAAAAATGGTGTGGGAAATGTTTTACCCCATAGGCTTCAATGTTAAAAATGGTGTGGGAAATGTTTTACCCCATAGGCTTCAATGTTAAAAATGGTGTGGGAAATGTTTTACCCCATAGACTTCAATGTTAAAAATATTCCCGTTTTAATTAAATATCTAATAAACCGTTGCTTATAATATTCTGCAGTAAAGAATATCTTTATTTTTAGATTTTTTTAGGATCTTTCGATGATTTTTTTTTAAAATTTTAATATCAATCCAAAATTTCGAATCGATCCGAAATTTAGAATCAAATCACCGAATCAAAACAAAAATGACCCGAAACGAAAAAAAACACCTGGAAAAAAAATAAACAAAATTTTTAGTGGTGCACATTAGACATGTGCACAGCACAAAGTTTCGTTTTGAACTAATGGATTAGTCCTAAAATGCAATTTATTTAGTTGCTAAAGAAATTTGTTTTCAGTTCTTTAGTAGTATGAAAACTAATTTCCTTCATGCGAAAACCAGTGGATACAATTACTATTGTAGTGGCTCCTCAGAAAGCTGAGATCGCTGCTTGTTACAGTATCTCTCACTCTCAGCACAATGTGTCAGGCAAAGCTGTTACAGTAACTGACTGCTGCTCATCACAGTGCTCAGAGTTTCAGTAAAACTAGTAAATAATATTTATATATAAGAGGCTAGAACAATATTATTTCCTTGTTTTACTGAAACTCTGAGCGCTGTTACAGTCAGTTACTGTAACAGCTGAGCCTGATACATTGTACTGAGAGATAATATAACAAGCAGCCGATCTCAGCGCTCGCAGCCACTAGATTTAAAGGGCTAAAAAAAGGCTCCCCTCTGTATAATGTAGATAACATCCTCCTGCATTAATTAATACCCCTCTCTGTATAATGTATACAACATCCACCTGCACTAATTAATGCCCCTCTCTGTATAGAACATCCTACTGCATTGGCATGTGGAGGGTGCAGAACTTCGCAATGCAATGCTTATCCAGCACAGGAGAGGGAACTTTTACTTAAACTCTGTATCTCTGTGGGGGAGACACAGTAATATAAAAGCAGGGGAGAGGGAAAATATTAACGTAAATCAGTCTGAAAGCTCAGAGAAGAGATGACTGGTGCAAATTTATTTTTATAATAAAATAAAGCACCAGGGAAAACATTCAAATAAATCACACTGAAGGCTCATAATGACAGAGTAACTGTGAGAGCTGGATAATAAATGTATCAGGAGTAAAAAAAAACTTTATAACAAGCAGCACTGGGAGAGGAGAGGGACTTTATATAGAACGTGTATTATAGATGAGGAAAGGGGGATAGTGCTCCTGGATAATATAAAATGTATCAGACCTAAGCCCCTATTATGCAGAGCGGGAGGGGAGATAACACATGTTTTATAAAGTCCCTCTCTTCTCCCAGCGCTGCTTGTTATGAAGGGTTTTTACTATCCAGCCCTCCTCTGTCATTAGCTTTCAGTGTGATTTATTTGAATGTTTTCCTTCTCCAGATGCTTTTATCATCTGGTCTGCCTCATAGACATGCAAGGGTTAAGTAAAGGTTTCCTCTCCTGTGCTGGCTGTCTGTGCTGCGAGTGAGTATTCTAGAGCTCTATCACTGTCAGATTTTCGGGTAGGGGTCAGGAAGGATTACGCATACAAACCTTTTCTGTAGCTTTGCGATGTTGCATTCAATACTGGTCTCCTTCACTCAATGTAATATCACAAAAAGGACTGAAACTAAAATGTAGTGCATTTTATTTTAGTTTCTTTCGTTTTTTGTACTGAGCAGTTTCGTATCTCTTGAGTCATACTAAAACTAAATTATCCCAAAATTCTGACTAAATTGTTTTAGTACTAAAACGAATGCACATGTCTAGTGCACATCTCTAGTTTTTTATCGCTGGCGATGTAGGTCTTCATGATTGTATTTTCTAGCAGTGTTTAAGGCTTTTGGCACATGAGCAAACATTTTGCGTCCGTCTAACCGCACTGTTTGCCGTCCATCGTAGCTTTATAAAGGAGTCAATTAAATACATCACACAAACCACCTGTGCACTTGGTCACGGACGGGCAACACATATAGCAATGGACGCAAAAATAACATCGATGTGAAAAAGTTAAACGGACGCAGAAACAATGCTGCCATGTATTATCCTAGGGCGTGGAGACATCCGACGTTACGGATGCACTTTATGCAGTACTCACACTATCTTCCATCAAAAAGTGTGTCTGTAAAAAAGGCAGTACAGTATGTTCATGTGCCGCCTCTCTTAATAAACATTTCAGTATTTTGTCTGTGTGGCTTTGTGTATTTCTTTATCAGGGCTGGATTATGAACCACAAGCATGCACTGTCAACGAAGGAATCTTCGCTGACCAATCATACTAATGATAAATCCTAACATATCTATTGGAATAGAACTGTGACATGTTCCAGGACCACTTAGGACATGTTTGGGCATGTCCAATGTTGACTGAGCATGCTCCTTCCTATGGAGTAGGGTCTGGACTGTGTTACAGGGGTGGGATAAGGATGGATCTGGGTGGAGTAAGGGATTGACATTAGAGTGGGGACTGGGGCTGGTCATGGCAGGAGTCTGGGGAATAATGGGAGTTTCTGGGCAGGAAATGGGCAGTTCTGGTCCTACTCCGATCAAGAAAGTGGACGGGGTCTGGGTGTGGTCTGGCCGGAAATTGCGGGGTCTGGGTGGTTGGGCGATTCATCTGGCAAAATGCATTTGACATAATATTCATCTCTATACTATTTAAAATACGTCCACCATAGAAATCTCATCATAATGTATCTTACACAAAATGTTCTTGCCACGGTAAAATGTAGAACCATCAATTTAAACACACACATACATGGTACTGTTTAAAAAAAACTGCGATAAATTACAAGTTACAACTTTAGCGCGGAAAATGTACCCGGGTAGGACGCTTTGTTTGGGGGGGTTTGAAGACGCTACGTATGAATCTTACGGTTACCTACTGGTGGATCTAAAAAGCACAACATCCGAAGAGTACCGTTTAAGAATGGGTCTCTTTCCAAAGGCTCTGGTAGCTGTGTATATTTTTAAGAAATCAACCTCTCAAAAACCTGTCTAGACATGTATCTATTTATTCCTGGCGTGTAACAGTAACTGTAAACATGTCACAGAGACTTCGCCGCAATTGGAAGATTTTAAACAAGAAAGCGACTGGTGCAACAGTCGGGCAGCTTTATCGACTCCCTTGCAGTACGTACAGGGCCGGATTTGCACCTCAGGAGCCTGTAGGCACAGATATGTGGAGCTCCCCTACCCCCCAAACAAAAAAAAAAGAAACATGCCAAAACGACTATTTAAATTTTCGTTTTGAGGCAAAAAAATAATAATTTTTAAAAAACTGGAAGAAATTTTTCTCTGCGCTCAGATCTAAAGACGAGGCAGAATCTGTTGCCTTAGTTGAGTTAGTTACAGTTACAAGAATTTTATAAAGCGCCAACAGATTCCTTAGAGCTGTACAATGGGAGAAACAGAAAAACCAATATACATACAAGTTACACACGCGGAACAGAAGGAGGGCAGACCCTCCTCGAGAGCTTACAATCTAAGAGGAGAGGGGTGACACATTAGGTGTGTGGGAGGATGGAGCAAGAAATAATCAATGGGGGATCATGGAGTGAGCCGATAAGCTTCTCTAAAGTAATGCATTTTCAGAGACTTCTTGAAGGACTGGAGAGAAAGGGAGAGTCTAATGTTGCAGGGGAGGGAGTTCCATAGAAAGGGAGAAGTCCTGAAGGTGAGAGTTGGGGGTGCGGGTACGAGGAACTCAGCATCAGATCACTAGCTGAGCAAAGTGGGTGGGACGGGATGTACCTGCTAATAAGGGAGATGATGTCGATAGCGGCGCGGTTATGGAGAGCTTTGTACGTGAGCACCAATATGAATGAATGCATTGGATTCTAAAAGGAACCAGGAAGCCAGTGTAGAGATTGACAAAGGGGTGAGGTGTGAGAAGTGCAGGAGGTGAGGTGTGTGAGCCTGACATAGGCATTCATTACAGACTGCAGAGGCAGAATCTGGGACCTCTTAAGGCCAGAGAGAAGGAGGTTATAGTAGTCAAGGCGGGAGATAATAAGAGCTAGGATGAGCATTTTAGCAGAGTCCTGATTAGGACAGGGGCAGACGCATGCAATGGTTTTTAGGTGGAAGTAGCGAGATTTGGTTAGCGACTGAATGTGAAGAGTAAAGGATACATTGGAGTCCAAGAGGACCCTGAGGCAACGAGCCTGAGAGGTAGAAGTAATGGTGGCACCATTCACCTGAAGGAAAATGGGTGCAGGATTGGAGGTTTTAGAGGGAGGGAAGATGAGAAGTTCAGTTTTAGAGAGGTCAAGCTTTAGGAAATGGAAAGACATCCAGTCGGAGACAGCTGAAAAGAGGAGAGAGATCGGGTAAACAAAGATAGATTTGGGTGTCGTCAGCATAGAGGTGATATTGGAGTCCATAGGAAGAGATGAGGCTGCCGAGAGAGGTGGTATTGATCAAGAAGAGTAGAGGACCCAGAACAGAGCCTTGAGGTACTCCAACTGAAAGCGGAACTGCTGGTGAAGAGGCGCCAGCAAAGGATACAATGAAGAAGTGAAGAGAGTTATAAGAGGAGGAACAGGAGAGAACGGTGTCACCGAGGCAAAGATGACGCAGCGTGAGGAGCAGGAGAGGGTGGTCAACAGAGTCAAATGCAGCAGAAAGGTCAAGATGATTAAGGAGGGCGAAGTGTTGGATTTAGCGGCAGCTAAATCATTAGTCACCTTGCTCAGGGCAGTAGATTGTTGGGTGCGAAAGCCGGACTGGTGCGAATCTGTCACGGATCCCTCTGGTTACCAAGATGGTGGTCCCTTTACGCAGACCGCTCACTACCCTTCCGATCCTTAGAGTGGTCGGCACGTCTAGACAGATACAGTATACGTCAAGATAGGTATACACAAAGAACGATACTAGGAGGGTACACAAGACCTTAGAATGGTTGGCTCTTCCCAAGACCTAAATAATAGAAGAGGTAGTCTGATGCGTGCTTAGGATGCCACACAGACTGACCTCAATACCAAGATAGAAGAGTAAACGCCAATACCAGGGGTTATGCACAGAATAGTTCGTTTGCCAATGCCAGGGGTCGGTACACAGAATGGTTCGTTTGCCAATGCCAGGGGTCGGTACACAGAATGGTTCGTTTGCCAATGCCAGGGGTCGGTACACAGAATGGTTCGTTTGCCAATGCCAGGGGTCGGTACACAGAATGGTCAGTTTGCCAAATGCCAAGGGTTAATACACAGAATAGCCAATAATTATCAACAGAATACAAGAGCTCTGCGGGAAGTAACTACCACGTCAGGGCACCAGTGAGAATGTGAAGCCGGGTTTTAAACTCGGCGGGTCCGCGTCATGCGCCTGGCCCCGCCCCCCGGCGTCCCACGTGTGCGGAAGCGTTCCGCGATATCACTCGGCGCCTGGCCAGCGAGCAGCGAGGAAGCCGCTGCCAGGCGCCGGGGGGGGGGGCCGCGGACACCGTGACAGAACCCCCCCCTCTACGGGCGGCCACTGGACGACCCCCAGGGGCACAGGGATGAGCCAAATAGAAGGCCTTCACCAAGCGAGGGGCATGAACCTCAGTAGCCGGAAGCCAAGAGCGGTCCTCCGGACCGTAGCCCACCCAGTCCACTAAGTACTGAAGGACCCCCTAGAAACCCTGGCGTCCAGAATGGCCTTAACTTCAAACTCCTCCTCGCCCTCCACAGAGACCGGAGGAGGGCGGACACGGGCCCTGGTGTACCGATTACACAAAAGCGGTTTTAAAAGGCTCACGTGGAACACGTTGTGTATCCTGATATGGGAGGGCAGTGCCAAGGCATAGGAGACCGGGTTGAGTCGCCGCAGTACCTTGTAAGGGCCTATGTATCTGGGGGCTAGTTTCATCGATGGCACTAAGAGCTTAATGTTTCGCGACGAAAGCCAAACCCTGTCCCCGACTTGATACACAGGTGCTGGTCCCCTACGTCTATCGGCCTTCGTTTTCTGGACAATACTGCTCCTCTCCAGTGCCTGTTTAACCCTCCCCCAGGTCTCAGTCAATGACGCCAAGTGCTCATCCAGAGCAGGAATTGCGGTATCAGGAAATGCAGTGGGAAGCACGGGAGGATCAAATCCGTAAACCGTGAAGAAAGGGGAATGACCACTGGCTTCACTCACGGTACTGTTTAGGGCATACTCGGCCCAAGGTAGCAGGTCTGACCAGTTATCCTGTCGTTCAGATATGAAACACCTGAGATACTTCTCAACATTTTGATTGGCCCTTTCTGCTGCTCCGTTCGTTTGGGGGTGATAGGCCGAGGAGAAGGACAGGTCTATTCCCACATTCTTGCAGAACCCCCTCCAGAATCTGGAGACAAACTGGGTCCCCCTATCAGAAACAATCCCAAGAGGGATACCGTGTATGCGGACCACGTTGGCGATGAAAATGGGCACCAGCTCGGCTGCTGACGGTAGCTTCCGAAGAGGAACATAGTGACCCATTTTGGAAAAGCGATCTATAATCGTGAGTATAACAGTATTCCCTTTGGACTCGGGTAACTCTACTATAAAATCCATGGCTATCTGCGACCATGGTCGTTCGGGGATAGGCAGGGGCTGGAGTAAACCAATGGGCGCTGTCTTAGGACTCTTATTTCTTGTGCATACCTCGCACACGGCTATGTAATCTTTAATATCCCGGCGCATCGTGGGCCACCATAGCAGTTTTCGGATGCTAGCCACTGTTTTGGTGATCCCCATGTGCCCAGAGGTTTTATTGTCATGGTAAATCTTAAGGACTTCTTCTCTTTCCTTCTCAGGTACAAAGAGCTTCGCGGGAGGTCTCCCCCCGGAGCCTTATCTTGGACAGTCTGCAATCGGATCATCAGAGGGGATGAGACACTAATCGTGGTAGAGGCTATGATCCTCTCCTGAGGTACAATGGGATGTTGATCCTGAACGTTATGTTCATAGGATTCATACTGTCTAGATAACGCATCTGCTTTAATGTTTCTTGACCCAGGTCTATATGTGAGGATGAAATTAAAACTTGAAAGAAACAAAGACCATCTCGCTTGTCTGGCGTTCAATCGTTTCGCGTCTCCAATGTAAGTGAGATTCTTATGATCAGTTATGATAACGATTGGGTCCGTAGATCCCTCTAATAAGTATCTCCACTCTGCCAAGGCTGCGATAACTGCTAACAACTCTCTATTACCGATGTCATAGTTTCTCTCGGCCGGAGACAACTTCCGGGAATAGAAGCCGCATGGATGCAAAGGTTTATCGGGTGCCCGCCTTTGGGACAAGACTGCTCCAAGACCGAGTTCGGAGGCGTCAACCTCGAGTTGGAAGGGCAGAGCTGGATCAGGATGTCGGAGAACAGGGGCAGTCGTGAATGCCTGTTTGAGGACCTCGAAGGCTTGCCTGGCCTGGGGTGTCCACTTCTGATTTCCCACCCCTTTTTTAGTCATGGCCGTGAGAGGAGCTACCAAGGTCGAAAAGTCTTTAATGAACCTTCGATAATAGTTGGTAAAACCTAGAAACCTCTGGATGGCTTTAAGCCCTTGGGGTAGGGGCCAGTCGAGGATTGCCGACAATTTACCAGGATCCATTTGAAACCCCTCAGGGGTTATGATATACCCAAGGAAGTGCACCATCTCTCTATCAAATAGGCACTTTTCTAATTTGCAGTATAAGCCGGCCTTCAATAGTCTCCTTAACACTTGTTGCACATGGGCGTGATGGGTCTCCTTATCTGGAGAGTATATCAGGATGTCATCGAGATACACTATGACGAATGTTTGCAGAAAATCCCTTAGGGTGTCATTTATGAGATCCTGAAACACAGCTGGCGCGTTACATAACCCAAAGGGCATTACCAGGTATTCGTAATGCCCGCTACGCGTATTAAAAGCCGTCTTCCACTCGTGCCCCTTTTTCACCCTTATCAGATTGTAGGCCCCGCGTAAATCGAGCTTCGTGTATATACGGGCCCCTTTCAGTCGGTCGAACAACTCTGTTATAAGGGGTATGGGATATGCATTTCTTATGGTTATTCTGTTTAAACCTCTATAATCTATGCATGGTCGCAAGTCTCCCTCTTTCTTGGAGACGAAAAAGAAACCAGCTCCTGTTTTCATGCATACCTCTATAGTGTCGTGGGTGATATGGGGACATGACAAGGGTTTCCCGTCTATGGCCTCCACCATTAGAGGTCTTTCTTTGAGAACTAGAGGCATGAGGTTCTTGGAGGCAAACACTCTATCCATAAAGTTACCTGAGGCTCCAGAGTCTAGGAACGCCTCAGTCTCGAGGTGCACCCCCTCCCAGGTTAAGGAGATGGGCACCAGAATCCGGGTTTTTTTTTTTTCGTTATCAACAAAGGAGGCATAGAGCGAACCGATTACCTGGCTAGTAGGTGTTCTCTGGCCCGGCTTGCCAGTGTCACCCCTGCCACCCCTGGGTCTTTGAGGACATTGAAGACGAAAATGCCCTGCCCCGGCACAGTAAAAACAGAGCCCCCTTTCCCTTCTGTGAGTTCTCTCAGCCTCTGAAATACCTGTTCTACCTATCTGCATGGGTTCCACGACCGGTAGATCGGTTCTTTCTGGCTCTGGAGTACCTGACGTACTGGTGTGTCTGGGTACCAAGGGTAAAGGAGGCAAAACCCTTCTGGGTCTGTCTCTAGAGTGCCTCCTGTCCCTAATTTGGTCGTCCATGGCAATACAGAAATCAACCAAATGGTCCAGATGTTCCGGCAACTTCAAGGGAGCCAGCTCAAACATCAAAGCCTCGTTCAGGCCTTCGGTAAACGCCAAGGTCAAAACGTCGTTAGGCCAGTGTACCTCAGAAGTCAAGGTCTTAAATTCTATGGCATAGTCGGAGACTCTCCTATTACCTTGCTTAATGTGGAATAAGGACCTGCCTGCATTGGTGGCCCTTCTAGAGGGATCAAACGTACGTTTTAGTTCAGAGGTAAAGCCCTCATAGTCATATATGATGGGCTTTTTGTTTTCCCACAATGGCGTGGCCCACAGTAACGCTTTATCAGTTAAATGGTTAATTAGGTAGCCTACTTTGGCTTTATCGGATACACAGGACCCTGGATTGTTCTCGAATAGAATCTCCAGTTGGGTCAAAAAACCCCGACACAAGTTAGGCGTACCATCATAGCGTACGGGTGCCTTCATACTGAGCCTACACCCCTCGGGTGAGGCCGAACTGGCCCTAGGCAATACTGGTTCTGGAGGACTTGCAGTACCAGTAGTGGATCGATTCAACAGGGTTTGCAGAGCAAGAGCAATCTGGTCCATCCTGTGGTCCTGCTCTTCTTGTCGAGCTGCAATTCTTGTCAACTGAGAAGAGAGGTCTGCGGGATCCATTGGCCCTGACGTAATGTCACGGATCCCTCTGGTTACCAAGATGGTGGTCCCTTTACGCAGACCGCTCACTACCCTTCGATCCTTAGAGTGGTCGGCACGTCTAGACAGATACAGTATACGTCAAGATAGGTATACACAAAGAACGATACTAGGAGGGTACACAAGACCTTAGAATGGTTGGCTCTTCCCAAGACCTAAATAATAGAAGAGGTAGTCTGATGCGTGCTTAGGATGCCACACAGACTGACCTCAATACCAAGATAGAAGAGTAAACGCCAATACCAGGGGTTATGCACAGAATAGTTCGTTTGCCAATGCCAGGGGTCGGTACACAGAATGGTTCGTTTGCCAATGCCAGGGGTCGGTACACAGAATGGTTCGTTTGCCAATGCCAGGGGTCGGTACACAGAATGGTTCGTTTGCCAATGCCAGGGGTCGGTACACAGAATGGTCAGTTTGCCAAATGCCAAGGGTTAATACACAGAATAGCCAATAATTATCAACAGAATACAAGAGCTCTGCGGGAAGTAACTACCACGTCAGGGCACCAGTGAGAATGTGAAGCCGGGTTTTAAACTCGGCGGGTCCGCGTCATGCGCCTGGCCCCGCCCCCCGGCGTCCCACGTGTGCGGAAGCGTTCCGCGATATCACTCGGCGCCTGGCCAGCGAGCAGCGAGGAAGCCGCTGCCAGGCGCCGGGGGGGGGGCCGCGGACACCGTGACAGAATCGAGTAGAGAGTTAGCAGTGAGAAAATCGGTGAGCTGGTTATACAGTAGATCAGGCATTCTAGGATTTTGAAGGCAAAGGGGAGCAGAGAGATGGGACTGTAGTTTGAGAGGGAGGTAGGATCAAGAGATGGCTTCTTTAGAATGAGGGTGATCAGAGCATATTTAAATGCAGAGGGGAAGACTCCAGAGGAGAGGGAGAGGTTAAAAATATGAGTCAATGTGGGGTCAATTACTGGTAGGACAGACCGAATAAGGGGTGAGGGGATGGGATCAAGTGGACAGATGGTTTGGCAGGAGGACATGAGAAATGCAGAGACCAAGACCAGAGAAAAGGAAGACATACAGGGTTATTCAAAGAGATCTGAATGGCTGCCGAAAGGTAACTGAACGCTGAAAATCAGCATTCGGTTACCTTTCTTGGCCATTCGGCTATCCAGAGAGCAGGCAGTTCGCCAAATGTTGGCGAGTTGCCTGCACATTCGGTGTCTGTTCGAGGGCAGTGAAATCCTCATAGCTTTGTCTATTCAGAGAACAAAAACCAGCAGTGAAAAGTAGCCGAATTGCCCTGCCATTCGGTGGTTTCATTCGTCAGGTTTATTCAGGCAAATCCCATAGGCTTCAATGTTAAAAATATTCCCATTTTAATGCAATATCTAATAAACCGTTCATTATAATATTCTGCAGTAAAATGTCTTTATTTTCAGATTTTTTTAGGGCCTTTTAGGCATTTTTCAGGATTTTTTTGCAATTTTTTTTCCTCTTTTAAATAGTTTTTTTCTTTCTTCTGTAACAGCCCTTTTTATTATCATTCCTTGGATCATATGTAAATTTCAGACATTTTCGCTCAGTAGTTTCTTTGCAAACAGCGTTTCACTTTCAAACATTCAAGCAAACTGTTTTTATTTTTTCTTCACCTCCTTCGTCTGCGGCGTCGGCTTTTTCCGGTGTTTTCGGCGGGTTAATCCAGATGTTTTTGCAGGTTTCAGTGTGCGTTCGCCCTCGTTTTGCAGTGAGTTTTTGGCGGGTTTGTGGCGACTTTTCCTTGCATTACGGCGGCCCTGTGGTGCTTGCTGAATACATCGCAGGGTCGCCGAAATGAGATCACCAAATTGTACCAAATTCAGGAGAACGAAAAGTCACCGAACGTGCAGTGACTTTTCAATTCTCTTTGAATAACCCTGATAGTAGAAGAGGGTTCAGGCAGTGAGGTAGTCAGTGGGGTAGAGGTAGAATGGTTAAAGGAGGAGGACAGTGAATGCCAATGCATTGTTTGCTTTATATGTACTGTAAAGGCATATATTGCCTTTGCTGTAGAACAGAAAAAAAATATTTTGCATTTACTTTTTACATTTTTTATTTTTATGCATTACATGGTCATGTTTGGTATCATTGTAAAGATCAGACTCTGACTTTTCCAAAGACACCTCACTTATCCTTGGGCTTTGTACAATTCAGAGATGCAGGGTTGCAAAGTCCCCCTGTCTCTCTTCACTGCAGTGCCACGGTCTAGGTTGTGAATGAAACAATGCGATGCATCACAGATACACACTTACTGGTAGTGTGGAACATGAGAAGGTGAATTAGTGCAGCAACACTGTGCACTTTATAATTGTAAACTAAATAATAGTGCTGTGTTAGGAAAAAAAAGAAAAATATTATTTTAATAGTAATTTAAATTTCATATAACATTAACCTGGTTATATTTGACATCACTGGAAAGGCTATAATCTAGCCGTTCCAATGATACCTCATATGTTCTTCTAGCTCTTAGGGCTCCAGAGATACAGTGGTCTAAAATATTGCAAATTGAAAAAGAAAAATATATATACACTATATTGCCAAAAGTATTCGCTCATGTGCCCAGCTCCTGATTTGGATGGGTGAGCGAATACTTTTGGCAATATAGTGTATATTTATTTTTTTACACACAGGCGCCCCCTTGTGGCAGGCACCTGTAGGCACATGCCTACTCTGCCTAATTATAATTCTGGTCCTGAGTACGTAGTGATACCTTTTTTATTGGACTAACCTCTTTTCCTCAGGTCTGGAAGCTATACTGATCAGATCCTAGAATTGAACATTAAGACATTAAGGGTCACATGCAGGGCTCGAGTCCTGTGGGAAAGGCATTCCCGCACTTCTCCCACAGCGGGAATGCAGATTCCCTGGGGCTGCTAGCGGAATGCATTAACAGCATTCCACTAGCCATTCAAGTGCCCGGCCTGCTCCCAGCCTTCCACGTGCGGCTGCTGACTGGCAGGATGTGACGCAGCCAAGATCTCGCAAAATCTTGCAAGAGCGCGTCACAACCTAGAAGCCGGCGGCCACGTGGAGGAGCATGCCGGGCACTCGGAGGAACAATGCGAGTCTGTGCTGGCCTGGCCCGGTAAGTATAATTCTGTGGGCTCTGCTGGGTATATAATTCTAGTGGTCTGCTGGTTATAAAATTCTGGGGCTCTGCTGGGAATATAATGCTGGGGCTCTGCTGGGTACAAAATTCTGGGGGTCTGCTGAGTATATAATTCTGGGGGTCTGCTGGTATATAATTCTGGGGGTCTGCTCGGAATATAATTCTGGGGCTCTGCAGGGTACAAAATTCTGGGGGTCTGCTGAGTATATAATTCTGGGGTCTGCTCGGAATATAATTCTGGGGGTCTGCTCGGAATATAATTCTGGGGTCTTCTGGGTATATAATTCTTGCAGGGTAATTCAAAGAGAAGCGAAAAGTCACATCACGTTCGGTGACTTTTCGTTCTCTTCAATTCGGTTTGTTTTGCCAATCCCATTTCGGTGACCCTGCATTGTATTCAGCAAAGCACCACAGGGCTGTTGAAGTGCAGGGAAAAGCCACTGAAAACCTGCCGAAAACTCACCGCAAAACCTGGCAAATGCACGCCGAAAACCCTCAAAAACATCTGGATTAACCCTGCTGAACACACCGGAAAAACCCGAGCAGGAGCCGAACACACACAGAGCAGCTGTCGGAAAAAGCCGACACCGCAGACGAATGGAGTGAATAAATTAAAGAAACAGTTTGCTTGATTGTTTGAAAAGTGAAACGCTGTTTGCAAAGAAACTATTGAGCGAAAATGTCTGAAATTTACATATGATCCAATGAATGATAATAAAGAGGGCTGTTACAGAAAAAGTAAGTAAAGTTAAAAAAAAAAATCGGCAATTGTTTTTGTTTAAAAAAAAATCCCAAAAAATGCTTAAAATATACTAAAAAATCTATAAATGAAGAGACTCTTTACTGCAGAATTTTATAATGAACGGTTTATTAGATATTGTATTAAAACAGGAATATTGTTAACATTGAAGCCTATGGGATTCGTCTGAATAAACTTGCCGAATTAAACCACCTAATGGCAGGGCATTTTGGGAACCTGTCACTGATGGTTTTTGTTTTCTGAATAGCCGAAGCATTGCTTCTCTATGGGGATTTCACTGCCCTCGAACAGGCACCTAACAGGCACTGTATGTGCAGGCAATTCGCCAGGATTTGGCGTATTGCCTGCTCTCTGAATAGCCGAATTGCCAGGAAAGGTAACCGTACGCAGAATTTCAGCATTCTGTTACCTTTCTCCAGCAATTCGGATCTCTTTGAATAACCCTGTTGGTCTGCTGGGTAAGTAATTCTGGGGGTCTGCTGGCTATAAAATTCTGGGGTCTGCTGGGTATAAAATTTTGGGGCTCGGCTGGGTATATCATTCTGAGGGTCTGCTGGCTATAAAATTCTGTGGCTTGGCTGGGTATATAATTCTGGGGCTCTGCTGGTTATATAATTCTGGGTGTTTGCTGGGTATAAAATTCTGGGGCTCTGCTGGGTATATAATTCTGGGGGTCTGCTGGGTATATAATCCTGGGGCTCTGCTGGGTATATAATTCTGGGGGTCTGCTGGCTACACAATTCTGGGGGTCTGCTGTATACAAAACTCTGGGAGCTCTGCTGTGTATGCATAATTCTGGGGGGGTCTGTGCTGGGTATAATGATTTATTTTCAGGTTACGTGTGTGTGTGTGTGTGTGTGTGTGTGTGTGTGTGTGTGTGTGTGTGTGTGTGTGTGTGTGTGTGTGTGTGTGTGTGTGAGTGTTATATATCTGAGGTGTGTGTGGTCAGGGTTTAATTGTCAGTGTAACGTGGCCAAGGCATGTCTTTTTTTGTTTCTGAGAAAGGAGCGCACAAAAGTGTTTGTGTGTATATATATATATATATACATATATTTCAGGTATTGGGGCTAGTGTAAATCTTGGGTGAGTTCCCTCACTTTTTTCCAAGGACTTGACCTGGGTCACATGGGTGGGGGTTTAGATGTCATAAACAGTGAGAGTCAAATGGTAAGTTCAAAATGGGAAAATTTACACACATGAGCGATCTTGGGCCCATAATAAAACCACAGTGATAAGATCATACATCTTGACAGAGAAAAAAGGAAAAAGAAAAAACCAAAAACACAAAACAGTGAAGGCTGACAGAGAAAGAGAAAAAAAAAAAAGAGAACCCAAGAAGAAACAAAACATCAGCCAGAATATAGAATGTTATATGACGTTATGATAATGGATTAAAAATCCAGAATCCACATTGAGTCCTTTTATATGTTAAAATATGTGATCAATCTCCTTTGAAATGTTTTTCGTTCCCGGTGATCTTTAACCACTTCGATGCGGAGGACGCGCTCAGCGCGTCCTCCGCATGTCTGCTGGTGTGCGGAGGACGCGCTGAGCGCGTCCTCCCTTTGGGGTCAGTGTTCGGCCAGGTTCCGGCCGATCGCTGGCCCCCCCGGTGCGGGCTGACATCCTCGATGTCAGCCCAGCATCCGGAACCGCCGCCGCTGAAATTAGGTGTGTCATCGCGACAGCGCGATGACACCTAATTCAGGCCCCCCCCCCGCATGTGCGGAGGAGGCGCCTGAAAGGGAGGGGGAGAGGTCCTTCGGACCTCTCTCCCTCCCGATCAGTGGCGTTGCGGGGGTTAACCCAGGCACCATTTGGAAGGGCACAGCCTGCCCTTCCAAATGGTGCCTGGCATTAACCCCTAGGGGAGCTGGATCGCGAATCGGCGCTGAAAAGCGCCGGTTCGTGATCGTTTCCCGGAGCTGGCCGACATCTTGGATGTCGGCCAAGACTCCGGAAACTCCCCCTGAGGACTGGCGTCATCGTGCGTAGCACGATGACGCCAGTCCTGGACTTAACCCTTGACTGCCACCAACGGTGGAGATAGGGAGTTCATTGGAACTCCCTATCTCCCGATCCGTGGCAGCTAGGGGTTAAATTTTGGTATGGTTGGATCGGCCAGAGCATGTCCGTTCCAACGATACCAAACATGAAAGTGAAAAATTTTGTAAAAAAAAAAAAAAAAAATGAAAAATAAAAAAAATAAAAAAATAAAAACTTTTTTTTATTTTTTTTGGTTTGTTAATGCAGCAATATTGTTCCCATTTCAATTATAATGTGAACAATGATGCTGCACTAACGATTTTTGTATGCGGTGTGTTTGTTAAAAATCGTGTAATTTTCCCCCAAAAAAAATGTAACGAGACCCCATCTCTAATTTTTTTAACAAGCGCACCCCATACAAAATATAACCGCAATTGCTCGCATGTTAAAATGTGAAAAAAACACTTTACACGTTGTAAATTATTGAAAATACATATTTTATTGCATTCTTTGTTATAATATACAGACATGACATAACGTATACATATAATAATGACATATTATGAATCTACCGAGTCTGATGGAAAGAACAATATATAATATGTTTGGGTCATATACTAAAATAAGCCTTCAAAACACGTTTAAACATGATGAGCAAAACCTGTAAATATGACCTCAGCACAGAGGAGTGAAACGCCTCAGCAGCGAAAGGGTTAAAATATCTTTTGAGGATTTTAATTCTGAGGTTTTGGATGGAGTGGCCTGTCAGTATTAAATTCCTCAATGGATATTTTAAAGACCACCAGAACGCAAGACATATGAAATGAAAATGATCACATATTTTAACACTATAAAAGAAGGACTCAATGTGGATTCTGTTTTTTTAACTCATTATCAGAACGTCACATAACATTCTATATTCTGGCTGATGTTTTGTTTCTTCTTGATTTCTCTTTTTTGTATGTCTCTTTCAGCCTTCACTGTTTTGTGATTTTGTATTTTTCTTTTTCCCCCTCTTTTTTTTTCTCTTCCAAGCCATATGATCTTATCACTGTGGTTTTATTATGGGCCCAAAATTGCTCGTGTATATTTTTCCCATTATGCATATACCATTTGACTCTCACTTTTTACGACATCTAAACCCTCTGAAGCATGTGACCCTTAATGTCTTAATGTTCAATTCTAGGAACTGATCAGTAAGCATCCAGACCTGAGGAAGAGAGTAACGTTAGGCCAATAAAAAAGGTATCGCTACGTACCACTATACTTGTGATTTTGGCATCTGGACTAGCACGGCCTATCGAATTTCGACGATTATATATCCACTGTTGTATAGGCCGCACACATGTATAAAAACAATGTTTATTTAAGCTAGTTAAAACTGACCAACGTTTCGGCTCCTGCGGGAGCCATTTTCAAGGTTACACAGACAAATGAGTATCGCATATAAATACAAAAAAACATAAACAAACTCACCAATCCGTTTTTTGTTGAAGGCTGGCTTCCCTGCACATGAATCCAAGTGATTTTGGGTGCTGTCCAGACATACGCTGCTGTGTGTGATGTTACAACTAGGGATGAGCCGAACACCCCCCGAGTTCGGTTCGGCCCCGAACTTCCCATATGTTCAGGTCCGAACCCGAACTCCATGCAAGTAAATGGGGCTGAAAATTTGGTTTTTAGATTGCCCTCCAAAAGGGCATATATGCTAGATA
The DNA here is from genome assembly GCA_009667805.1 of Leptobrachium leishanense. Taxonomy (NCBI): domain Eukaryota; kingdom Metazoa; phylum Chordata; class Amphibia; order Anura; family Megophryidae; genus Leptobrachium; species Leptobrachium leishanense. The sequence goes on from CM019063.1 coordinate 558,943,858, forward strand.
TTTGCCATAAACGGTGTATGGAGGTCCGGGTAGTGCCCTGGGGGACAGGAAACAAGGACAAAAAGTTTTTAAAAAAAAGTTTTTAAAGGGACAGTGAATTTTCCATGAAATAAGGGTAAAAAAATGAAAAACGAAAATTCCTTCAAATATCGTGCCCCATAACGTGCCCGTGAAGTGGTGGATTTATAGGATGTATAGAAACACTGAAAAACAAAAAAATGACATTTCAAATGACGGTAAATGCTTTAACTTTAATCTATCCATAAACAACTGCTTGGGGCGGAAGTCTGTATGAAAAGAGGAGACATTTTCGTACACGCAGAAAAAGTTTACAGATTTTTTGGCTAAATTATTGTGAAACTTATGCAGGCTTTGGATGAAAGTAACAATAGGTGCTTCAAAATTGGGCCTTTAGTGTCGGCAACAGTGCCGTCACACCGTAACCCCTCTGAGGATATGAATCTGATACAGGCGTCAGTGGCAGTGCACCCAAATAGTGTGCTTTTGGTGCCAGGCCTGCAAGTACTATCATACAGTAACCCCTCTGTGTTATTGTGGAAGAATGCAGGGGTGAACCTTGCGGTCCTATATTAAAAAGATATGCATCTGGTTAAGGTGTCAGTGCACCCAGATATTCTACCTTTGGTGCAAGACTGCCAGGCCAGCAAGTATCATCATACAGTAGCCCCTCTGTGGTATTGTGGAAGAGTGCAGGGGTGGACCATGTTGTCCTATATTGAAAAGTTATTTATCTGGTAATGGGCGTCAGTGCACCCAGATAGTGTGCCTTTGGTGCCAGGCCAGCAAGTATCATCATACAGTAACCCCTCTGTGGTATTGTGGAAGAGTGCAGGGTTGGACCATGCTGTTCAAAAAATTAAAATGATATAAATCTGGCATAGGCGTCAGTGCAGCCAAATATTGTGCCTTTCATGGCAGCAAGTGCATTCACACTGTAACCCTTTTTGGTATTGTGGAAGAGTTCAGTGCTGGAGGGTTTGTGCATGCAGAAGACATCCCCGATCTATTCCGTTATGTCAGCATCAGGGGATTGATAACTGCTGATCCAGGACTGATTCATTTTTATAAATGTCAGCCGGTCTACAGAGTCGGTGGACAGACGCACTCTTGTCTGTGTCAAAACCTCCAGCGGCACTGAACGTCCTTTCGGAAAGCACGCTAGATGAAGGGCAACCTAGTAGCTGCATAGCATATTGGCTAAGTTCTGGCCAGTGATCCAATCTCAACACCCAGTAAGCCAGTGGATCATCTGCTGGAAAGGTATCCAGGTCTGCCCTTGCCCCTAGGAAGTCCTGCACCATATGGTGAAGACGCTGGGAATGGGTGCCTACATTTGACGTCCCTGGGCGTCGAGGACTAAATTTTTTTAAAAATGCATCAGTCAAGCGGCCCTGGCCTTCACCACTATTCCTCTGATCACCCGCAGCCTCAGAAGCACGTGTGTCAGCACTTGGTAATTTACCAGTACCTGGAAAGGTGTTACACAAGTGTCGCTTTAGAGCGTCCTCAAGTTTTTTCATCATGTGCTCCCTCTGTGCGGGCAGGATGAGCTCTTCAACTTTACCCTTGTATCGTGGATCAAGAAGGGTTGCCAACCAGTAATGATCCCTCTCCTTGATATCACAAATCCTGGGGTCCTTTAGCAGGCTTTGCATCATTAGGGAGCCCATGCAGCATAGGTTGGAAGTGGCATTAGCTTCCGAGTCTTCCTGGTCAATGAGGATGACCGTATCGTGCACTTCCTCCTCCCAGCCACGCACTAGCCCTTCTGTTTCTGGGCACACAAAACCCTCCCTTGAGGAATCCCCACCTTCGATGCCCCCACTACTTAAATATTCTGCCTCCTCCTCCTGTCTGATCTGAGTAGGACCCGCTGGAATGCTGTCTGCGGAAAGACTGGGGCCTTGAGAGCTAGGGAAGGCCTCCTCTTCCTCCCGCTGCTCTGCCTCTAGATTCACATCTATAATTCCCAGCAGAGTGTGCTCCAGCAGGAACACTAAAGGAATTGTGTCACTGATGCATGCACTGTCCCTGCTCACCATCCTCGTTGCCTCCTCAAATGGTGACAATACAGTGCATGCATCCTTGATCATCAGCCACTGCGGGGGGGGGGGAAACAAGTTGACCTGAACCTGTCCTTGTGCCATACTCACAGAGGTACTCGTTGATGTCCCTCTGCTGCTTGTGCAGATGCTGCAGCATTGCTAATGTCGAGTTCCACCTGGTGGGCATGTCACAGATCAGACGGTTTGTGGGAAGGTGGAATTCTCTTTGAATTTCTGCCAGGCGAACGCTTGCTGGGAATGGCTGTCTGAAGTGGCTGCAGACCTTTCTGGCCTGGATGAGAAGTTCTGGCAGCCCTGGGTACTTGGTTAGGAAACGCTGTACCACCAGATTTAGGATGTGTGCTAGTCATGGTACATGCGTCAATTTACCCTTGTGTAGGGCGGAGAGAAGGTTGCTGCCATTATCGCAGACGATAATTCCCAGCTCAAGCTGGCATGGTGTTAACCATCTCTGCACCTGCCCCTGCAGGGCTGACAGAATTTCTGGCCCGGTGTGGCTCCTGTCCCCTAAACAAACCAGCTCAAGCACAGTATGGCATCTTTTTGCTTGAGCCATTGCATAGACCCTGTCAGGCGTCGGTTTAACTGCCACTTCGACAGAGACAGAGAAGGAGAAGGAGGAGGAGGAGGAGGAGGAAGAGGGAGAGGTGGTGGTGGTGGAGCAGACAGACCTCATACAAGCAGCTTTCTGGAGGCATGGTGGATGAACAAGCTCCAGCACAGAGCCCCATCTTGGATCCCTCCCAACTGCAATCAGAGTTACCCAGTGTCACGACCCAACTACGCGCGCTGCTGCGCAAAGACGCCGGGTTAAGCCGCGCACTATCTATCTATCCTAGACCCAGATAATTACGCGCACTTCTCTACCCGTCCCGGCCACACTACCTCTCACAACAGGCACGTAGAGCGCGATATACTGATCCCAGGATTGCAACGCAGCACAAGCCTTCTCCTGAAGTGCATAATAACTACGTGTCTCACAATCCTGGAACTCACTTTCTTATTCTATTAGTAACGCTGCCACCAGTCCTCACGGACACCATGCGCATCGCAACAGCAGACGCAGGGCTTAGCAGCCGCACTATCCTAGACTCGGACAGTGACTACAATTCCCACAATTCCCTGCCGTTTCCTGACGACCGCAACACGCAATTTATTATATATAACCGAGCTTAAGGCACATAGCAATACTCCCAATCTCTTAGTTAGCGTGAATTTCATCAGCCAGAGTCAAAACTTAAATATTTTTTTGTTTATTTATGATAGAAAAAGAATCAGTGCTTGGTTACATAAAAAAAGATCATATAACTAGAATAAATCAATTACTTATACAATACACAGCAATAAAAAGAAAAAGGTTTAACCATAGAGCGTAACTTACAAAGAACTATTCCTCTATGGCCTCCTGGAGTCTGGAGATAGGAACATGGACCGATCAATCCTATTTAGAAGGCATCCCCAAGTGATCAGCCACAGCACATGGCCAGTGTTCCGAATTTATAAACTTCCTGATCTTTCCAGCCCCCACCCATAGGTGGCCCAGTGTCCTGGACTTCATTTCCCAGCGTGCAATTCTCGGTCACGCTCAGTAAGCTTGTCAATTAATCTTTAATTGCCTAAAGGCGTCCCTCTTGCCTCCAGACCCCCCTTCGAGATCAAGGATGTGCTTCATGTCTTTGAAGACTGCGTGCCCATCTCTTGGGGCCGACCGGGCTGCCAAGGTGTGATCTCTATGTCAGTGTACAAAAGAAATTCCCTTTTTACAGCTACGTGTTATATCCTCCCCCCAAGGGAGAAAACTAAACATATTGATCACATTACAGCTGTGAACCCAGGGATAAACTTACCAAATGGTCAGACACAAATATGAACATAACTCTATATGGAGGAGATAAACACATATATACAGGCAGACCTTTATATAGAGATAGAAATATAGATCTAGTCTGCCACATCTCCCATACAAAGGAAGACGAAGAAATTGAGGCTAACTAACATGCCTCCCACGTGCGTCTTAACACGGGTTTGCCAACGGGTATCTGGCACCTGCACCAGTCGCCGGCGCCCATGACAAAGTGGGGGGACGCACAGGTGTCCGTGCACTTTGCCCACTAAAGCATGCATTCCCTCTCGCAACCACATCACACATTGCCCCATGTAGGCCTTTGGCGACTCCACCATTTTTCCCCACCTCTCCCAAACCGGGGGGAGGGGGTCACTCATACTGCACTCACAACATGGCACAGACTCGGGAAGCCCCAGTGCTCCTGCAGCCCCTCCGGGTGCAGCACGTGTGGCTCACTCTCCGCTCGCATCTCAGTCTCGCAGGCAGCAGAATCCTTGTAGCCCGTAGCCTGCTCTGGAGCCATTCTTACAGCAGGGGGTATGGAGAAACAGGGTGAAGCGCCCCGCTCCCCAGTAAGCGTCCCCCCTGCATCTGCCAACGGAGTCAGGCATTGTACCTGCCCCTGGGCAGATGGCTGGGAGGTCACCGGAGCCACACCAGGACCCGCTGCCTCCCCGTCTCTCACTGTCCCCGCACATTCAGAATTTGGGGAACCATACAGATGGGGCACAAGATTCTCCACACTCACCTCGCCCCCCATTGCACACAGTTTCCCCACTTTATCACACAGTTTATCAAGCACGCCTTGCTTCGTAACCGATGAGCATACAGCCGTATGCCACCCTTCTCTACAGGGAGGTTGCTCAATACCAGATTCCTGTGGTACTGGGAATCTGGTTGGCTTTCCCCCAGGGTAACACTCGTCCACCCCAGGCCCTTCCTCCTGATCACGCAGCATGCGCTCGGTGCCACCCGCAGCCTCAGACACATGTGACACAGATGGGCACACCGCAGTATCCTGCCCATCCAGAATGCCCTGCCCTCCACTCCTTTCACCTGGCACCACCAACCTGGATGGTTCAGGCCCTGGATAACGCTCTGCCACCCTAGGCCTCTCCTTCCGACCACCCCGTATGCCTTCTGCGCCACGCACAGTCTCAGACACCCATGGCACAGGCTGGCACACCGCAGTATCCTGCCCACTCCAGGCCTTACGATGCCCACACCTTCCCTCCAGCACCACCGACCCAGTTGGTTCAGCCCTAAAGGAACCAGCCTCGGTCCTTTGTTCTCCCTCCCAACCGCAGCGCGTCACAGACACACCTGAGTCTGGTCTAGACAGGCACACCACAGTATCCTGCCACCCCTCCCAGGCATTCTGATCCACCCCATTCTCACGGGCCACTAGAGTCCTGGTTGGTTTAGGCGCAAGCAGACCCGCAGTCATCCCTTGCCCTCGCTCCCAACCATATGGCGTCACAGACACACCTGAGTCTGGTCTAGGCAGACACACCACAGTATCCTGCCACCCTTCCCAGGCATTCTGATCCACACCATCACACGACAGAGATGGGCCTTGTGCCCTACTCCCCGCCGACCGCCAGCGGGTACCCACTTCCACCATGGGCACTGCGGCCTCCCCACGCATGAGGTCCAGGGAGCCAGCTGACTCGGGTGCAGGTGGGCATTCACTCACCCCCTGCCTTTCTTCCCAGTCACACTGCCCCCTCATGCTATCACACAACACCTCAGGCACACCTGGCTCAGGCGCAAACTGACTCACTGCCATCCCCGGCCCTCTCATCCAGGAATCCTGTTGTGCATCCCCACACACAGCCCTCCCCACTGTAGAGCCACTAGTGGGCCTGGGTAAATCCCCAGCATCCCTTTCCAGCACATACTGTGACACCAATTTACCCAAATCCGTGCCCATCAACACATCTGTAGGAATATTTTCAGATACTCCCACCTCCCTCAGACCTCTCTCCGCTCCCCAGTCCAGATAAACCCAGGCCATTGGCACCGCAGGACGTACCCCACCAAAACCCTTTACTGCTAGAGTCCTGCCAGGAATAAAGTCTGCAGGGCTGACTAACCCTGGACGCACCAAAGTTACTTCAGCCGCTGTATCTCTTAAACCCACAGATACCTGAGTCCCGACAATGACTGCTTGCTGGTTCACGTTGGCACTGCCCTCCGATCTGGTCACAAACAGGACAGAGGGTGATGTTGAGGGGTATCCTCCCCCAGCTGTGGTTGCAGGTTTCTTCCTCTGCGGGCACGCTGCCAGGAGATGATTGGCACTGTCGCAAATAAAACAGCAACGGCGCACACTTCTTCCAGGCGAAGAAGGATTCGCTCCCCCCTCCCCAGCAGAGACTGGCACAGAGGGGGGTGCTGCCGCCGTGATGTCGGGGGGACGTGCGGAGTTGGGCTTCCACCCTGATGATCCTTTGGGGGAACCTCGGCTCTGGTCCACAGACGCTCTGTTGGCCGCATGGAAATCGGCCAGCTCACCAGCTTCCAGGGCCGTCTCGGGTTTGCGATCCAGAAGCCATTCCTGGATCTCAGGTGGGCACAGCTGCACAAACTGTTTTGATTAGCAGGTCTTCCAGGGATTCCAAGGTATCAATCTTCAGCCCCCTGACCCATTGTCGAAATAGGGTGGTCAGGTGGCTCACAACTGCAGAGTAGCTCTCCGCGGCCCGTTTCTGCAAGGACCTGAACTTTTTGCGATATACCTCTGGCGTGAGGTTATACCATCTCTGCAACGCGGCACTAATCGCCTCATAGTCCTGGTCACTCTCAGCCGGTAATTCTGCAAAGGCTTCGAGCGCTGGACCTTTTAGTCCAGGAGTGAGGTACCTGGCCCATTGCTCTTTGGGCAGCTGGTACTGTCGACAAGTCTTTTCAAAACTTCGCAGGAACACAACCAGGTCCCCATCTTTGTCAAAGGTGGGAAAGTTCTCTGCACGAGGTCTGGGCGTAGAGAGCTCTGCAGCGCCCGCAGGGGCAGGAGATAATTGCGTTCTGCTTGCCTGTGCCAGAGCGAGCTGATGTGCCCGTTCGGCTTGGCGCTCCGCCGCTTCTCGGTCCGCTTGGCGCGCTGCTGTCTCTTGCGCGGCTCTGCGCTCCGCAGTTTCTCGGTCCACTTGGCGCGCTGCCGCCTCTTGCTCAGCTCTGCGCTCCGCAGCTTCTCGTTCAGCTCTGCGCTCCTCTCGCTCTTGGTACTGCAGGATGAGCTGAAGCCGCATCTGCGAGTCCGCAGAGTCCACATGTTTTAAAACAGTCTGCAAGTAAACATCCAGGGCAGTATCACCCTTGGGCGAAGCACTTGACACTGTCCTTTCCACTGGACTTGCGCTTCCTTCGGCTGGGTCAAGAGTGGTACCCTGCTCTGCTGCGTCCTGGACTGCTTGCCTCGCCTCATAATCCTCGAGGGATTGCAAAAGTTCATCTTTCTTTTTATCCTTCGTCGAGATATTTTTGTCTCAACATAATTGCTCCAAAGTTTTTTTCGATGATTGTTGCGACTTTCCCACCCCAGCCAAATAAAAGATAGAAAAGAATAACAAAGAAGGGGAAGGGAACTGCTGTGTATTGTGTAAATTCTAATAAATGCACTGAGTTCTGCTCTGGAAATTGGAAAACCAATTTATTTAGTATCTGGATCTATGTTGCTTCACAGATCCAAATACTAACCTGATATCCCACCGCTTGCCTCCAGTTGTCACGACCCAACTACGCGCGCTGCTGCGCAAAGACGCCGGGTTAAGCCGCGCACTATCTATCCTAGACCCAGATAATTACGCGCACTTCTCTACCCGTCCCAGCCACACTACCTCTCACAACAGGCACGTAGAGCGCGATATACTGATCCCAGGATTGCAACGCAGCACAAGCCTTCTCCTGAAGCGCATAATAACTACGTGTCTCACAATCCTGGAACTCACTTTCTTATTCTATTAGTAACGCTGCCACCAGGCCTCACGGACACCATGCGCGTCGCAACATTAGACGCAGGGCTTAGCAGCCGCACTATCCTAGACTCGGACAGTGACTACAATTCCCACAATTCCCTGCCGTTTCCTGACGACCGCAACACGCAATTTATTATATATAACCGAGCTTAAGGCACATAGCAATACTCCCAATCTCTTAGTTAGCGTGAATTTCATCAGCCAGAGTCAAAACTTAAATATTTTTTTGTTTATTTATGATAGAAAAAGAATCAGTGCTTGGTTACATAAAAAAGATCATATAACTAGAATAAATCAATTACTTATACAATACACAGCAATAAAAAGAAAAAGGTTTAACCATAGAGCGTAACTTACAAAGAACTATTCCTCTATGGCCTCCTGGAGTCTGGAGATAGGAACATGGACCGATCAATCCTATTTAGAAGGCATCCCCAAGTGATCAGCCACAGCACATGGCCAGTGTTCCGAATTTATAAACTTCCTGATCTTTCCAGCCCCCACCCATAAGTGGCCCAGTGTCCTGGACTTCATTTCCCAGCGTGCAATTCTCGGTCACGCTCAGTAAGCTTGTCAATTAATCTTTAATTGCCTAAAGGCGTCCCTCTTGCCTCCAGACCCCCCCTTCGAGATCAAGGATGTGCTTCCTGTCTTTGAAGACTGCGTGCCCATCTCTTGGGGCCGACCGGGCTGCCAAGGTGTGATCTCTATGTCAGTGTACAAAAGAAATTCCCTTTTTACAGCTACGTGTTACATCCTCCCCCCAAGGGAGAAAGCTAAACATATTGATTACATTACAGCTGTGAACCCAGGGATAAACTTACCAAATGGTCAGACACAAATATGAACATAACTCTATATGGAGGAGATAAACACATATATACAGGCAGACCTTTATATAGAGATAGAAATATAGATCTAGTCTGCCACACCCAGTGTGCCGTGAAGGAAATGTAACGACCCTGTCCATGCTTGGTGGACCACGTGTCTAACATCACATGCACCTTGCTGCTGACTGCCTTTCCCAATGACTGGATAACATTGTCTTCCACGTGCTGGTATAGTGCTGGAATGGCCTTGCGTGAAAAGTAATGGCGTTTGGGAACCTGCCACTGTGGTACAGCACATTCAGCAAATTCACGGAAGGGAGCAGAGTCCACCAGCTGGAAAGGCAGCAGCTGCAAAGCGAGTAATTTTGCTAAACTGGCATTTAGATGCTGTGCTTGGGGATGGTTGGGACTATATTTTTTCTTTCGCTGCAGCAGCTGCGGCAACGTAATCTGACTGCGTAAATCTTCAGCTGCTGGGATGATGTCACATTGTGAGGACGGAGCTGGTACATCCATTACTGTAGCATCATCCCTGTCGGTGGAGGTTGTAGGCAATGACATGGCAGGACATACAGTGGAGGTAGAGACAGATGAGGAGGAGGAGGACCTACGCAAAGTTTTGCGCCAACGAGATGTGTGGCAGTTGTTCATATGTCGCCTCAAGCACGTGGTACCCAAGTGTCCGGTATCTTTCCCATGCTTAAGCCTCATCTGACATAGATTACAAATAGCAACGCTGCGCTCTACTGCACATTTCTTAAAGAACTCCCAGACAACAGAGTTCCTGCATGTGTTCTTTGAGACAACAGCGCTCTGCACCGGAGCAGCTCTGACATGTGATGCCTTGGACTGGCTAGTGCTGCGGTTGGTCACAGAGTGTCAGGAATGGCACCGGGGTGGCACCGCAGGTTCAGGGAGTCTAAGCCCAGGATGCAGGGATGCTCTGAAGGTACCTTGGTTAGGCTGATGTTATGATCCGAGGCGTGGTACAATGGGGTTTATCCAGGAGAATTGTCAGCAGGCGATCCTAGGTCGAGGGACTGGTACAGCGGGATAGTCGTTGAAGCAAGCAGGGGTCTGATACACAGTAAGTCTTTAACAATAGTTCAGCGATGTTTGCAGGATAGACTTGCAATGCAAAGCCATGGTAGAAAGGTGGGAGTGTCTCTTTATTTGCAAGCAGGAGGGTGTGGTGTGTGTGGTGCTTGTGCTTTTACTGTTTAACCCCTCTCCTTGCTGGATTGGAACGGGGGCAGCACTTTACATGTGCTGCCTGAGCAAGGAATGTGATCCTGGGGTGGTCAGCGATGGGGATCCTGACATAGCCCCTCCCTCAAGGCCGAACCCCGTGCGGCCCAGATATGCTTGTAGGCCGGGTTCAGCTGCAGGAGACACATAGGAAAATATTCCCTGCACACAATAAGAATCTTGATCTTTAGTAGAGTTTCTGGACTGTGCATCACAAGGTATAGGACCACTCTGGTAGGTGTCGGAAGCGAGGAGGATCGCCCCGCAGCAGGCAGAATTCTGGGCACAGGGGGCAGCATTAGCTTGGAGATGATTCTTTCTCTGACGCCTCCTTGCCCTTGATTTGGAGGATTTGGCCAGGATGGTTGCACACAAGGAAGGAACTGGAGCCACACTTGGACCAATCTCCTCCATGATGGGTATCTCTTCCTCTTTGCTGGATGTCATAGACGTGGTGAGGGTAGTCCCTAGGAATGCCCCTTCTTGGTCACTCTGTGCAGTCTGCAGCGGTGACTCACCATTTAAATCAATAAAGTCAAGCCCCGTCTCTGAGGATGGATCAAAGGTAGGTGGTACAACTGCGGCAGATGGTGGCATTTCGGCAGTGGTGCTTATTTTAGCCAGTTGTTTCAGCAGGAAAGCGGGGTTTTTCTGGAGATTCTGTAGGATGTCGGAGAGGGAATCAACCTGGCTTGCCAGGGTAACAACAGTAGAAGTAAGCACTGATATTTCTGGGGCCTTGTCAAAAACCACACAAGCTGGCATTGAAGTGGGTTTGACATGTACCTCTTCATTCGGCAAAGCAGGCATGGATTTGGATTCCTCAAGCGGCTGGGCAGCGCACTTGGATTCCTCAAGCGGTAGGGAAGCGCACATGGATTCCTCAGGCTGCAGGGAAGCGCACATGGAATCCTCAGGCTGCAGGGAAGCGCACATGGAATCCTCAGGCTGCAGGGAAGCGCACATGGAATCCTCAGGCTGCAGGGAAGCGCACATGGATTCCTCAGGCTGCAGGGAAGCGCACATGGAATCCTCAGGCTGCAGGGAAGCGCACATGGATTCCTCAGGCTGCAGGGAAGCGCACATGGATTCCACAGGCTGCAGGGAAGCGCTCATGGATTCCACAGGCTGCAGGGAAGCGCTCATGGATTCCACAGGCTGCAGGGAAGCGCACATGGATTCCTCAGTCTGCAGGGAAGCGCACATGGATTCCTCAGGCTGCAGGGAAGTGCACTGGGGTTCATCAGCTTCCTCAGTTATCATGAAAGGAGCCAGGCCAGCATTGTCTGTGGGAGCAACATAGGGATCCAGAGAATCTTGATGCAGCAGGGTGTTCACCGTAGTATATATGGCACTTCTGGTGATCGCGTCTGGTAGTACAAGATCAAGGAGTTGATCTTTCTCCATGTCAGCCCGGCTGGGGTCAGCAGAGATCCTTGGAGACTTGATCTTTCTTTTATTCACCAATGTCCTCTCATAGGTGTCAATGTTGGCTTTTTCGACCACAAAACCATTGGAAGCAACAGTGTACTCTGTATGTTTGAAAGGAGTGGTACCGCTTGGGTAGGTAGCAGGATATGAAGCGGTAGTGCTAATATACCTGGCATAGCCACAAGGAGACCCTCGGGAGCACCGTGCTGTCTGTAGCAGATTCGTTGGAAGGCACAGAAGGTCTTGGGCTGCCAACCCCTCACTGTCTGACTCCAGGGACTCCCACTCGCCGTCAGACTCTGAGTCCTGTCGAGAGAGACACGGTGAAGGCGGTGGTAGGTCTTCCCATGGCATGTGGTACTTCCTGGCAGAAGTGGGCATAGCTGGCTCTCTTCTTGCAGACTGTCCGAGGACTGGAGTAGGGGAGGAGATGCAACGATCTGCAAGGGTGATGGGAGTTGCAGTCAATATGTGAATAGAGTCCACAATTTGTTTTGCAGCTTTCCTCATCATTAATGCTTCTTCAAATACTTTTTGGTCCTCTCTGCAAACCCTGGTTCCATTAGAGGCATATATATGACTGGGAGGACCTGGAGCTGGAGCACCTGTGGTTGAAGCAGTAGTTTTCATGCATGCAGGTTCCGGGGTGGAAGGAACGCACGTCATGATACAAGGTCTGGAGGTTGTAGGTGTCACCGCCCAGGGTATGGTGCTGGCGATGTCCATGGGGGTTTCCAGGTCGTTCTCTGTGGTTACCTCCATTTCCACAGGGGTGACAGGGTCTTCCTCCTCTCTACACCTGGCAGCTTGAAATTCTATGCTCCCAGGTTTAGCAAGTAAAGAGGGCAGATCTCCTCTGGGTCTAGACTTGGACCAGGATTCAGCTTTGGGAACCGGATTACTTCTGTTCTCATGCTTGGGTCAGGGTTTAGCCTTGGGAGCTGGAGCCCTTCTAGTTACATGCTTGGGCTGGGGTTCTGCCTTGGAAGTAGGAGCCCCTCTAGTTCCACGCTTGGGCTGGGGTTCCACCTTGGGAGCAGGAGCCCTTCTGGTGTCATACATGGGCTGGGGTTCCCTGGAAGGGCTTGCCACCGGGATTTGCTGTCTGATGGGCCTTTCTGGGCATTCAGAGACCCAGTGATTTGGAGAGGCACAGTACCAGCAGAGATTCTGGGTCTGTCTTCTGAATCGCTCCTCAGGAGTTAGTGGGCCTTTGACCTTTTTCACAGGAGGAACACACACCTTATTATTGCAGTTTTTGAGGGAGTCCTTCAGTTCCCATAATTCCTCCAACACCCCACACAGCTGATAGTCCATACGGTCCAGGGCTTGCAGTATCCCCGCGGGCTTAGTTGGGGGGCTTTGCATTTTGTCAGGAATGGCACCGGGGTGGCACCGCAGGTTCAGGGAGTCTAAGCCCAGGATGCAGGGATGCTCTGAAGGTACCTTGGTTAGGCTGATGTTATGATCCGAGGCGTGGTACAATGGGGTTTATCCAGGAGAATTGTCAGCAGGTGATCCTAGGTCGAGGGACTGGTACAGCGGGATAGTCGTTGAAGCAAGCAGGGGTCTGATACACAGTAAGTCTTTAACAATAGTTCAGCGATGTTTGCAGGATAGACTTGCAATGCAAAGCCATGGTAGAAAGGTGGGAGTGTCTCTTTATTTGCAAGCAGGAGGGTGTGGTGTGTGTGGTGCTTGTGCTTTTACTGTTTAACCCCTCTCCTTGCTGGATTGGAACGGGGGCAGCACTTTACATGTGCTGCCTGAGCAAGGAATGTGATCCTGGGGTGGTCAGCGATGGGGATCCTGACACAGAGGATGTTGTGCCTCGTGTTTGCTGTGCCTCCTCCTCCCCCTCTTCCTCACTTAATTCCTCTGTTCGATCAGGCACCCAGGTGGAGTCAGTGACCTCATCATCATTGTCATCATCACCCCCTATCTCCTCGTCACTGGAGCCAACTTGGCAGTATGCTGCAGCTGCTGGGGCAACATGAGTGCCAGTTATTTGTGTGTCATCACTGGCACCCCCTTCCTCTAGGTTGATTATACTCCCTTGCTCAACCTCAGAGATTGAATCAGAGCACTGTAGTTGCTGCACATCCTCAAGCAGCATTTCACTCTCATTGTAGTCAAACAATTCAGCTGACTCCACCGTGTGTGATAGCGAGGCTACGGCAGGAGTAGCTGTGGACATGGAGGCTGCATTAGATGCTTTGGCAGCTGATATGGACTGTAAAGCACTAGAAGCCTGGCTGGCAGAGGACTCGGAGGATGAGGATGGCCTTGTTAGCCAATCCACCAAGTCCTCTGTATGTTGCTGCTGCTTAAGACGGGCAGCACCAGTTAGAAAAGGCAAGCGTGCCCCTGCAGAGGATGTACCACGTCCACCACGACCAGAGGCACAGCCTCCCGACACAGGGGCTGATTGCCCTCTTAACAAAAGAGTGTGGTACGGAGGCGCTAGATTGAAATAGGATAATAGTTTAGGTATAGATGCAGCCTACTGAGAGAGACACAAAACCTCGACAGAAATGTGTTGAAGGTACGAAATGGATTAGGGGTTAGTCCAGTGGCGCAAGAAAGGCTTAGATTATAACTGATATACATTAATGCAATGAACTTGCGAAAACAGAAAAATACAGAAAAAAGTTCTGTATTGGGATAGAAGGGAGGAAGAACAATAGATCCCAATAAAAGAGCACAGTCTAAAAACAGACCAATGATAAAGTGCTATCTTAGGGTGAACACTAAGGTGCAAAAAATGCAAACAAAAGTGCATATAGTGCAATAGCAGCTAAATTATTGTACGCGTCAGGAGTGCACTATAAAAAGTGCAACAGTTTCAATAAAGTGCAACAATTTCAATAAATCTATTCATAAAAACAATTCATAAAAACACCTTGTGCAAAGTGCAAATATAAAGTGCAAATCAAGCAACACACAAGATAGTTCAAGCTGGCAATAGTGATTCAAAATATAGTGAAAATGTCTATAAATACGGATAAGATGAGATAGGGTAGTCACGGCTACAAAAAAAGTGATAGTCTATTCGTGAGTGAAAAAAAGAGAGGACTTATTTGGGTCTGTGTGTGCCTCTCACTCTTTGCGTCCGTATATAGAAATCCACAAAAAGGGGGGCTTCTCCTTGAGGTCCTAGTAAATTCCACGTTCTCGGGGTAAGGGAGAAAAAAAGAAGAGAGTGATAGTGCAATATTGTCTGGACTTGTTGGTTATGATGATACACAAGAAAAATGGACACTTACACTTTCCAGAGCCTGTATTGTCCAGGCTCTGGTTTGAAGTGCACTGGGCCAAATAAAGAGTGGCCTCTTCCCTTCTTTGGTTCCCTTGTTCACCTCCTATAAAATCAGTGAGACCCCTTGATGGGTGGCAGCCAGTGAGAACACACGGATTATAACAATTCCCAAATGTTTTAAAGAAATTAGTGACCCCAAAATACTGCGTGGTACTGGCTGTGTGACAAGACACAGATCACTTCAATTCACAAATGTTTTAAAGAAATTTGTAACCCCCAAAAACACTTGCTGGCACAGTGACAAGACACACATCACCTAAATTCCCTGATATTTGGTAGAAATGAGACCCCCCAGACCCCCCCAGTAGCGTGGCAGACCGGCAGTAAGACCACACAACAACAATCTCCTATGAAATCTCCTCTCAAATGCATGCTGAAGCGCTGCGTGGAAACCTTATATAGTGTGCTGCGGGACTTAGATCTGTGAGCGCATGATTGGGCAAAATTTGCCCAATCAGGACTCTGAGCCATGATTGGCAGAGTGTTGAACCTGTCTTGCACCAGACCTGTGGTCAGGTGCAAGGCTGTAGCCAATTACGAGCTTCAGGCCAGTGGGAAAATGCATTGTGGTCCATTGTGATGCATTGAGGTCGAACATGCGGCGAACACCCGGAAATGTTCGGTGTTCGCAATCTAATCGAACAGGCTAAATTCGGGTCGAACTCCGAACCGTCCGAACCGAACAGCTCATCCCTAGTCACAACAAGCCCAACACCTCCAGTATCTATGGTGACCAAAATCACACAACAATAAAAGCAAACTTAAAAGCAATAATGGAGAAGTTTGTAGTAAAATATACATTGTTGCCAGTTTAAATTACTCAAATAATGTCTGTAATAAACTGCATATGTGTGTTTACATATATAATTATTGAAGTGATGTGAATGAGAATATAATGAAATCAAAATATAATTGTAATAGTTAAACTATATGTGATAAATTGTATCTAAGAAAATTACTATACATTATTCCCTGCTAAACACAAACGTGAGTCTGATGGCGATTACTATTGGAAAAATATTTCTATGAGAAATGACTGAATGAAAAAATACTAATAATGTAAAATGAAAATTAAAATAATAGAAAATATATGTGATGTGATAAGACAAAAATATAGCTTCACAAACCTTGATGATGTATTGGATGTTAATATAAAATAATAGGGTATATATGTGGTTTTATGAGTTATCTATCCTTCAAGAAGCAAGTAAATTAATTAAATTCATTTAATCCTCTGGCTGCTAAAGTGTCCAGGGTCTTTATCCAAAATGCCTCATGCTGCAGTAGCATCTGTGACCTGTTTCCTCCTCTTCTGGGGGAGTGGAATGCGATCAATTCCAATAAATAGTAGGTAAACAATGTTGGCAACTTTAAGAAATGTTTAGCAACAGGTTTTTTTGTATATCCATTCGGAAAGGCTGTATTAATTGCTGAGCGAAGGCCACGTATTCGGTCCCGGAGTGTTAAATCAGTTTTTTCCACTGTGACGAAACGGCCGCCCCAATGTTTATTTGTAAGTATTTTGCTTTACAGTTTATTGTCTCTGTATATAGTGTAGAGTGTGTGTGATGTGCTATGCTGTTGTCAAAGTATGTATCTGTATGTAATAGTTATAAGTTTTTATATTTTGCACTCTCTAAACAGTAGGAGAGGACCCTTGCTCAAGAGCTTGCACTCTAACCTCCTGTGTTTCCCTCTCTGTAAGAAGACTCCTTTGTTCCCCTAGGTCTAGCAGACTGTTTAGATAAAGACGCATGTGTAAACCCTCCGTTGTGTTGAAGGTCCTTTCTGTTGTTCTCTGACTGGAGACTCTTTATGTTATCTGTAATGTATTCTGGAAGGGAGGGGGTTGTCTTACTTACTTGTGTGTCTAAAGTGAAAATAAAGCATTCTCCATTTGGATTTTGAATGAGCAACATCTCTCCATACAGTTTACGTGTCGTCTATACTGTATCTGGATACAAACTCCGTCTTATATAGCGGAAAAGGGCACCTGGGATACTAGGATCCTTAACATACATGTAGCACAAGCCACAAGGGCACGTGATTAAATAGATCACAAATTCTGTTGTTTGGCATGTAATGCGATGCCTAATGACAAATAAAAATAATAATTCATTATATTCTCATTCACATCACTTCAATAATTATATATGTTCTGGTAAACACACATATGGGGCCCTATTACATTCTTAACGCAAAAATGTGTGCGCAGCGTGTGAATTGCGCATAAATCAGGCTGGGGTCAGACTAACGCATTTTAACATACGTTTAGGCGCACTTACTCACGGCCGCAGTAGCAGCAAATGATGCGCAATGACGGCCAATATACGAAGTACGGCCGCATGAACGTGTGGCCGCGCAACGCAAGCGGCAAACAAACGCATTTTTTTGAGAACCCGAAACCGCTATTAATGACGTACAGAGTGCGCTGTGTCCACATAGCGGCGTGTGTGCGTGATTAGGAGACATCAGACACTGCTCATGTCCGGCTAACATAACGTCCAGACACCCAAAGTTTCCTGGTTTGGATCCGTAACAAATCACGCACTAAAATGCACATCGTATGACCGTTTTCGCGCATTCCTTGAAAAAATACGTAAATTCGGTTGGACTCACTTTTTGACGGTCGCTGTGAATAATGCGTTCGTTTGACTCTAGCCTAAATGCTAGTATTACAATCCTCGCGCATATTTTCATCCATCAAAAAATAACTCACGTAAAACGGACGTGCAAAACGCACGCGCAGTGCCGTCTCGCGCAAAAATCTTTGCGTTCACATTTTTTTGTCCCCGAGTCAGCCAATCAGAATTAAGAACCACACCTGTCTCACTCAGTGATTGTGTCTGTTCTATTGTTAGGCAGGTACGGCGTCCCGGGTGGTTGGGGTTTTTGGTGAGTAGAGCGAGCGAGATAGAGGCGATATTAGTGCAGGAGCAGGTTTATTTGCGTGTCATATCACATAGATCAGCATTACACATAATCACACGCACACCTATACATTACTAAGCAGCACACATCACTACACGCTAATACACGTTACACATAGTCACACATACACACATACCCCACCGAACAGCACATACATACTTGTCACAACCCCTGACCTAGCCCCCTATTGTATCAATTTTGTCCCCCAACCCCGTGTATTCCCCATTGTACTTGTGTGTCACTGTTTGTCATGGAGGGTGCAGAGAGAGGAGATGGAGGGAGGAGGGGTGTTGAGGAGCAGCACAAGGTGAGGAGAGGTAGAGAGGTGTCAGGGTGTGGGAGTCAGAGAGTGGAGAGTGGGCCAGTGGTAGGAGTGGAGAGCGAGCAGGAGTGGAGAGTGGGGCAGTGCTGCCAAGGCTGTGAGTCCCGAGAGGGTCACATGTGGAGAGACGTAACACAGACAGCAAGGGGAGTGAAGATGCTAGACCAGGCCCATCTAGCCAAGGGACAGGTGTTGCGCAAGGGACAGGACAGGGAGTCAGAGAGCAGACACAGTCCAGGACACAGGTGTCAGAAGGGGCCTCATCTCAGCGTATACGCGAAGAGCGCTGAAAGGTATTTTAATATGATAGGTAGTTTTTTAATTTTTGCATTAGTGTGAAATCCCCCCCTCTTTATTCCAGCACGGTGTCTGTTCAATTTCGTTTCCTCTCGAGGCTAGTCAGCGGGGTGATGGAAATAGATATCCTGTGTTAACTTAGAAATGCCAGCAAAATCTTTGTTACATGATGTAGAAATGTATCTGCTCTGATTGGTTGTTGTATCACATTCCTATGTTGGGAGTGAACACTGCAGGAATTTTTTATATATAACGAACATTTCTATTGGATGTTGAAATAATAAACGGACCTGACAGACCACGGGCTGATCAGATGATAATCTGCCATATCTCGGTGTGGTTGTGTCTATCGTCTCCTCTGATCAGAGTCACGCATTGCCTGTTTTCTATTTTGATATATAAGAAGAAACTTGAAAAGGTTTATGGTAATTATACTGGAAACATTCTAATTTATCAAGCGCTACACACTGCAGTCAAAAAATGTCCTGATAGCGGAATACATGGCAAGGGCAGAGCGGCTGTATGACAAGGCATTGACTGGACAGCACCATCAAAGGCTGTGGAGGGATATTCGAGGAGCTGTGTGTGCACTGGGGAGGAACCGCTCCATGGAATCGATCAAGCACTGGTACCAGGACTGTAAGCGGGAGCTACGTGAAGATAGGCAGACTAAAGGTGGACCGCCACACTTCTATGTGTACTCGCAGTGGGAGGAGCAGTTGAGAGAAAGGCTCAGTGTAACCGGCGTGGAAGGATTCCCCGGCATCCACACTAGGCCAGGGGCAGAGGACACATCCACCGAGAGTGAGTATAGCTTACATCCAGACTATTACATGTGTCTAATGCGATTCAGGTGTTTTGTACAGCCAAATTGAGTATGCTGATGTTTGGACTACATATCCCATGATGCCCTGTCACCCAATTGCTACACAGTAGGGCTGAGCTGTTCGGTTCAATCAGTTTGGAGTTCGATTAAGGCTAGGGTCAGACGAACGCATTTTCACGTTGTCTGTGAAAAAGTGCGTTCGAACGAATGGACGCATTTTTTCACGGAGTACGCGATAGCGGTCATACGATGCGCATTTGCGTCAGTGATTTTGTACGGATCACCAATAAAACACTTTTTGCATCTGGACGTTATGTTGGCCGGACATTAGCAGTGTCTGACATCTCCAAATCACGCACACACTCCGCTAGCGGACGCAGCGCACTCTGTACAACCGTACTAGCGGTTTTACGTTCGACAAAATGCGTTCGTTTGCCACTTGCGTTGCGCAGCCGGACTTTTGTGCGACCGTACTTCGTATATTGGCCGTCATTGCCCGTCATTTGCTGCTAGCACGGCCGTGATTAAGTGCGCCTGCACGCGCGTTCGCACTGCCTCAGTCTGACCCTAGCCTCAAACTTTGGCAGTTCGAAAGTTCACGAACTTCGAACTTTTTGATGTTGGCCAAAAGTTCGAAAAAAAAATTAGATTTTTTTTAAAAAAAAATGCTTAAAAATCCTAAAAAAAACTAAATAAAAAGAGACTCTTTACTGCAGAATATTATAAGCAATGGTTTATTACATATTGAATTAAAATGAAATATTTTTAACATTGAAGCCTATGGGATAAAACATTCTTGTTACTAAACCATCAGGCAGACGAGGCCCTCTAAATCAGGCACTGTCCCTCCCAAGGACCCCTTGACTTGAGCATGCGGCCGCAAGATTACAGAGCTGCGACTGTGCGGGCTGGCCAGCCGGGTGCATGTGGTAGAGAGGTGGCGCAGGGACTCCAGGGAGGGAGCCACGGCAGACCCCCCCTTCCCACCCAACCAGGATCCAGGGAGCCCCCACTGACTACCAGGTTAAGGTAAGGCGACACATTTTTTTTAAAAAAATAAAATCCGAGGACATTTTTAACCCTTTCGCTGCTGAGGCTTTTCCCGCCCCTGTGCTAAGGTCATTTTTACCTGTTTTGCGCATCATGTTTAAACGTGTTTTGAAGGCTTATTTTAGTATATGACCCAGACATATTATATATCGTTCTTTCCGTCAGACTCGGTAGATTCATAATATGTCATTATTATATGTATACGTTATGTCATGTCTGTATATTATAACAAAAAATGCAATAAAATATGTATTTTCAATAATTTACAATGTGTAAAGTGTTTTTTTCCACATTTTAACATGCGAGCAATTGCGGTTATATTTTGTATGGGGTGCGCTTGTTAAAAAAATTAGAGATGGGGTCTCGTTACATTTTTTTTTGGGGAAAATGACACTATTTTTAACAAACGCACCGCATACAAAAATCGTTAGTGCAGCATCATTGTTCACATTATAATTGAAATGGGAACAATATTGCTGCATTAACAAACCAAAAAAAAAAAAAAAATTTTTTTTTTTTTTTTTTACATTTTTTTTAATTTTTTTTTTTTTTTTTTTTACAAAATTTTTCACTTTCATGTTTGGTATCGTTGGAACGGCCATGCTCTGGCCGATCCAACCATACCAAAATTTAACCCCTAGCTGCCACGGATCGGGAGATAGGGAGTTCATTGGAACTCCCTATCTCCACAGTTGGTGGCAGTTAGGGGTTAACTCTAGGACTGGCGTCATCGTGCTACGCACGATGACGCCAGTCCTCTGGGGGAGTTCCCGGAGGCTTGGCCGACATCCAAGATGTCGGCCAGCTCCGGGAAAGGATCGCAAACCGGCGCTTTTCAGCGCCGATTCGCGATCCAGCTCCCCAGGGGTTAATGCCAGGCATCATTTGGAAGGGCAGGCTGTGCCCTTCCAAATGATGCCTGGGTTAACCCCCGCAGAGCCGCCGATCGGGAGGGAGAGAGGTCCGAAGGACCTCCCCCCCCTCCCTTTCAGGCGCCTCCTCCGCACATGCGGGGGGGCACCTGAATTAGGTGTCATCGCGCCCCCGCGATGACACCTAATTCTGGCGGCTGCTGGTCCGGATGCCGGGCTGACATCCAGGATGTCAGCCCGCACCGGAGGGGCCAGCGATCGGCCGGAACCCGGCCGAACGCTGACCCCAATGGGAGGACGCGCTCAGCGCGTCCTCAGCACACCAGCGGGACTGCTGAGGACGCGCTGAGCGCGTCCTCAGCAGCGAAGTGGTTAAATGTCCTCAGCAACATAAAATAAAACTTCTTTTTTCCTTTCTAATACTCGCCTGATTCCTGGATCCACAAACTGTAGAGGTGCTGCCCGGCAGTGTGCAGAATCACATGCTGCATTAATTATACTGTAAGGCTGGGTTCCCACTAAGGCTGGGTTCACACCTGCGTTTTTTTTATTCGCGCAATACGTGCGTTTTTTACCGCGCGTATCGCGCAAACGTAAAAAACATGCGAACGCGCATTGCAGCGCGTTCACGGCCATAGACTGCAGTGTGAATTCACTGCAATACGCCCCAAAGAAGCTCCTGTACCTCTTTGGCATAGGACGGTTTACAGCGCGTTCCTGTGTGCTGTAAAACGCCCAGGTATGAACGGGTCCCATAGCAAATAATGGGATTTCCCTGTTTATGCGTTTTACAGCGTGAAGGAACGTGCTGTAAAACACTTAGGTGTGAACCGGGCCTTAAGGTGCTGCCCGGCAGTGTGAGGATTCATAGGCTGCATTAGTCTTTTTACAAATTTGGTTACTTAACCCGTTTGCATTAGGATTGTAACATTGTGACATCCAGGGCCCCGGTGGCGATCGGGGGGGGGGCCCGGACGCATGGTGCCGCCATCTGGCCGAATGCCAGGAGCAGGGCCGCCATCAGGGATTTACGCCCAATACTGCCGTAAGGGGCCCGGGCCTGGTGGGGGCCCAGGCCGCCGGGGCCCGGGGGGAGGATCCCGGGCCCCCGACGGCAGCGGCGTCGCCCTTTAACAGCTCCGGTATCAGACTCGATGAGTCCAAATCCGGAGCTGTGTCCCTGCTGCTGCTGCAGGAGCCGGAGGAGACTGAGACACTGTGTCTCCTCCGGCTCCTGGCAGCTTCACTTCCTGGCTGGGCGGGGCCAAGCAGCGTGTGAGGGGCCTCCCAAGCACGTTGCTTTGGCTCCGCCCCTCCACTCAGTGAAGCTGCGCGCCGGAGCTGGAGGGCCCGGGAAGAAGACAGAAGAAAAGAAGAGAAGAAAATTAAAGAAAAGGTGAAGAAAAGAAGATAGTAGACAGCGAGTGGTGAGCCAGGGCCCAGACCCTAAGACCCAGGGCCCAGACCCCTAGGCCCAAACCCAGGGCCCAGACCCCAAGGCCCAGACCCCTAGGCCCAAACCCAGGACCCAGACCCCAGACCCCTAGGCCCAGACCCCTAGGCCCAGACCTCTAGGCTCAGACCCAGGGCCCAGACCCAGGACCCAGACCTCTAGGCCCAGACCCAAGGCCCAGACCCCAAGACCCAGGGCCCAGACCCCAAGGCTCAGACCCAGGGCCCAGACCCAGGACCCAGACCTCTAGGCCCAGACCAAAGGCCCAGACCCCAAGACCCAGGGCCCAGACCCCAAGGCCCAGACCCAGGGCCCAGACCCCAAGGCCCAAACCCAGGGCCCAGACCCAGGGCCCAGACCCCTAGGCCCAAACCCAGGACCCAAGGCCCAGACCCAGGGCCCAGACCCAAGGCCCAGACCCTGGGTCCAGACCACTAGGCCCAAACCCAGGGCCTAGACCCCAAGGCCCAGGACCCAGACCCCAAGGCCCAGACCCCTAGGCCCAAACCCAGGACCCAGACCCCTAGGCCCAGACCTCTAGGCCCAGACCCAGGACCCAGACCTCTAGGCCCAGACCCAAGGCCCAGACCCCAAGACCCAGGGCCCAGACCCCAAGGCCCAGACCCAGGGCCCAGACCCCTAGGCCCAAACCCAGGACCCAAGGCCCAGACCCAGGGCCCAGACCCCAAGACCCAAGGCCCAGACCCAAGGCTCAGACCCTGGGCCCAGACCCCTAGGCCCAAACCCAGGGCCCAGACCCTAAGGCCCAGACCCAAGGCCCTAACCCAGGGCTCAGACCCTAGGGCCCAGACCCTAAGACCCAGGGCCCAGACCCCCTCGGCCTAAACCCAGGGCCCAGACCCTAAGGCCCAGACCCAACGCCCAAACCCAGGCCCAGACCCTAAGGCCCAGACCCAAGGCCAAACCCAGGGCTCAGACCCTAGGGCCCAGACCCTAAGACCCAGGACCCAGACCCCTAGGCCCAAACCCAGGACCCAAGGCCCAGACCCCAAGGCCCAGACCCTGGGCCCAGACCCCCTAGGCCCAAACCCAGGGCCCAGACCCTAAGGCCCAGATCCAGGGCCCAGACCCCCTAGGCCCAAACCCAGACCCTAGGGCCCAGACCCTAAGACCCAGGACCCAGACCCCTAGGCCCAAACCCAGGGCCCAGACCCAGACCCGTAGGCCCAAACCCAGGACCCAGACCCTGGGCCCAGACCCCCAAGGCCCAAACCCAGGGCCCAGACCCTAAGGCTCAGACCCAGGGCCCAGACCCAGGACCCAGACCCAAGGCCCAGACCCAGGCCCAGACCCAGGGCCCAGACCCCAAGACCCAGGGCCCAGACCCCAAGGCCCAAACCCAGGGCCCAGACCCAGGGCCCAGACCCCTAGCCCAAACCCAGGGCCCAGACCCTAAGGCCCAGACCCAAGGCCCAAACCCAGGGCTCAGACCCTAGGGCCCAGACCCTAAGACCCAGGGCCCAGACCCCCTCGGCCTAAACCCAGGGCCCAGACCCTAAGGCCCAGACCCAACGCCCAAACCCAGGGCCCAGACCCTAAGGCCCAGACCCAAGGCCCAAACCCAGGGCTCAGACCCTATGGCCCAGACCCTAAGACCCAGGGCCCAGACCCCTAGGCCCAAACCCAGGACCCAAGGCCCAGACCCCAAGGCCCAGACCCTGGCCCAGACCCCTAGGCCCAAACCCAGGGCCCAGACCCTAAGGCCCAGATCCAGGGCCCAGACCCCCTAGGCCAAACCCAGACCCCTAGGCCCAGACCCTAAGACCCAGGACCCAGACCCCTAGGCCCAACCCAGGGCCCAGACCCAGACCCCTAGGCCCAACCCAGGACCCAGACCCTGGGCCAGACCCCCAAGGCCCAAACCCAGGGCCCAGACCCTAAGGCTCAGACCCAGGCCCAGACCCAGGACCCAGACCAAAGGCCCAGACCCCAAGACCCAGGGCCCAGACCCCAAGACCCAGGGCCCAGACCCCAAGGCCCAAACCCAGGGCCCAGACCCAGGGCCCAGACCCCTAGGCCCAACCCAGGACCCAAGGCCAGACCCAGGGCCCAGACCCAAGGCCCAGACCCTGGGTCCAGACCCCAAGGCCCAAACCCAGGGCCAGACCCAAGACCAGGGCCCAGACCCCAAGGCCCAGACCCCTAGGCCAAACCCAGGACCCAGACCCCTAGGCCCAGACCTCTAGGCCCAGACCCAGGACCCAGACCTCTAGGCCCAGACCCAAGGCCCAGACCCCAAGACCAGGGCCCAGACCCCAAGGCCCAGACCCAGGGCCCAGACCCCTAGGCCCAAACCCAGGACCCAAGGCCCAGACCCAGGGCCCAGACCCCAAGACCCAAGCCCAGACCCAAGGCTCAGACCCTGGGCCCAGACCCCCTAGGCCCAAACCCAGGGCCCAGACCCTAAGGCCCAGACCCAAGGCCCAAACCCAGGGCTCAGACCCTAGGGCCCAGACCCTAAGACCCAGGGCCCAGACCCCCTAGGCCTAAACCCAGGGCCCAGACCCGAAGGCCCAGACCCAACGCACAAACCCAGGGCCCAGACCCTAAGGCCCAGACCCAAGGCCCAAACCCAGGGCTCAGACCCTATGGCCCAGACCCTAAGACCCAGGGCCCAGACCCCTAGGCCCAAACCCAGGACCCAAGGCCCAGACCCCAAGGCCCAGACCCTGGGCCCAGACCCCCTAGGCCCAAACCCAGGGCCAGACCCTAAGGCCCAGATCCAGGGCCCAGACCCCCTAGGCCCAAACCCAGACCCTAGGGCCCAGACCTAAGACCCAGGACCCAGACCCCTAGGCCCAAACCAGGGCCCAGACCCAGACCCGTAGGCCCAAACCCAGGCCCAGACCCTGGCCCAGACCCCAAGGCCCAAACCCAGGGCCCAGACCCTAAGGCCCAGACCCAAGGCCAAACCCAGGGCTCAGACCCTAGGGCCCAGACCCAAGGCCAAACCCAGGGCCAGACCCTAAGGCCCAGACCCAAGGCCCAAACCCAGGGCTCAGACCCTAGGGCCCAGACCCTAAGACCCAGGGCCCAGACCCCTAGGCCCAAACCCAGGACCCAAGGCCCAGACCCCAAGGCCCAGACCCTGGGCCCAGACCCCCTAGGCCCAGACCCAGGGCCCAGACCCTAAGGCCCAGACCCAGGGCCCAGACCCTAAGGCCCAGACCCAGGGCCCAGACCCCCTAGGCCCAAACCCAGACCCTAGGGCCCAGACCCTAAGACCCAGGGCCCAGACCCCTACGCCCATACCCAGGGCCCAGACCCCAAGGCCCAGACCCCCTAGGCCCAAACCCAGGACCCAGACCCCAGACCCCTAGGCCCAGACCCCTAGGCCCAGACCTCTAGGCTCAGACCCAGGGCCCAGACCCAGGACCCAGACCTCTAGGCCCAGACCCAAGGCCCAGACCCCAAGACCCAGGGCCCAGACCCCAAGGCTCAGACCCAGGGCCCAGACCCAGGGCCCAGACCCCTAGGCCCAAACCCAGGACCCAAGGCCCAGACCCAGGGCCCAGACCCAAGGCCCAGACCCTGGGTCCAGACCCCTAGGCCCAAACCCAGGGCCTAGACCCCAAGGCCCAGGACCCAGACCCCAAGGCCCAGACCCCTAGGCCCAAACCCAGGACCCCAGACCCCTAGGCCCAGACCTCTAGGCCCAGACCCAGGACCCAGACCTCTAGGCCCAGACCCAAGGCCCAGACCCCAAGACCCAGGGCCCAGACCCCAAGGCCCAGACCCAGGGCCCAGACCCCTAGGCCCAAACCCAGGACCCAAGGCCCAGACCCAGGGCCCAGACCCAAGACCCAAGGCCCAGACCCAAGGCTCAGACCCTGGGCCCAGACCCCCTAGGCCCAAACCCAGGGCCCAGACCCTAAGGCCCAGACCCAAGGCCCAAACCCAGGGCTCAGACCCTAGGGCCCAGACCCTAAGACCCAGGGCCCAGACCCCTAGGCCCAAACCCAGGACCCAAGGCCCAGACCCCAAGGCCCAGACCCTGGGCCCAGACCCCCTAGGCCCAGACCCAGGGCCCAGACCCTAAGGCCCAGACCCAGGGCCCAGACCCTAAGGCCCAGACCCAAGGCCCAAACCCAGGGCTCAGACCCTAGGGCCCAGACCCAAGGCCCAAACCCAGGGCCCAGACCCTAAGGCCCAGACCCAAGGCCCAAACCCAGGGCTCAGACCCTAGGGCCCAGACCCAAGGCCCAAACCCAGGGCCCAGACCCTAAGGCCCAGACCCAAGGCCCAAACCCAGGGCTCAGACCCTAGGGCCCAGACCCTAAGACCCAGGGCCCAGACCCCTAGGCCCAAACCCAGGACCCAAGGCCCAGACCCAAGCCCAGACCCTGGGCCCAGACCCCCTAGGCCCAGACCCAGGGCCCAGACCCTAAGGCCCAGACCCAGGGCCCAGACCCTAAGGCCCAGACCCAGGGCCCAGACCCCCTAGGCCCAAACCCAGACCCTAGGGCCCAGACCCTAAGACCCAGGGCCCAGACCCCTACGCCCATACCCAGGGCCCAGACCCCAAGGCCCAGACCCCTAGGCCCAAACCCAGGACCCAGACCCCAGACCCCTAGGCCCAGACCCCTAGGCCCAGACCTCTAGGCTCAGACCCAGGGCCCAGACCCAGGACCCAGACCTCTAGGCCCAGACCCAAGGCCCAGACCCCAAGACCCAGGGCCAGACCCCAAGGCTCAGACCCAGGCCCAGACCCAGGGCCCAGACCCCTAGGCCCAAACCCAGGACCCAAGGCCAGACCCAGGGCCCAGACCCAAGGCCCAGACCCTGGGTCCAGACCCCCTAGGCCCAAACCCAGGGCCTAGACCCCAAGGCCCAGGACCCAGACCCCAAGGCCCAGACCCCTAGGCCCAAACCCAGGACCCAGACCCCTAGGCCCAGACCTCTAGGCCCAGACCCAGGACCCAGACCTCTAGGCCCAGACCCAAGGCCCAGACCCCAAGACCCAGGGCCCAGACCCCAAGGCCCAGACCCAGGGCCCAGACCCCTAGGCCCAAACCCAGGACCCAAGGCCCAGACCCAGGGCCCAGACCCAAGACCCAAGGCCCAGACCCAAGGCTCAGACCCTGGGCCCAGACCCCCTAGGCCCAAACCCAGGGCCCAGACCCTAAGGCCCAGACCCAAGGCCCAAACCCAGGGCTCAGACCCTAGGGCCCAGACCCTAAGACCCAGGGCCCAGACCCCCTAGGCCTAAACCCAGGGCCCAGACCCTAAGGCCCAGACCCAACGCCCAAACCCAGGGCCCAGACCCTAAGGCCCAGACCCAAGGCCCAAACCCAGGGCTCAGACCCTATGGCCCAGACCCTAAGACCCAGGGCCCAGACCCCTAGGCCCAAACCCAGGACCCAAGGCCCAGACCCCAAGGCCCAGACCCTGGGCCCAGACCCCCTAGGCCCAAACCCAGGGCCCAGACCCTAAGGCCCAGATCCAGGGCCCAGACCCCCTAGGCCCAAACCCAGACCCTAGGGCCCAGACCCTAAGACCCAGGACCCAGACCCCTAGGCCCAAACCCAGGGCCCAGACCCAGACCCGTAGGCCCAAACCCAGGACCCAGACCCTGGGCCCAGACCCCCAAGGCCCAAACCCAGGGCCCAGACCCCAAGGCCCAGACCCAAGGCCCAAACCCAGGGCTCAGACCCTAGGGCCCAGACCCAAGGCCCAAACCCAGGGCCCAGACCCTAAGGCCCAGACCCAAGGCCCAAACCCAGGGCTCAGACCCTAGGGCCCAGACCCTAAGACCCAGGGCCCAGACCCCTAGGCCCAAACCCAGGACCCAAGGCCCAGACCCAGGCCCAGACCCAGGGCCAGACCCTAAGGCCAGACCCCAGGGCCAGACCCTAAGGCCCAGACCCAGGGCCCAGACCCTAAGGCCCAGACCCAGGGCCCAGACCCCCTAGGCCCAAACCCAGACCTAGGGCCCAGACCCTAAGACCCAGGGCCCAGACCCCTAGGCCCAAACCCAGGGCCCAGACCCAAGGCCCAGACCCCCTAGGCCCAAACCCAGGGCCCAGACCCTAAGGCCCAGACCTAGGCCCAGACCCCTAGGCCCAAACCCAGGACCCAAGGCCCAGACCAAGGCCCAGACCCTGGGCCCAGACCCCTAGGCCCAGACCCTAAGGCCCAGACCCCCTAGGCCCAAACCAGGGCCCAGACCCTAAGGCCAGACCCCAGGGCCCAGACCCCCTAGGCCCAAACCCAGGGCCCAGACCCTAAGGCCAGACCCCAAGGCCCAGACCAAGGCCCAGACCCTGGGCCAGACCCCTAGGCCAAACCCAGGGCCCAGACCCCAGGACCCAGACCCAGGGCCCCGACCCCAAGGCTCAGACCCCAAAGCCCAAATACAGACCCAGGGCCCAGACCCTAGGGTCCAGACCCCATACCCAGGGCCCAGACCCAGGGCCCAGACCCTAGGGCCCATACCCAGGCCCAGACCCAGGGCCCAGACCCTAGGACCCAGACCCCAAGGCCCAGGGACCAGACCCAGGGACCAGACCACAGGGACCAGACCACAGGGACCAGTCCCAGGGACCAGGCCAGACC
Source organism: Leptobrachium leishanense (assembly GCA_009667805.1). Taxonomy (NCBI): domain Eukaryota; kingdom Metazoa; phylum Chordata; class Amphibia; order Anura; family Megophryidae; genus Leptobrachium; species Leptobrachium leishanense. Next base: position 558,972,926 of record CM019063.1, read on the forward strand.
CAGACCCGTAGGCCCAAACCCAGGACCCAGACCCTGGGCCCAGACCCCTAGCCCAAACCCAGGGCCCAGACCCCAAGGCCCAGACCCAAGGCCCAAACCCAGGGCTCAGACCCTAGGGCCCAGACCCAAGGCCCAAACCCAGGGCCAGACCCTAAGGCCAGACCCCAAGGCCCAAACCCAGGGCTCAGACCTAGGGCCCAGACCCTAAGACCCAGGGCCAGACCCCCTAGGCCCAAACCCAGGACCCAAGGCCCAGACCCCAAGGCCCAGACCCTGGGCCAGACCCCCTAGGCCCAGACCCAGGGCCCAGACCCTAAGGCCCAGACCCAGGGCCCAGACCCTAAGGCCCAGACCCAGGGCCCAGACCCCCTAGGCCCAAACCCAGACCCTAGGGCCCAGACCCTAAGACCCAGGGCCCAGACCCCTAGGCCCAAACCCAGGGCCCAGACCCCAAGGCCCAGACCCCCTAGGCCCAAACCCAGGGCCCAGACCCTAAGGCCCAGACCTAGGGCCCAGACCCCTAGGCCCAAACCCAGGACCCAAGGCCCAGACCAAGGCCCAGACCCTGGGCCCAGACCCCCTAGGCCCAGACCCTAAGGCCCAGACCCCCTAGGCCCAAACCCAGGGCCCAGACCCTAAGGCCCAGACCCAGGGCCCAGACCCCCTAGGCCCAAACCCAGGGCCCAGACCCTAAGACCCAGGGCCCAGACCCCTAGGCCCAGACCCTGGGCCCAGACCCCTAGGCCAAACCCAGGGCCCAGACCCCAGGACCCAGACCCAGGGCCCCGACCCCAAGGCTCAGACCCCAAAGCCCAAATACAGACCCAGGGCCCAGACCCTAGGGTCCAGACCCCATACCCAGGGCCCAGACCCCAGGGCCCAGACCCTAGGGCCCATACCCCAAGGCCCAGACCCAGGGCCCAGACCCTAGGACCCAGACCCCAAGGCCCAGGGACCAGACCCAGGGACCAGACCACAGGGACCAGACCACAGGGACCAGTCCCAGGGACCAGGCCCAGACCCAGACCCAAAGGCCATCATACACAGCCCGTTTCTGTGAGATTTATTGCTGTGGATTCTGTGATATGTTCAGACACACCGCTCATTACTGTGAGTTTTATTGCTGTGGATACTGTGATAAGCTAATACACACTGCACATTACTGGGAGTTTTATTGCTGTGGTGCTATGTTATGTCCTTTTTTTTTTTTTTGAAGGGGGAGAAAAGCTGTTAGAGGTTGAGGGGGGGCCCTGGGGGGCCCCATTGTGAGGTTTAGTAAGGGGCCCCATCATTTCTGATGGCTGCCCTGGCCAGGAGCTCCAGTGGCACCCGGCGCAGCTGTGAGTGATCAGGGGGCAGGGTGCGGCGTGATGACGCAGAGCCGCCGGGACTGGTGTACGCCAATTCTCACCATATACAGTAGCGCAGTACTAGTGCCTAAACGTTGTTGAGCTGGTTTTGTTATAACAACTACTCTCGCTCTGTGCCCCTGTCTGGTATATTATGCTGCTTGTTACTGCTGGTGCGCTTCCATCCTGCCATACACTATAGCGCAGTAATATTTTGGGTGCACTGCCACTGACGAGTGTACCAGATTCATATCATTGTAATATTTGACGGCAGGGTCCACCCCTGCACTCTTCCACAAAACCACAGAGGGGTTAATGTATGATGGCACTTGATGGCCTGGCACCAAAGGCACAATATTTGGGTGCACTAACGTCTTTACCAGATTCTTATCTTTTTAATATAGGACTGCATGGTCCAACCCTGCACTCTTCCACAATACCACAAAAGGGTTACGGTGTGACGGCACTGTTGCCGACACTAAAGATCCAATTTTAAAGCACCTATTGTTACTTTCATCCAAAGCCTGCATAAGTTTCACCATAATTTAGCAAAAAAAATCACTAAACTTGCTCTGCACGTCCTAAAATGTCTTTTCATACAGGCTGCCGCCCCAAGCAGTTGTTTTTGAATAGATTAAAAGGAAAAACATTTACTGTCATTTGAAACGTCATTTTGTTTTTAAATGTTTCTATACATCCTAGAAATCCGCCACTTCACGGGCAGGTTATGGGGACCTCCTAGGCACGATATTTGAAGGAATTTCTCGTTTTTATTTTTAACCCTTATTTCATGGAAAACTCACTGTTCCTTTAACCCTTTCACTGCGGAGGATGCACTCAGCGCGTCCACCCGCAGGTAGCGTTGCTTGCAGAGGACGTGCTGAAAGCGTCCTCCCTTTGCAGCCAGCGATTGGCCGGATTCCAGCCAATCTCTGTGCCCCCCTGTGCGGGCTGACATCATGCGATGTCAGCCCAGCATCCGGGACCACCGCCGGCACCATTAAATGTCCTTGCGGCGGCGCGATGACATCTAATTCAGGTGCCCCCCCGCGTGTGCGGAGGAGGCGCCTGAAACGGATAGGGGAGGTCCTTCGGACCTCTCTCCCTCCCGATCGCAGGCTGTCACAGGGTTAAGGCAGGCACGGTTTGGAAGGGCACAGCCTGCCCTTCCAAACTCTGCATGCCTTTAATCCCTTGGGTGCCGGATCACGATTCGGCTCCGAAAAGCGACAAATCGTGATCCTCTCCCTGAGGAATATCATCTTGGATGTCGGCCAAGCTTCCGGGAATGCCCTCTGAGGACTGGCGTCATCGTGCTAAGCACGATGACGCCAGTCCTGGACTTAACCCCTAACTGCCACCAATGGTGGAGATAGGGGGTTCACTGGAACCCCCTATCTCCCGATCCGTGGCAGCTAGGGGTTAATGTTTGGTACTGTTGGATCGGCCAGAGCATGACCTTTCCAACGATACCAAACATGACCTGAAAAAAGTTTTTTTTTAAGAACATAAATAAATAAAAAAATAAACAAGTTTTTTTTCTTTTTTTTGGTTTGTTAATGCAGCAATATTGTTCCCATTTCAATTATAATGTGAACAATGATGCTGCACTAACGATTTTTGTATGCGGTGCGTTTGTTAAAAATTGCGTAATTTTCCCCAAAGAAAAATGTAACGAGACCCCATCTCTAATTTTTTTAACAAGCGCACCCCATACAAAATATAACCGCAATTGCTCGCATGTTAAAATGTGAAAAAAAAACACTTTACACGTTGTAAATTATTGAAAATTCATATTTTATTGCAATTTTTGTTATAATATACAGACAGGTCATGACGTATACATATAATAATGACATATTATGAATCTGCCCAGTTTGACGGAAAGAACGATATATAATATGTCTGGGTCATATACTAAAATAAGCTTCAAAACACGTTTAAACATGATGAGCAAAACCGGTAAAAATGAGCACAGCATAGAGGCGTGAAATGTCTCAGCAGCGAAAGGGTTAAAATGTTTTTTTAAAACTTTTTGTCCTTGTTTCCTGTCCCCCCAGGGCACTACCCGGACCCCCATACACCTTTTATGGAAAATATCTTGCATATATGCCCTCTTGCAGGGCACTCTAAAAACCGAACTTTTGAGTCCTATTGACTTGCATTGAGTTCGGTACGAGTTCGAACTCGAACTTTTGAAATTGTTCGAGTTCGAATGCGAACCGAACTCGGGGGTGTTCGGCTCATTACTACTACACAGTGGTTCATGGGACGTGTAGTGCAAATATATTAGAAGGTGCCAGGATGCCTGAAACAGAGAAATAGAAAATAATGTGAAGATGTAGTCCTGTTTCCAGTTGATATGGGGGAAACATAGAAAATGTCGGCAGATAAGAACCTTTCGGTCCATCTAGTCTGCCCAATTACAGTCAGGTCCAGAAATATTGGGACATGGACACAATTGTAACATCTTTGGCTCTATACACCACCACAATGGAGTTGGAATGAAACAAACACAATGTGCTTTAACTGCAGACTGTCAGCTTTAATTTGAGGGTATGTACATCCAACTCAGGTGAACGGTGTAGGACTTACAGCAGTTTGCAGATGTGCCTCCCACTTGTTAAGGGACCAAAAGTAATGGGACAGGATAATAATCATAAATCAAACTTTCCCTTCTTAATACTTGGTTGCAAATCCTTTGCAGTCAATCACAGCCTGAAGTCTGGAACGCATAGACATCACCAGACGCTGGGTTTCATCCCTGGTGATGCTCTGCCAGGCCTCTACTGCAACTGTCTTCAGTTCCTGCTTGTTCTTGGGGCATTTTGCACTTCACATCAGCATGATTCTATGATATGTCTCCCAGTGCAACATTGCGGATATAGTAAAAACACACGCAGGTGTGAATCTACAGATCTCATATACCTCTCCTTGACATGTGTTAAAGGAAAGGCCTGCAGGTAGATACGGATTCACATTTATTTGCATCTGTAATCATGCTGGCACCTGTGTCTGACACTTTAATGTTTTGCTAATGATTGTACATCCAACAGTGTATTGAGCATTGCACTCATGTCATCCTGTCCTCTCTTCACAGCTACAACACCTGATGCCCAGTCTCCTCCACGAACCTCATCATCTGCTCCCCTCGCCTCAACATCGCTACATTGCGAACACTCACTTTCTGACTTCCTGGATGTGGAGGAGGACATCTTCGGACTAATGAGATTGTCACCCCTATTCCAAACACACGAACAACCAGGACCGGAGCCCACAGCAGAAGGCCCCTCAATGGACACTCCATCACCTCTGCATCAGCTCGGAACACAGCCCCAAGGCCACCCTGTCCCACATGCTGCGGCTCAACCCCAGGAGCAGCCTGAACACCAGCAGCAGGGTCGGTGACGCCAGGCTCGGCGACAGCAGCCTCAGCCCCAGCCTGGACCACAGCCTCCAGTCGCAGTGCCCACCAATGAGCGCCTCCAACAACTCCTGGGCAACGTTGCCGACCTGGTGCAGAGACAGCAGGCTGGGGACCAGGCAACCGCAATCCTGGGGGAGAAGGATCCATGGTCTGCAGAGGGAGATGCGTGCCGGGCGCCGCCAGGCACAGAGAGGCATTGCAGAGATGCGTCTACTAAGGAGGGACATTTCTACAGGCTTCAACCGCCTGGGGAACATCATGGAGGCTCTGGTGCAGCAGCAACACTCAAGTACACCCATCTCACATTTGCTGACACAGCCACCATCTCCTTTCCAGCCACTAGCACCCCAGGAACAGCCACCAGCACCAGTACCCCAGCCATCAGCACCAGCCACCAGATGCAGCACCCGTCATGCATCCAGCCAGCCCAGTGCCTCAGCTCCTTCCTCTAGGGGGCAGTCACAGCGTGGTTCTAAGAAGGCTAGGAGGAAGTGAGAAATTTTAAATTTTTTTCCTGTCCATAGTTCCATGTCCTTTTTTCAGGTTTACGTTAATTGTTGTGACCATTGATGGCGTTTTTCAGTTATGCAGCTCTTTATGCAAAGCTATGTATGCTGCTTAAACCATGTCTTACAATCCCTATGAGGCCTCTTATTTATACATATCCTGGTTTTGGGATATTGCACCTGAGTTTCACTTCGCAGCTCCTACTTTTTGACACCTGTGTCCTCACTAATGTTTGCAAATAATTGTGCCACAACTGTACAACAGGTTATATGACCATGGTTAAGATAACAAGCTTATGTATTATATGATATACTGCCCTATGCCACATCACACTCTGGCTTACAGTATATGGTGCTATGACATGATACACACATCATACATTGTATGGTGTGCATGTATCCTCTATTGTGTGATGCTTTATTTTACCGAGCTAGTACCAGGATCATGCATGTGGATTTGTGCGAGACACACAGAAGATGTACATGACAAATGTCTCTGGCCAAATCATGCACATGATGGCGGTCTGCTGCTTCCACCTGATAATTCTCAATTCTTGCATCACGTCTACAGAATTGTGGCAATGCATATTGGTGACTGACAATGTACTTTGCAAATAATGATTACAGGTGTTTGTTGTTTATAAAATAAATTTAATTTTCTCACAGGACAATTCTTGCAATGTCAGAATGATTGTGCATGAAATCATATTTTCAAAATTTCCACTAATGTATCATTAGTTGTAACATATTAATGTCCTCAAAGTGATGATGATACTTCTTGACTTTTGTAGCAACCTGCAATGACAAAAGGGTTCATTAATGTTAATGTGATGCATCTAATGCATCTGCTCACAGGCGACTGTCATCATATTTTAGGTTTGTGACTGATGGTGTCTATACCCAGTGGAATCTATATATGTTAAAATGATCCTTACATCATGCTGTTTTTGGTGCCACGTTGACAAACGTCTAGTTCTCCAACTGTGCATATGTTTCTCAATAAATATTATTTTGTTATGAAGAAGAGGTCTCCATGATTCTGTCCAGTAACACCTTTGCACAAAGGACACACAGAACAGTTAACATCTGGGGTTCATTAGATGATGATCGTATGAAGCAATTCAACTTACATTTTGTGTCGGCTTGCGTGCTCCATCAGGTCATTCTCCATCTGGATCTACAGGATTACATATACATTAGTCACACATCCATGAAAGCACATTTATTTCACACACAATACTGAGCCACTGTTATGAAATGCAATATAGTGTGGATGTATGGTGCCACACATGGGCACAGTATGACTGCAATGAAGCATTAAAATAGTTGATGACATCACGGAGTTAATGAGGGGGGGGTGCATTTTGCATTACACGCATGTATCCACTTAATACCTATGATTAGCTAGGCTGGTGATCGTCACATACCTTTCTGACATGTGATTTAATTTGCTATTAGTACCAAGGTCTATTACTACATGTTTATTATGCTGTTTGAGGGGTAGGGTTTCCAGGCCGGGCATTATGTCATCGATACATATTAGTTATTCATGCTGATGGGCAGTGCATTAACAAATCCACGCCGCTGCATGTATTATCCATATGCTGCAGGTAGGTAATCCTTAAGGAACACCAGGTGATCAGCCTGGATCTCCTATCTGCAGTCTATGACTTATACATATTTCAGGGTGGCATTTTGCATTCCTTGCCCTTGGGAATTGACTTGTGTACATGCACGCATGTGGTATCAGCAAACACATTCATTGCTGATCAATTTAACAGTTACCTACATGTGCCTGTAAATGGAGGCACGTTTGTAGGGGATGAGGAAGAAAACATTTACATATTTCTATTACAACCCGGTTATCTCTGCAGACCTACAAGCTGTAAGGACTTATGAGGTATGAGAGGAATGGTCCTAGTCACGACATTCTATCACTAACAAATATGAGCAGGTCATCTAATTAGGACACATGTGGTTAATCACTCTGTCACTAGCAAAGGCATGCAGTTTAATTGAATGAATGGTGACACAGAGGAGAATGACTGGAGCAGTGGAAATTGGAGATGAAGAGACCCACACCAGAACTATTCTCCCGTTCATCTCACTTTCCAGGCCAGCTATTTGGTCTCGATAGTGCTCTTCTCCTGCCAGTTTCCCTGATTGTCACCTTTGCCTAAATGAGCCAGGTGATGTCATTTTCCAGCTTACCAGCAAAGTATTGATGGATGATGCGCTGTCTCACGTCAGTACCCACATCCTCTGCAGCTGGGGGCTGTATTGGGACCACATCTGGATCCACAGCTGGCTCAGGATCATCCATGACGTGCCGTCCTCGATACACATGTTGTGCAGCATGCAGCATGCCAAGACTATCAAGGCCACTTTGGGGGGCTGGTACTGCAAGCAGGGCCAGATTAAGGGTATCATGGGCCTGGTGCTGAGGATTTTGGTGGGCCTTTTTATAAATACTGAGGAAACAATCGATCCGCACTGCTTTCTCTTTCAGAGAGTGAGGCGGTAAACTGTGCAAATGTCACGCTATGCCAACGTCAGAGTGACTGGGAAACCTGACTGGTGACTCTGACATGGTGTGCTGTGACTCCTAGTGCTACTTGCAGTGCGCCAGGACACAAGCCTCCGGCTGGATTAGCGTGCGCGGCCCATATGAGTCAAGCACTACAACTCAACTAGACAAGCGAGTAAGGAAGGACATTAAATGAAGCCGCCATATATACATTTATTAAAGGAATATGGTTGCTTCATTTAGTGATCCGATCCATCCTTACTCGCTTCTCTAGTTGAGTTGTATTGTATTTCTAGTAGGGGTTCGGCCCCGCTGTGGAAATATCCAATATATAGCACATTGCTGCTTCTACTTTTGAATCATTGCTTTGTGTTGCCTGGAGGCAAACTGACAATACTTGGGGCGGCCGGTCTCCTAGACCAAATAGAGCAAGGGCTCCTCTATGATTGAAATCTGAAAGGATGTTTACACGTTCAGGGTTATTCAGAGAGAGGTGAAAAGCAGGAGAATGACTGGAGAATGGAAAATTCTAGGTCAAAATAACGGATTTGGAAAGTGAGATAAATGGGAGAATTTTTCTGGTTTGGCTATTTTGACCTAGAATTTTCAATTCTCCAGTCATTCTCCTGCTTTTCACCTCTCTCTGATTAACCCTGATAGTAATGATAGATTTTGAGTCCGCTGAAAAAAAGGATATATAATAATAGGTCTGGGTCTATAATAAAACATGACTTCAAAACACATTTAAACATTATGAGCACAAAATGGTAAAAATTAGCTCATGTGGGGCTGAAATTGCTCAGAAGCAAAGGGGTTAAAAGATTCTCTACAGAGACCCTTCTCTAGGGCAGGGCACTCATTCACAATAAAACTTCAGATTGCCCACGAATAGCTGGCTCCACCAAATTAACCTTAATTGTAGCCCACACACCCTGAATATATGGAGGAGCCCCCAAAAGGACACCCGCACACCCTGAATATATGGAGGAGCCCCTAAAAATACACCCACACACCCTGAATATATGGAGGAGCCCCCAAATGGACACCCGCACACCCTGAATATATGGAGGAGCCCCCAAATGGACACCTGCACAACCCTGAATATATGGAGGAGCCCCCAAAAAGACACCCGCACAACCCTGAATATATGGAGGAGCCCCCAAATGGACACCCGCACAACCCTGAATATATGGAGGAGCCCCCAAAAGGACACACGCACAACCCTGAATATATGGAGGAGCCCCCAAAAGGACACCTGCACAACCCTGAATATATAGAGGAGCCCCAAAAGGACACCTGCACAACCCTGAATATATGGAGGAGCCCCCAAATGGACACCCGCACACCCTGAATATATGGAGGAGCCCCCAAAATGACACCCGCACAACCCTGAATATATGGAGGAGCCCCCAAAATGACACCCGCACAACCCTGAATATATGGAGGAGCCCCCAAAAGGACAACCGCACACCCTGAATATATGGAGGAGCCCCTAAAAAGACACCCGCACACCCTGAATATATGGAGGAGCCCCTAAAAAGACACCCGCACACCCTGAATATATGGAGGAGCCCCTAAAAAGACACCCGCACACCCTGAATATATGGAGGAGCCCCTAAAAACACACCCACACACCCTGAATATATGGAGGAGCCCCTAAAAAGACACCCGCATACCCTGAATATATGGAGGAGCCCCAAAAAGGACACCCGCACACCCTGAATATATGGAGGAGACCCTAAAAAGACACCCGCACACCCTGAATATATGGAGGAGCCCCTAAAAATACACCGTATACCCTGAACATATGGAGGAGTCCCTAAAAAGACCACTGCACACCCTGAATACATGGAGGAACCCTTAAAAAGACACCCACACTTCCTGAATATATGGAGGAGCCCCTAAAAAGACACTCACACACCCTGAATATATGGAGGAGCCCCAAAAAGTACACCCGCACACCCTGAATATATGGAAGAGCCCCCAAAAGGACACCCACACACCCTGAATATATGGAGGAGCCCCTAAAAAGACACCTAATCACCCTGAATATATGGAGGAGCCACTAAAAAGACACTGCACACCCTGAATATATAGAGGAGCCCCTAAAAAGGCACCCGCACACCCTGAATATATGGAGGAGCCCTTAAAAAGACACCCGCACACCCTTAATATATGGAGGAGCCCCTAAAAACACACCCACACACCCTGAATATATGGAGGAGCCCCTAAAAAGACACCCGCACACCCTGAATAATATTTTAAAAGCCATACCAAGCAGCGAGAAAATGCAAATAATTCCTCTGCTTCCTCTGGGTCCAGTCTACCTCCTTCACATACAGTCATGGCCGAAATTGTTGGCACCCCAGACATTTTTCCAGAAAATCAAGTATTTCTCACAGAAAAGTATTGCAGTAAGACATGTTTTGCTATACACATGTTTATTCCCTTTGTGTGTATTGGAACAAAACAAAAAAAGGGAGGAAAAAAGCAAATTGGACATAATGTCACACAAAACTCCAAAAATGGGCTGGACAAAATTCTTGGCACCCTTAACTTAATATTTGGTTGCACACCCTTTGAAAAAAATACCTGAAATCAGTCGCTTCCTATAACCATCAATAAGCTTCTTACATCTCTCACCTGGAGTTTTGGACCACTCTTCCTTTGCAAACTGCTCCAGGTCTCTCTTATTGGAAGGGCGCCTTTTCTCAACAGCAATTTTAAGATCTCTCCACAGGTGTTCAATGGGATTTAGATCTGGTCTCATTGCTGGCCACTTCAGAACTCTCCGGCGCTTTGTTGCCATCCATTTCTGGGTGCTTTTTGATATATGTTTGGGGTCATTGTCCTGCTGGAAGACCCAAGATCTCGGACGCAAACCCAGCTTTCTGACACTGGGCTCTACAGTGCGACCCAAAATCCTTTGGTAATCCTCAGATTTCATGATGCCTTGCACACATTCAAGGCACCCAGTGCCAGAGGCAGCAAAACAACCCCATAACATCATTGAACCTCCACCATATTTCACTGTAGGTACTGTGTTCTTTTCTTTGTAGGCCTCATTCCATTTTCAGTAAACAGTAGAATGATGTGCTTTGCCAAAAAGCTCTATCTCGGTCTCATCTGTCCACAAGACGTTTTCCCAGAAGGATTTTGGCTTACTCAAGTACATTTTGGCAAACTGTCGTCTTGCTTTTTTATGTCTCTGTGTCAGCAGTGGGGTCCTCCTGGGTCTCCTGCCATATCGTTTCATTTCATTTAAATGTCGACGGATAGTTTGCGCTGACACTGATGCTCCCTGAGCCTGCAGGACAGCTTGAATTTCTTTGGAACTTGTTTGGGAGCGCTTATCCCCCATCCGGACTATCCTGCGTTGCAACCTTTCATCAATTTTTCTCTTCTGTCCACCCACAGAGAGATTAGCTACAGTGCCATGGGTTGCAAACTTCTTGATAATGTTGCGCACTGTGGACAAAGGAAAATCTAGATCACTGGAGATGGACTTGTAACCTTGAGATTGTTGATATTTTTCCACAATTTTGGTTCTCAAGTCCTCAGACAGTTCTCTTCACCTCTTTCTGTTGTCCATGCTTAGTGTGGCACACACAGACACACAATGCAAAGACTAAGTGAACTTATCTCCTTTTTATATGCTTTCAGATGTGATTTTTATATTGTCCACACCTGTTACTTGCCCCAGGTGAATTTACAGGAGCGTCACATGCTTGAAACAATCTTATTTATCCACAATTTTGAAAGGGTGCCAAGAATTTTGTCCAGACCATTTTTGGAGTTTTGTGTGACATTATGTCCAATTTGCTTTTTTTCCTCCCTTTTTTGTTTTGTTCCAATACACGCAAAGGGAATAAACATGTGTATAGCAAAACGTGTTACTGCATTACTTTTCTGTGAGAAATACTTGATTTTCTGGAAAAATGTCTGGGGTGCCAACAATTTCGGCCATGACTGTAAATATAGAGAACACGCAAGGCTGTAAGAGCACACAAACACGCACACACTCAGCTACACATAGCACACACACATACTCCCCTATACACAGCACGTGCACACTCCGCTATATACACAGGGCACACACACACTCAATTATACACAGCGCACACACTCAGCTATATACACAGCACACACACTCAGCTATATACACAGCGCACATATACACTCAGCGCACACACACACTCAGCTATATACACAGCACGCACACTCAGCTATATACACAGCACGCACGCTCAGCTATATACACAGCGCGCACACTCAGCTATATACACAGCACGCACACTCGGCTATACACAGCACGCACACACACTCAGCTATACACAGCACGCACACACTCCGCTATATACACAGCGCATACAAACACTCAGCGCACACACACACTCAGCTATATACACAGCACGCACACACACACAGCTATATACACAGCACGCACACACAGCTATATACACAGCTATATACACAGCTATATACACCGCACGCACACACAGCTATATACACAGCACGCGCACACAGCTATATACACAGCACGCACACACACTCAGCTATATACAGAGCACAAATACACAAAATTACAAAACGTTGCACACACACACATACTGCAGACTATATGAATACACAATTTACACATACATAGCACACGACATTCATATATATATACCAAAGTGACACATTTATACACACTCCACAACACACACATATACATACATCTCACAGGCACATGTATACACCCTACACACACAAAAATATTACCATCTGAGAGCAGCAGGAGAAATAAAAATGAAAATAAAGACGCATTTACACATAATCCCAGCCCAGTCTTTGCAGGTTAAAATGTGCTGCTATCTTTAAGCAGCCTGGGCTGGACCACTGTTAGCTCTTTTTTTCCCCATACCATGTCATCTAAGATCTAATGGGACATAATTGGTGTGTAGATAAGAGGGGGAGATACTTACATAGCATGCAGTGCATCCATATCTTCTCTCCCGGCATGAGCAAACGCTTCACCTTCACACACTGTGCAGGGAAAGGGGCAGCACATGGCTTCAAAGAGCAACTCCACCCCTCAGCCTCTGCCCAAAGGAAACGCTGCTATTTTACTTGCCAGGTTCTGCTGCAGAGCTGATAAAAGCAAACTCGGCCCTCGCTATCAGCCGGACAGCCAGCTGCTGTGAGCCTATTTTCAGAACGGGGCCTGGAGTGGCCGCTCCATCCGCCCCTACATTAATCCGGCCCTGACTGCAAGGCTCCACCAGAACGGTCAATGCAGTGGGATCTCGTTTTGAGCAGGCCCAAGGTCCTCTCTCTGGCGCTGCGGGATCGCCAGTGCGCAGTGTTGTAGGCCTCCTCCTCAGCCAATTGCAATCCCCAGATGGGGGTCATCAGCCACGGCCTGAGTGGGTATCCTGCATCACCTAAAACAAGACACATGACACACAGTGATATTCTGTTAGATGAGGCTATACATTAAGGGACATAAAAAGTTTATGCAGCAGATATGTGCACTCACCAAGTAGCCAACCGTCTGGGAACAGGCCGCCCTGGAAGTCCTGTGCCATGGAGTGGTGTCGCAGTATGTAGGAGTCGTGCGCACTCCCAGGAATGCTGGCATACATGTAACCCCTGGAGTACAGTAATTCTACTACCCTGCAGTTTCTATGTAGTAACCAGCAGATGGCGACCTTCTGTTTGCTCTGAGATTCAAGACTGTGTGGCTCTATGGTTTTGTGTGTGGAGGCAGGGCTGCAAGAGAGGAAGCAAGAGAGAGGAAGCTGGAAGATGATGGTGGCAGATGATGGTGGCTGAGATTTGTGGTATTGTGTCCAGTGCTGAAGCATCCTGCATAAAGGCTCCCAGCAGACTCTGTATCCAGATCAAAGCACAGAACTGTTCCTGGAAGTGATTGTTCTGCAGAAAGAAGGAATCCCAGTGGAGCAGCTTCTCCCCTTCCTGGACAAAATCTGATTGCAGACTGTGGAGTGGTAAGCTGAGACCTTTCCAATTGGTTTTACAACAAGGCATTCTGACACTGGTTACTAAAGCAGCAGTCTATGACTTCTCTGATCCCTGGAACATCCCAGCATATTACTAACAAAGTGGATTACAATTATTCTGGGCCCCAACAATGTGCACCACCTACCTATGGTACCATTAGGGAAAAGACTAGGGTGGGCCACAGTATTGTTTGTGGGTAAACTCCTACTGACTCTTGCGTTATTTACTTATTCCACTGCATTATGTTTATTTAGACCATTACATTTATTTTTGCATAGAGTTTTGCTGTGCAATACAAAGTTCTATAAAAGACAGCTCTGTGTTGATTTATTGCTTGTTTAAATATGTTCCCAACTGGATCTCACACCCAAAGCCTGGATGTCCAGTTGGGTGGAGGCACTGCCGCAGTCATGTACCCCAACTCCCAGGTAGCGGAGGCTCAGGATCGGCTTGCAGAGCGCTTGAAGGTAACTGAGGTAAAGGACCACAGTGGTATTTGTGGGACTACGCAAAAACCCGTTACATATACATGCATAATGCGCATGTCGGCATCACACACCATCAGCACATTAATAGAGTGGTACTGCTTCCTGTTAATATACACAGCAGGGTCCACCCACGGTGCTCGTATTCCAATGTGGGTGCAATCCACAGCCACCAGGACATTTGGGAATCCACCAAGGGCAACAAATTCCTGTTTAAGTCTCTGGAATCCCTCCTGGGTGGTGGGATATCCAATATAATGTCGCCAGTTTCACTTCATCGCTTTCAGGAAGCGATAGAGCACTATGGAGAAGGTGCTCTGGCTGACACCACCAAGTTCTGCCATAGGGTGCTGGAAGCTGCCAGTGGCAAGAAAGCACAGGCAGCACAGCAGCTTTGTCATCCCCGGGACAGATACCTGTGTCCCTGACCTGGACTCCAGCCGGGGCCGAAGTTGCAAGTAGAGCCGGTTTATCTGTGCCCGGGTCAGATGGAAGCAGAGACGGCACTCTGCATCAGTGAGATGCTCCAGTCTCAATCGTGTCCTTGCAACGCGAGGTGCCCGTGGCACAGCACGCTGTCTCTCCAACTCCTCCCGCCATTGGAGACACGCTCTCTCTCTCTCACACTATCAGCATACTAGTGGCAGCGATAACCAAAGCACAGACGACGTCATCCATAATGGTCATTTGGTATGAGTTGAATGGGCAACTGTGCTTTCATTCATTCCTTTTTATGGGCTTGGATATTTGGGATTCGCCAGGTTGTACAGATCTGCCATTACCACCAGGATTTAGGAGTTGTTAAAATTATACGCGCAAACGCTGTGCGTTAAAAAACTGTGCATAGATTGTAATACTGAAAGAGAATCAGGCCAGAAGATGGTCGCCATTATGAGCCAGGCGGCCATCTTGCTCAGAATATTGGTTCACTTGAATATAACTAGGTAGATTTTAGTTGAAACTAGAATGAGGTTTACATAGAATCTTAGGAATGTGTTAGATTAGCAGAGAAGCAATTAAAATTAAGGAAGATCCGGGCCGTTCCTGGCACACAGGGACAGGATGAGAAATGGATACACCAAGGTCACAGAGGCCTGCAGCGAGACAAAGAAGAGCGTAGAAACAGACCAGGTCTTATCTACAACAAATAACAAACAGGCTCTAGGGAGGTGGGCACAGGCCGGATTGAGCGTAGCAGCAAATCATCTTCTGTCAAACCAACATGAAGCTTGCCAATTTATGGACAATTTATGGAATGTCTTTGTAATTAACCAAGGGAGGTACTAACCCACGTGGGGTGGGATAGTGTCACCGGGAGGTGGGTTAATTGGGATGTACCTAATTATGTATTCGGGGTATAAGACCCCTTGTCGGGGTGAGTTCGGGGCTCACTCTTTGCGATTCAATCCTGTGTGAGCATTCTGTGACGTCACAAATAAAGTTTGCCTTTCCTGAAGAGACTCGTGTTCAGACAATCCTTGCTCGTGTCGGTCCGGCCTCGTCCCGAGTGAACCAAGTGGATTCCGGTTACATTTCTGGGGGCTCGTGAGCTGGGATACAGACCCTTGCCAGCACGGCAACGACTGCTGGACACTGTAGCGGATGACTGCAGGTGTGACTGATCCCGTCGGTTGGGCGTCCGTTGAAGGTGAGCTGACATCTGCAGGTGCCAAGCAGGATTTCCTGTTCAGTGGACCTCGTCTCTTCCCAAACGGACCCCTGGCCCGGGAAGCTGGGACACCACTGAGTC
Source organism: Leptobrachium leishanense (assembly GCA_009667805.1). Lineage (NCBI taxonomy): Eukaryota > Metazoa > Chordata > Amphibia > Anura > Megophryidae > Leptobrachium > Leptobrachium leishanense. The sequence continues at coordinate 558,988,976 of CM019063.1, forward strand.
TGAGGAAACAGTGAGCAGCTCGGCGATAGGTAAAGTGTCTTCTATGTTTGTATGTGTATCAGAGATACCGGTATAAGGGGAACTTCCGACCATAGTCGGATAAGGAGACCCGCAGCCACGGTCTCGTTGACATACCGAACCCGCCACTGACAGCACGGACAAGCAAAGGAGCCAGTCAGGGGGCTAGCGCGTGTCTGAACCCGGGGATTGGATGTTAACCAAATGGTAGTTCTGTAAGAGAGGGAGAGGGTAGCCATGTGCAGTTGCATAGTCATAGTCAGTGTTTGTAAATAGAGCTTCTGCACGTGGACAAGGAAAGGAGGAGGGATTTCTGTGACTGGGCTGAGAGCCCTGAGTCAGTGCTAGTGTGTACGTCATGTAGTGAAGGGGGCCAATTGAGGCCAGCGGTAGCTGCAGCGGAAGTGGTGCTGGGTGGGTAGATTACCCATAGGCAAATTGGAATTGCAAACGGGAGTGTTGTTATAGAACGGGGTGCACATAGTCACAAGCAGACAAGAGTTAGAGTTCAATCAATTGGGTATAAGGAGCCAAAAGGAGGGACGGCGTGCCCTCGGCTAGTAGAAAGAGTAGAACTGTTCATGTATTGTTTTGTACTGAATGTATCTGGTACAAGTATGTGTTGTGAGTGGTGCTGAGAGTGATTGGGCGCCTACTCGCCTAGCGAGAAAGCAAACTTGAGAGTGGACTCCTAAAGTACATTTCCGGCTCAGGCGACTGCAGTCGGCTACTGACGGAGGAAGCGAATACGATATATATGAATTGTTGACTGAAGTACCAGACAGTAAATTTCAGGTGTTTTTGCTGAGAGTAATATCTGCATTGTGAAAAAGTTACCGCTTCTAAGGGTAACAATGGGTAACGGGTCGTCCAAAACCCAAGAAGGCTAAGAAGGGTGAGACACCCTTGGAATATATGGTGCGGAATTTTGAAGTGTTGTATGCAACACATGATTATGGTGTGGATTTGAGTAAAGAGAAATTTAAGTTATTGTGTACAATGGTATGGCCACTGTTAGTTCCAGAATGGCCAGAACAGGGGTCTATGGACCCGAAGTTAATACAGAGAGTGCACTCCCAGGTAACCGGGAAATGCGGATATCCTGAACAGTACCCGTATATAGCTATATGGAGGTATTGTGTAAAAGATAAAAGTCATTTTATAATGATGGCGGGACAGAACAAGAAACAGGTACCCCCGAATAATAAAGGTGTTGAAAAAGGGAAACTGGTGTTGGTAGAACACCTGGAGGAGATTGATTCCCTGCCCCCGCCCTATCCATCATGTTATGGGGCAGCCAGAGAAGCTTTGAGTGCCGTGGTTGCACGGGCGGAGAGGGGGGAGCAGGCAGCTGCTATTTCCCAGCCGGCTCCCTCCGCTCCGGCACGCGGTATTGCGGAAGAAGAAGAGGGGGCTGCGGGAGGTAGTGACAGAGAGGTCCCACCAGGAAGGATTGAAATGCCCGATGGGAACATATATAAACTGGTAACCCCAGAGGACAATGATGATGAGAGTGGAAATGTAAATCAAGGTGCCACCACTCGCGCAGCGAACAATATACATAAACCCCGAGATCTATACCAGCACAACCCCGGCAAAAGTAAAATGCAACTGCCCCTGCGGGAGGTGCCAGGTCCCTTACTGGAAAACGGAGCACCTGGGCCAGTACAATACACATATGTCCCATTAACAACAACAGATTTATTTAACTGGAAACCACACACACCACTGTACTCCACTAATCCTGCGGCAGTGGCCAGTATGATAGAGTCAGTTATGCTTACACATAACCCCACATGGGCAGACTGTCAGCAACTATTGCTGACAATGTTCACAACTGAGGAAAGAGCCTGAATAAATAGTAGTGCGTGAACAATTCTACTTGCCCAAGCCGTAGAAGATAGCAAGCCCCAGCCAGAAGCGTGGGGAGAGGAACACTACCCCAAAACAGATCCCAAATGGCCATACAATACTGTTTAAGGCATTGCTCACCTACAGACGTACCGGACAGCGGTAATAATGGATGTTAAATCTATTGTGCAAGATTCTAAAGAAACCCCAAGTGCATTTCTAGAAAGATTACTAGATGCATATAGGATGTATAGTCCTATTGACCCTGAGGCTGTGGAAAATCAGAGGTTAATTAATTCTTCCTTTGTGGGTCAGTCACAGAGAGACATATGGAATAAAATACAGAGAATAGATGGGTTTTTGGGTAAAGGTATTAGCGAGTTGGTAGAAATTGCTAATAAAGTGTTTCATAACCGGGATCTAGAAGAAAAGCGGGAGGAGATAAGGAAACAAAGAGGACATACCGGGGTGGTCGGTTACATGGGTAACAGATAGGGGAGAGGTGCCCCGGAGAGAGGGAGAGCAAGGGGTCGAGGAGGTAGAGGTAGGGGAGCCCCTAGGGAACCCCTGGGGCCCAACCAGTGCACTTGGTGCCGGGGTGAAGGTCACTGGAAAAATGATTGTCCTACATTTTTGGCTAAATTTGGGGTAGAGGGGGAGGCTGGGGAATCGGGAGGTCAAGCCTCCAATGGCCAGGTAACAAATGGCAGATATGAGAGAAATGATGGTGCGGGTGCAGGGTTTGTTGGTTTGGCGGGAACGTCATTTGAAGGGCAAGGTACATATTGACACAGACCTGGGCCCATACCGCTGGGTAATCACGAGCCCACAGTCTCTATGAGAGTGGGAGGTAAAGATGAAATTTTTATGGTTGATACCGGTGCCGAATATTCTGTTGTAACACAGCAAATTGCACCCCCAATGGGAAATGAGGTTGGTATTATGGGAGCAATGGGGGTGTCCGCTAAATACCCCTTTCTTGCTTCTCGAAAATGTAGTGTGGGTGGGCATAATGTGGAACATGAATTTTTGTATATGCCCGAATGTCCCATCCAGCTCCTGAGGCGGGATATCCTCTGCAAATTGCAAGCCCAAATTACATTTCTTCCCGGGGGTCACGCTAGATTAGACCTGCCGGAGAGTGGCAGCTCTACACGGCAGCACAGCCCAACCAGCCAGCATACCCAACCTGTAAAAATTGCAGTAATTATGCCAAGAGAAGAAGAATGGCACACGGCACCAACCCCGCCGGTGGCCCCAGACCCGTACACACTACTCCTGGGAATCCCTGGAGTCTGGGTGGAGGAAAACCCGCCTGGACTAGCTTTAAATATCCCTCCAGTGTACGTTGATCTAAAACCTGGTGCAACGCCTGTGGCTCTAAGACAATATCATATCCCACAAAAAGCCAAGCAGAATATCCAAACACATTTGCAGAGACTTAAAGACCACGGCATATTAAAATTATGCGTGTCACTGTGGAACACACCACTGTTGCCAGTACTGAAAGAGGGCACACAAGAGTACCACCCAGTCCAAGATTTATGAGCCGTCAACGAAGCCACAGTAACTCTACACCCTGTGGTTCCCAACCCATACAATTTATTGGCATTAACTCCCAGCGACACAAAATATTACACGGTGCTTGATTTAAAAGACGCTTTCTTTTGCATCCGTCTGGCTCCAGCAAGCCAGCCCCTTTTTGCATTTCAGTGGGAGGAATCTACCACGGGAGCGCGCCATCAGATGACCTGGACACGCCTTCCTCAAGGTTTCAAAAACTTGCTCACAATTTTCGGATGCGCTCTCAGCCAGGACCTCCTGTCCTTCAACACTCAGCCAGACAAAGGTGTTCTACTACAGTATGTAGATGATTTATTACTGGCTTCTCCCACAGATAAAGACTGTCTCTCCGCCACAAAAGCCCTGCTGCATCTGCTGTGCCTTGCAGGTTACAGAGTTTCCAAAAAGAAAGCACAAATATGCAAACAAAGTGTAAAATATTTAGGTTTTCAATTAACAGGTACCAAGCGTACAAGGTACAGGTACCAAGCGTGCATTGGGGGCACGCTTAGAAGAAAGAAAAGAAGCAGTATGCTGAATACCCCAACCAAAGACAAGGAGACAAGTTCATGAATCCCTAGGAGCTGCAGGCTTCTGCCGCCAGTGGATCCCCAACTTTGCAGACATTGCTAAGCCCGTTCATCAAGCCACCAAGGAGGGAGAGCAAGACCCCTTCCTCTGGGAAGAAGAACAAACAGCAGCTTTCCTAAAATTAAAAACTCTCCTGATGGAAGCTCCAGCACTGGGTCTGCCAGATCACAGCAAGCCCTTCCAGCTGTATGTGCATGAACACAACCAAACCACCACAGGAGTGCTAATTCAGAACTTCGGCTCATGGCCAAGGCCTGTGGCCTATCTATCCAAACAACTTGATCCAGCAGCCTGCGGCCTACCCCATGCCTAAAAGCTGTGGCAGCCACTGCAATGCTAATAGCAAAAGCAGACAAGCTGACTCTTGGACAAGTTCTTCATGTCAAGGTACCACATGCTGTAAAAGCCCTGCTTGATGTGAAAGGAAGCTACTGGTTCAGTAACAGCTGGATGACGAAGTACCAAGCTATGATGTGTGAGAATCCACGGGTTCATTTGTACCTCATCGCTACCCTGAACCCTGCTACTTTACTGCCTGACTGTGAAGAGGATCCAAATCACGAATGCCTCCAAGTCATGGAAGAAGTGTTCAGTAGCAAACCAGATTTGAAAGACGTACCCCTAGACAAATACGATCTACAGTTATTCACTGATGGTAGCAGTTATATGGATGATGTGAAGAAAGTCTCCAGCTATGCAGTCGTCTCAGCAGAAGAAATTATCGAAGCAAATTCTTTACCAGGCCATACGTCGGCACAACTGGCTGAAATAACAGCCCTAACCAGGGCTCTGGAAATTTCTGAAGGCAAAAGAGTAAATATCTATACTGACTCCAAATATGCCTTTATGACTGTCCATGCACATGGTGCACTCTACAAAGAAAGAGGCCTACTTACTTCCTCAGGACAGCAAATCAAGTATGCAGCTGAAATCGCAGCCCTCCTAGAAGCCGTATGGAAACCAAGTGCAGTCAGTATTACGCACTGTCGTGGCCACCAAAAAGATCATGATGAAATCCCGAAAGGCAACAGGCATGCTGACCAAGCTGCAAAAGCTGCTGCAAAACCATTAATACCAACTGATCAAGCCAAGGTCCTGCTCTGCAAGCAAGAAGCCCAACCTCCCATGCCTAATTACGAATTCTACATGAATTGGAGAAAATTTGAACCAAAAGATGAATTTATTGAAATTATTTTGCACAAATGGCACAACGATTATGAGCTATTAGAACTCAACCATGATTATATCCAATGGCTTTTCCCAACACGGTCCCAAGGCCGAAATTTCTACTCCACTCCTCTGAACCCTCAAGAAACACGTCTTATGATTAACACCTCAGAAGTTCAGCAAAGACTACGCAGAGCCTACAAAATGATGCTGAAATTCTTTGGCCTAAAATTAATGGGGGAGTGTGGAGAAGATACAAAAGTAACTGAAGTTGAACGAGCAGAAAATTTCGCCTCAGGTTTTGACAATCTAACAGCCAACCCTCATAATAATCTGAGGATCACACGAATACTGCTGAGTTTGGGAGAATTGGGAGCAGAAGAATATCAAGCTCCGTTGGTGAGGTTCCTCCTCAAAGAGACCCTTATCAAAAACAAACTGCCAAGAATGAAGAAAAGTGCGATGAACTTTTTTATACCAGCAGTGAGAGATTCACAGGAAAGACAAGATCTGCTGTTCTTTGCCTGGCGATACTATTTCCCAAAAGAAGAATTTGTCTGGGGAAACCATGGAGAATTGGCACGATACAAAGTAACACCGGTGGTGGCTGCACTCCTACCAGCACCACTGAGTGAATGGACACCCGTATATTCAGAGAAAGAGAAGAAATGGCTATCAGAAGAACAAGGTGGATATGGAGAAGACGGATGGTTCCAGTTGAAGAACGGACAGATAGTCCTACCAGCAACATTGGCGCCTGAGATTGTAAGAACACTTCACGCAAGTACCCATGGAGGGAGAGAAATAATGGAACAACAGTTGGAGCCACATTTCTACGTGCCGGTACTGTCAGTAGTCTGCAAAGCAATAGCCCAGCAGTGCGTGACATGTGCCAAAAATAACCCGAGAACAGGCCCATCTCAACCTCCAGGGAAGCAGCCAATCGGGCTATCCCCAATGGCATTGTTACAGATAGACTTCACAGTGTTGCCGCCCTGCAGAGGATACAAATATCTACTGGTAATGGTGTGTACCCTGACAGGATTGGTAGAAGCTTTCCCGACAAGAACGGAGAAGACAGTGGAAGTGGTGAAAAGTCTGATGAAAGAAATAATACCACGTTATGGACTTCCTCTCGAGATAGGGTCGGACAATGGCCCAGCATTCATACAGAACTGTTTACAGCAGCTAGCCCGTCTGTTGGGCATTACCTGGAAGCTACATACTGCTTACAGGCCCCAAAGCTCAGGAAAAGTCGAAAGAATGAACCGTACTCTAAAGACTTTGATGTCCAAACTGTGCCAGGAAACGTCACTAGGCTGGTTGGATGTGCTGCCAATAGTCTTATTGCACACCAGGTGCAGGCCAACCCCCCAATTGAAGCTAAGTCCATACGAGCTTATGTTCGGACGGCCTACCCCTCTGATTAATGGGCTAAGGGGGGCCCTTCTGGCATTGGGGGAAACTAAACTAAATGATCAGGTTGTACTGTTGGGTAAATCAATGCAGAAATTGAATACTTGGGTGGGAGGGAGGGAGATAATATACCTCACTTTCTATATCCCCCACTGCATAAGTATTGTCCAGGTGACTCAGTATGGGTGAAGGAGTGGAAAAGTGACCCACTAGGCCCAAAATGGAGAGGTCCTTACCTTGTCCTGTTATCAACCCCTACAGCAGTGAAGGTTGCCGAGGTGGTCCCGTGGTTACATCACTCCAGACTGAAGGTAGCTGCAGCCAATCCTGAACCAGAATGGAAGGTCGTCACCAACGAGACCAATCCATTGAGGCTGAAGCTGACAAAGACCACAGTCATGAGCATCTGAGAGATTCAACTGAGAGCACCCAAAAGATTCAACAAGTGGGTGTTTTGATGGACACAATAAGGCCTGACCATCCACCAACAAGGGAACGAAGGGATCCCCCGGGGGATACCCCAAGGGCTGTTTTTAGGGGCCCGACCCTTGATCAACCGGAAATGTCTTTTGTTTTTGAAATTCTGGTGGGGACGGATTGGGTTTATATGACTGTGAAAAGAATTGCCCAAGGGATTTTGACATTTGGGGCATTTGTGGTACTGATTTTGTACCTTGCAAATTTGATTTATGGACTATCACATGGAGCATGCCCCAGGTGCCCAAGCACCACCAAGAAAGTGGATATTTCCCATATCTGGAATGGTACGCACCTGGTGATGGAGAACCGTACTATGAGGAGACAAAAGCGAGAGGCGATATCCGAAATTATGCCAAGAGGACATTTACTTGTGCAATTTAAATATGACTACGCTAAAAAAAAGTCTGGGCAAATCGCATGCTGGGTGTGTAGTAGAAACATTTAAATACGTAAAGGGAATCCACAAGGTAGAGGAAGGGAGTATATTTAAAAGGAAACAAAATAGCAAAACAAGAGGACATAGTCTTAGATTAGAGGGGCAAAGGTTTAAAAGTAACATCAGGAAGCATTATTTTACTGAGAGGGTGGTGGATACATGGAACAGTCTTCCAGTAGAAGTGGTAGAGGCCAAAACAGTAATTGAATTTAAGCAAGCATGGGATAGGCATAAGGCTATCCTAAACAAAAGATAAATCCAGGTAAAGTATCCATGTAATTGGGCAGACTAGATGGGCCGAAAGGTTCTTATCTGCCGACATTTTTCTATGTTTCTATGTTTCTAGTAGACTGCACCCAGAGACAATTCATATACCATTTGCCTCTGTTCCAATGAATTTGAGTATGTTTGCATCAGGAAATGTCACAATACATGCTTTCGATGCATCACGAGAAAAGCCAGAAGCATTCAGTCCCGGGTACCCCATAACATGACTAGGGATGAGCCGAACACTCCCCGAGTTCGGTTCGAAGTCGAACCCGAACTTTCCAAATGTTCTGATCCGAATCCGAACTCGGACTCGGACTCGGACTCGGACTCCATACAAGTCAAAGGGGCTGAAAATTCGGTTTTTAGAGTGCCCTCCAAGAGGGCATATATGCTAAAAGATGTATGGGGGTCCGGGTAGTGCCCTGGAGGACAGGAAACAAGGACAAAAAGTTTTAAAAAAAACATTTTTAAAGGGACAGTGTGTTTTCCATGTAATAAGGGTTAAAAATAAAAATGAAAAATTCCTTCAAATATCGTGCCTAGGAGGTCCCCATAACCTGCCCGTGAAGTGGCGGATTTCTAGGATGTATAGAAATATGTAAAAACCAATAAATGACATTTCAAATGACAATAAATGTTTTTCCTTTATGGATAGATTAAACAACTGCTTGGGACGGCAGTCTGTATGAAAAGAGGAGACATTTTCGGAAACGCAGAAAAAGTTTACTGATTTTTTGGCGGTGAAAAGCAGGAGAATGACTGGAGAATGGAATATTCTAGACCAAATAACCGATTTAGAAAGTGAGATAAATGGGAGAATTTTTCTGGTTTGGCTATTTTGACCTAGAATTTTCCATTCTCCAGTCATTCTCCTGAGTTTCACCTTTCTCTGAATAACCCTGTCAGGGTTATTCAGAGAGCGGTGAAGAGCAGGAGAATGACTGGAGAATGGAAAATTCTAGGTCAAAATAGCCAAACCAGAAAAATTCTCCCATTTAGGCTAGGGTCAGACTAGCAAATTTTTAACATGCGTTTAGGCGCACTTAATCACGGCCGCACTAGCAGCAAATGACGGGCAATGACGGCCAATATACGAAGTGCGGTCGCACAAAAGTCCGGCTGCGCAACGCAAGTGGAAAATGAACGCATTTATTCGAGAACACAGAACCGCTAGTACGGACGTACAGAGTGCGTTGCGTCCACTAGCGGCGTGTGTGCGTGATTTGGAGACGTCAGACCCTGCTCATGTCCGGCCAACATAACGTCCAGACACCCAAAGTTTCCCGGTTTGGATCAGTAAAAAATCACGCACAAAAATGCACATCGTATTAACATTTTCGCGCAATCCGTGAAAAAATACGGCAATGCGTTCGGACGCACTTTTTGACGGTCGCTGCAAAAAATGCGTAAGTCTGACCCTAGCCTTATCTCACTTTCCAAATCGGCTATTTGGTCCAGGTTGTTCTCTTTTCCTGCCATTCTCCTGGTTTTCACCTTTCTCTGAACAACCCCGAGAGAGAGGTGAAAGCCAGGAGAACTGGCAGGAGAAGATAACAATCTAGACCAAATAGCCAATTTGGAAAGTGAGTTAAATGGGAGAATTTTTCTGGTTTGGCTATTTTGACCTAAAATTTTCACTTCTCCAGTTATTCTCCTGCTTTTCACCACTCTCTGAATAACCCTGTGAATGTTTAATCCCGAGGTGAAAAATAACATTGCTTTAGATTTTTTTCAAACACCAATTAACCACTTGGCTGCTATGGATGTGCTCAGCGCGTCCAGCCAAGTGGTTCTCCTGTGCTATGGACGCGTTGAGCTCGTCCATGCACAGGAGGCAGCAATCTGCCGGATTCCGGTGGATTGATGCGCCCACTGGTGCGGGCTGACATCTTGGATGTCAGCCCAGCACTCCGGGACCCCGGCGGAGCAATTAGATGTCATCGCGGCGGCGCGATGACATCTAATTCAGGCGCCCCCCGCATGTGCGGAGATAAGCGCCTGAAAGGGAGGGGGTGAGGTCCTTCGGACCTCTCTCCCTCCCGATCGCCAGGGGGCAGAGGGTTAATCCAGGCACCATTTGGAAGGGCACAGCCTGCCCTTCCAAACGGTGGCTGTGATTAACCCCTGGGGAGCCGGATCACGAATCGGCGCAGAAAAGCGCCGGATCGTGATCCTCTCCTGGAGCTGGCCGACATCTTGGATGTCAGCCAAGCCTCCAGGAACTCCCCCTGAGGATTGGCGTCATCATGCATAGCAGGATGACGCCAGTCCTGGAGTTAACCCATTAGCTGCCACCAATGGTGGAGATAGGGGGTTCATTGGAACCCCCTATCTCCCGATCCGTGGCAGCTAGGGGTTAATATTTGATATCGTTGAATCAGCCAGAGCATGGCCATTCCAAGGATACTAAACATGAGCATGAAAAATGATTTAAAAAAAAATAAAAAATAAAAATAAAAAAATAAATAAAAATATTTTAAATTCTAAAAAAAAAAAAAAAAAGTTTTTTGTTTGTTTTTGTTTTGTTAATGCAGAAATATTGTTCCCATTCCAATTATAATGTGAACAATAATGCTGCACTAATGATTTTTGTATGCGGTGCGTTTGTTAAAAAGAGCAAAATTTTCCCCGAAAAAAAATGTAACGAGACCCCATTTCTAATTTTTTTAACAAGCGCACCCCATACAAAATATAACCGCAAACGATCGCATGTTATAATGTGAAAAAAAAACACTTTACACATAATAATTTATTGAAAATTCTAATTTTATTGCATTTTTTGTTATAATATACAGACATGACTTAACGTATACATATAATAATGACATATTATTAATCTGCCAAGTCTGCCGGAAAGAACAATATATAATATGTTTGGGTCATATATCAAAATATGGCTACAAAACGCGGTTAAACATGATGAGCGAAAGCGGTAAAAATGACCTCAGCACAGAGGTGTGAAAAGCCTCAGCAGCGAAAGGGTTAAATGCAGCATATTAGGATGTTTTAGGGAAATTAATTCTCAAATCTCAATCAGAAGCAGACACCACCCCACCCCCTCACTATATTGTACAATGTATCAAATTGATTACCAGACTAAAAACACCTGGTGTTATGCCCGTTTGTGAACAGAGGTCATTTAGAGTTGATAATCTTTCCACGTACACATTAGATTTTAATTTAATATCTAATAAACCGTTGCTTATAATATTCTGCAGTAAAGAGTCTCTTTATTTCTAGATTTTTTAGTATTTTTTTAAGCATTTTCTATACTTTTTCAAAATTTCTTTTTTTTTCGAACTCGAACCGAACATGCCAAAAAAGTTCGAAATTCGCGAACTTTCAAACTGCCAAAGTTCGGGTCGAACTCCGAACCGTCCGAACCCGAACAGCTCATCCCTAAACAGGACCAGTGTACCCACCTGAATGGTGTTTTCAACTAGGACCAGATAGAGAATCAAATAACGAGGGTGGGGTGTGTTATTCAAGTAAGTTCAACTGGACATCGTACATTTACACATTCAACACAAAGGAGCAGGAGAATTTTCTATACATACGATGTAGAAAACTCACAAGTGACCAGGAGGAGGTGATTGCGAATGTGACCAATGGAAGGCAGAGTGCACTGGATATGATGAGACGACTGAGACAACTGATGATAGAAATATCAAAGGGAACACTACATTTATCACTATTTATATTAAAAGGGGGGTATCAGGTGTGTTGTGAAAGGGTGTGTTACACATGGGTACCACTTACAATAACGGGAATCTGTTATCTGGATAAACTGATTCCAATTCAGAGAGTAAGGGGAGATGACACTGATACAGACACAGCACTCCACCCTAGGTACCAACTGGTGTTTGAGAGACAGAAGAGAGAGTTGTTCAGGAAAGCGGATCGAATATGGGCATGGTTCCTGGCATGGACTGGATGGGGAAGAGAGTTGATGGTAAGAATGAACAGTTATGCCAGTCTGATGGACGAGATTCTGAATAAGACTAGTATGGACATTCAGTTGCTGAATCTGGAAGTACGAGAGATATGAAAGGTACAAATGATACATGATATGGCACTGGAACAGATCAGTGTGGCTCTGAATGGATTGTGTGAGATGACAATACATTATGAATGTTGCACCTTCATCAAGAACACCACACATGACGTCCCTGACTATTACCAGGTAATCCAAGATCACCAGGAGAAAGTAGCACAGTTGCAGAACACAGCAAGACGGATCGCTGCCGAAGGCTGTAATCCGCTCCGTGGGTTCGGAGCGTTTAGAGAGTGGTTCGGATCCATCCTGAGATTTATTTCGCAGATTGGATCCATGATTCTGATGTTGGTGGTGATCTTGGTCATAGGGACACTACTGTACCGCATAGGGCTATGTCTATGGCCACTATGCAAGAGAGCACTGACACCTATACAGACACAAAAGATACCACTGATGATCCCACAAGACATGTTCCTGGTGAAAATAGGTCACCTAAAGTACGAGGAACTCAAGAATAATATTAGTGGGGTGTAATGGCTACAAGTCTCAGGAGGAGAACCTGAGGCTTGAGCCAAGAGGGGGAATGAAAGAGAATCAGGCCAGAAGATGGTTACCATTATGAGCCAGGCAGCCATCTTGTTCAGAATATTGGTTCACTTGAATATAACTAGGTATATTTTAGTTGAAACTAGAATGAGGTTTACATAGAATTTTAGGAATGTGTTAGATTAGCAGAGAAGCAATTCAAATTAAGGAAGATCCGGGCCGTTCCTGGCACACAGGGACAGGATGAGAAATGGATACACCAAGGTCACAGAGGCCTGCAGCGAGACAAAGAAGAGCGTAGAAACAGACCAGGTCTTATCTACAACAAATAACAAACAGGCTCTAGGGAGGTGGGCACAGGCTGGATTGAGCGTAGCAGCAAATCAACTTCTGTCAAACCAACATGAAGCTTGCCAATTTATGGACAATGTATGGAATGTCTTTGTAATTAACCAAGGGAGGTACTAACCCACGTGGGGTGGGATAGTGTCACCGGGAGGTGGGTTAATTGGGATGTACCTAATTATGTATTCGGGGTATAAGACCCCTTGTCGGGGTGAGTTCGGGGCTCACTCTTTGCGATTCAATCCTGTGTGAGCATTCTGTGACGTCACTAATAAAGTTTGCCTTTCCTGAAGAGACTCGTGTTCAGACGATCCTTGCTCATGTCGGTCCGGCCTCGTCCCGAGTTAACCAAGTGGATTCCGGTTACATTTCCATCCGCGTACCAGCGCACAAACGCATTTGCGCTCACAATGTTAAGTATAGGACGCACACATTACAGTACGCACGCAAAGGGTTGGCGCAGATCCACCCGCGTTAGACGAATGCACGCGTTTGTTGCGCTGACATTGTAATACGACGTTATGTGCAAAGGGTTTTGCACCTTGCATTAATGCATTTTTGCGCGTGCGCTGATGCTTGTGCGAAGATTGTAATAGGGCCCATGCAGTTTATAACAGACATTAGCCACATATTTGAGTAATTTAAACTGGCAACAATGTATGTTTTACTACGTACTTCTTCATGATTGTTTTTAAGTTTGCTTTTATTGTTGTGTGATTTTGGTCACCATAGATACCGGAGGCGTTGGGTGTATTGTGATGTCACACGCAGCAGCTAACATCCGGACAGCACCTCAAATCACTTTGGATTCACGTGCAGGGAAGCCAGCTTTCAACAAAAAACGGATTGGTGAGTGCATTTTTTTTTTTGTATTTATATGTGTAGCCCTCCACATTTCTGCCCCAATGCATTATTGGGACCTTGAACTTTGACCCCCTCTATCTCTGATTTTCAGAAGGGCTTGGGATGGTGTTCAGTCTGGCATCAAGTGACCTCCTTAGCCAATAGAGGAACCTGATTTTGGGGAACGTTTTCAGAACTGTTTTTGGGGACAGATGAGTGAGGCGATTCTGCATGCAGCGTGATGTGTGTGTGAGAAGCAGAAGCAGACAAAAGACCTTTTCCTTGTGAGGAATCCCAGCACTTTTCATAACCAGCTTAACCCCTTATGAGAGATGGAGATTTGATCCAGAGGCTGCAGATGGCTGAGAAGTCCTGGAGGTCTCCCTGGGGCCGTGAGCAGAAGATGTGTGGTAACCAGTGACGTGCGGTGAGGTCAGTGGCTGGTGAGGCACTGGCTACTATCAGAGCCAGATATACACAGGGTTACACAGTCGCAATTTACGCATTTGATTATTGTTATATAGGAGAATAGAGTTTCACTATTTATAAAGTTTGCATCTTTTTTTTTTTTTTACAGCTAAGAGCATGCACTTACAATACTGACTAATAGAGGGCGCTATTACAACTCTTAATGTAAAAAAGTTTGCATACAGGTTTTATTCTTGTAAGACCATGCACTTACAATACTAATAGAGGGTGCTATTGCATCTTTTAAAAAAAGAATTGCTTGAGACCAATGGAGCTTTCCCATTGGCTCAAGCTTTCAATTACTCTCATTGCCTCTGGAGGCACTGAAAAGCGTAGAACCAGCTTGAGCTTCGCAATTAGTGTAGCATTCAGCTGCGCAAATTGCATAGGCTAGGCTGGCTCAGTGCTGCCCCTGCTGTCTGTGTAGTGAGTCACACACACACACAGCAGCAGCCGGCAAAGTGAAAGTAGAAAAAAAGCAGAGGACAGAGAGAAGAAGCAAGCACAGCGAAGGAGTGTGGAGCAGGTGAGTGTGAGAACTTTTTTCAATAAATAAAATTAAATTTACAGTTTAAATATACACATCACACATGTCATTACAGCACAATGATCACATTAATTTACTGGAATGGCAGGGGAGGCTCTGCCTCCCCTGCCACCTCTCACTGCACGTCCCTGGTGCTAACTAAAATCTTCTCCCTCTGTCACGCTGACAGGGCACTCTATTCATCTCCTACACTAAGGAAGAATCTCACAGCCGCTGAGTGGATTTTACCAACAGCCTTTTCTGAACTGTCAGCTGAGTTAACCGGGTGTTATTCTAAAAGGGCCCCAACAGGTGGAGGCACTGCCAACACTATGTATCCTTATTCCCAAAATGCGGAAACTCTGGACCAACAGGTAAAGCAAGAAGGTATAACTAAGCAGGAGGGTGCCAGTGGGGGCGGCCCACAGTGGCAAAAGAGCGTTACATATGCAATACTCATTTGTTTGTGTAACCTTGAAAACAGCTCATGCACGAGCCAAAGTGTCAGTCAGTTTTAACCTTGCTTAAATAATCTTTGTTTTTATACACGTGTGTTGCCTATACAACGCTGGATATGTAATTTTCTATTGGGCAGGCACCATGGCTATTTATTTTGTACCCATATATTTTTTTGCATTAGAAAGGTGTTGCTGGGACCCAGTTCGGAGATGTTTATTTTATATGTATTTTAGTATTTCTTTGTCAAGGGTGGATTATAAACCCACGAGCATGCGAAGTCAACAAGGGAATCTTTGCTGACAGATCATACAAATGATAAACCCTAACACATTATTGGAATAGAACTGCGACACATTACAGGAACACCACTAAGGACATTCGGGCATGTCTGGCGTTGACTGAGCATGCTCGCCCTACAGGGTAGGATCTGGGCAGGGTTACGGGGGTGGCATTAGGATGAATCTGGGCAGAGTAAGTGTTGACATTTGAGCAGAGATTGGGGCTGGTTGTGGGAGTAGTCAGGGTGGAGTAAAGGGTGGTTCTGAGTGGGAAAGTGGTGATTTTGGGCATGGTCTGGACTGGAAAATTAGCGGGGACAGTGTGGTCTGTGTGGATAGTGGGTGGAGTTTGGGCACGGTATGAGCGTGGTTGGATGAGGTACCTGCCAAAATAAGTTTTACATATTATTCATCTCTATACTACTGGTGCCGGATCACGGACCAGGACTACAGGATTTAAAGAGAGCCGTTGCTGGAAAAGGCAGACTCTGCCCTTTCCAGCAATGCCTCTCTTTATTTTAATCTCCTCTCAATTGGGAGGGAGATGTGTCCAATAGACCCTCCTCCTTTCAGGTGCTCTTCCAGCTTTGCAGGGGGGCTCTGAACTGACGTCATCTTGCCCATCGCGATGACGTCTGTGTGCCGTGAGGGGGTATAAAAGTAGCATCTGACTTCAAGGAAGTTAGATCTCAGCGGAACCCTGGAGGAGAGAGATATCGGGAGGGAGAGCCCGCTTAGCGGAAGACATGTGGGGGACGTCCTCTGCATATAGCGGGGAATCCCCATGATGTTCCCCACATGTCATCCGCAGTGAAGAGATTAATGGGATTGACAGTAACACCCTATTTAACTCTGAGGGGATTTTTCCGTAAGTGCCAGTGTTGCACACACATGTTGTTATTATACTCACCTGACTTTTATAATTGGACGTTTTCATGTTTGGTTCATTATATTTGCGCATTGTATGTAAGGCTAGAGCCATGACGTAAATCGCATAATACACTCGTGGGGAATGTCCGAGAGTCATGTAGTACTTTGGAAACAATAAGACACCTGTTCCAGGATTTGTATAAAGATAGAGGTCATAGACATTTGAATATAGACTTTTGAGTTTGTCCTTCGATCCATGTGGTGGCTGACACCAATAATCTATTTCTCCTACAAGAAGTTTGGCATTCGGTTGTTTTGATAAACAGATGTTACTGAAGAAGCTGCCATATTCAGGTAGAGTCATGTCATTCAGCGCTATGGTGATTGTTTTATTCAACGCTTCTTTATTTTTCCTTCCTGCGTACATATTGGTTGTACAAGAAGGGTTAAGTATCAATGTCTTCCCATGGAATATTGCAGGTACCTGATGGAAAAATGCAATAATTGCTAAATTAAATGTTCCACATACTATGATAACTTGTGCAGATGACGAGCGGGCAATCTTCTTATTGTTATTACTGTCATAATTTTGATTCTCCATATTTGTATTAAATTTTATGATGAAATCCACACAGATCCCATAACTGGATAAATACTGAGATAAAACCAGCTGCTCCGTCTCTCCGCTGTCATCGTCTGATACAAAGATTCCCACCCAGTTCCAGCCAAAGTATTTAATAATCTGGGATATGATCTTGTAATAGATACGGCTACTTTGAACCATCCGGAAAAAACGTGGATAAACGCGTCGGTCACTCAGAGCAGGGTCTGTGGCTCCATAGCTTATCTGTAACAATATGAAGCAATGAATGTTAACAGGACGCACTTTCATGGCTGGATTTAGGTCGCTTTCAGCCAATAAATGTAGAGGGATACTGTGCTGCTGAGAGAAACATTAACCCTTTCGCTGTGGAGGACGTGCTCAGCGCGTCCACCCGCAGTACTGTTCCATGCGGAGGACGCGCTGAGCGCATCCTCCCTTTGAGGCCAGCTATCGGCCAGATTCCGGCCGATCGCTGTGCCCCCCAGTGCGGGCTGACATCCAAGATGTCAGCCCAGCACCCGGGACCGCCGCCGGTACCTTTAGATGTCATTGCGGC
This sequence comes from Leptobrachium leishanense, assembly GCA_009667805.1. Lineage (NCBI taxonomy): Eukaryota > Metazoa > Chordata > Amphibia > Anura > Megophryidae > Leptobrachium > Leptobrachium leishanense. The sequence goes on from CM019063.1 coordinate 559,006,260, forward strand.
GGCGCGATGACATCTAATTCAGGCACCCCCCTGCGTGTGCGGAGGAGGCGCCTGAAAGGGAGGTCCTTCGGATAGCACGATGACGCCTGTCCTGGAGTTAATCCCTAGCTGCCAGCAATGGGGGAGATAGGCGGTTCATTGGAACCCCCTATCTCCCGATCCGTGGCAGCTAGGGGTTAATGTTTGATATTATTAAAAATAATATTTTTAATATAAAATAAAATATTTTATTAAAAATAAAAATAAAAAAATATATATATTTATATATATATATATATAACAAGTTTTTTTTGTTTTTGTTTTGTTAATGCAGCAATATTGTTCCCATTTCAATTATAATGTGAACAATGATGCTGCACTAACGATTTTTGTATGCGGTGCGTTTGTTAAAAATAGTGACATTTTCCACCAAAAAATGTAGCGAGTCCCCATTTCTAATTTTTTTAACAAGCGCACCCCATGCAAAATATAACCGCAAACGATTGCATGATAATGTGAAAAAAACCACTTTACACGTTGTAAATTACTGAAAATTCTAATTTTATTGCATTTTTGTTATAATATACAGACAGGTCATGACGTATACATATAATAATGACATATTATGAATCTACCGAGTCTGCTGGAAAGAACGATATATAATATGTCTGGGTCATATAATAAAATAAGCTTCAAATCGCGGTTAATCATGATGAGCGAAAGCGGTAAAAATGACCTCAGCACAGAGGTGTGAAAAGCCTCAGCAGCGAAAGGGTTAAATAAAACTTTTGCTTTATGTATGAATAAAAGTTAAGACAACCAGGATGACAATATTAACCCCTTCCCGACCCCTGACGTATCATGTAAGTCCGATCGGGAAGTCTCGATGGAGCCGTGGACATACATGGTACGTCAGTCAGGGTCCACTAACCTCCCGATACTTACCTCCCTCTCTGGGCTCCCGAGGCAGTCTGGCAGGCTGGGAGCCTGCCCCACCCTTTCAGGGGGCCTGGCAGATGTGATGACATCATCACGGTGTGTGATTATGTCATCGCCAGTTACCACGGCGCGTCCTGTAAAAATGAGGAAGGGGAGGGGCGGCTCATTTAGAGCCCTCTATCTCCCTAAGGGTTTAATTTAGTAAAGAAAAATTGCACTGCTGGAAAGGGCAAAGTCTCCCCTTTGCAGCGGCGCATGACATTAACCCCTACCTTGCCTGATCGCGATAAAGCGCCGAATCAAGATTCAAACCCGGAGATGGCTGACATCTTGGATGCCAGCTAAGCCTCGGGGTCACCCCCCACTGACCTCCTCACCATATGTGTGAGGGCGTCAGTGGGCCAGTTAACCCCCTAGCTGCCAAGTGGAGATAGGGGGATCCTTTTGTAAAACAAAAATTTTAAAAATAATCATAAAAAACAAAATTGGGTTATTTTAAGAAACAATTGTCCGGGGGTTTAATTAAATAGGACTTAAGATGACATCTAAAAATGATGAGCATAAAATGGTCAGAATGAGCTCAGCGCACAGAGGAGAAATGGCTCAGCAGTGAAGGGGTTAAAAAGCAAAAACATGTAAAAAGTGGGTATTTCTAATCTCAGGACAAAATTTCAAAACTATTTAGCTGGGGCCCTTTTTTGGCGGTTGAAGATTTTGGGGATTACATTTAGAAAAAAGTGTTTTTTCCTTTCTTCATTATATTTGTTTTATAGTCAACTAGTTGTTAAGCCTCACAAAAAGATGGTCAGCGCCCAAATTTGTACCACCACCAGTATCCCAATGCCAAAACCAGATCTATAGAGGTTTCCCCCAAAACCAATGTGACGACAAGTATAGATATACGTATCTGGTGGCACGATGACAATCGCTTCTTGGTATTCAGGTGGTTCTCATGATATGTATTCTCCAAATGGATTATATAAAAAAGAAGCAAAGCACAGAATACATATGATAGTGCAGGGTGTACAAATAGTGATGGAATATAACACTAATAAGCTGTTCCACTCACAAATAAAGAGCCCTGTCACTGGCTCTGAGTGGTTACGCGCATCTGGGTCCTTTTTCTTCTTATTTTTGGAGGAGACCCACAACCTTCCAAATTGATGATTCCTCTCATTAATCGGACATGAAAGAAAGCATAAAAAATGGAAGAGAAACCTCCTTGTGCAGGTCGACCAATGATTATATAAAGTAATATAGATAGAGTGTCAACTCACATTCGGTGGAGCTTATGGTCAAGCTCTAGGTGATAGTGCCAGTGGATTTCTAGGGTAAAATCCACAAAAACCTCTAGCAGATTCCGGAACAAAAGGGACCAGGTTCTTTTTTATTAAAAAAAGAAAATCTTTAATTAAAACATACAGGGTTATTCAGAGAGTGGTGAAAAGCAGGAGAATGATTGGAGAATGAAAAATTCTAGGTCAAAATAGCCAAACCAGAAAAATGCTCCCTTTCATCTCACTTTCCAAATCGGCTATTTTGACCTAGAATTTTTCATTCTCCAGTCATTCTCCTGCTTTTCACCTCTCTCTGAATAACCCTGATAAAATTGATATTAAATCAAACTCTGCCAAATGCAGAACGTGTTTCGCCGTGTGTTTCTCACGCACACACACACTGCGCCTCACGCAGCACCTCTCACTCACATACACACCGTGCCTGACGCAGCGTCTCTCACGCACACACACCGCACTCACGCAGCGCCTCTCACGCACACACACACTGCGCCTGACGCAGCGCCTCTCATGCACACACACACCACACTAACGCAGCGCCTCACACACACTGCACTCACTGCATACACACACATGCCGCACTCACTGCGTGCACACACACACACACTACACGCATACACACACACACGCGCTATGCGCACACACACACGCAGTCACTGCACACACACACTCACTGCGCACACACACACACTGCACTCACTGCCCGCGCACACACTGCACTCACTGCCCACACACTACACTCACTGGCGCACACACGCACACCCACTGCGTGCACGCACATTGCATGCACACACTGCAATCACTGCGTGCAAACACTGCATCACTGCACACACACACAAACACACACTCAATGTGCACACACGCACTCAATGCGCGTGCACACACACTGCACTCACTGACCACACATTGCACTCATTGGCACACACACGCACACACACTGCACTCACTGCGAGCATGCACACACGCACACACTACACTCACTGCATGCACACACACTGATTCACTGCACATATACACACACACTCAATGCGCTCACACACACACACTCAATGCGCACACACGCACTCAATGCGCGTGCACACACACACTTACTGTGCGCACACACGCCATGCGCATACACACTGCTCGCGCATGCACACACTGCATGCGCAAACACACACTCTCACTGCGCACACACACTGCTTGCGCATACACACTGCTTGCTCGTACACACTGCTCGCGCATGCGCACACTGCATGCGTGTGCCCACACACTGCACGCACGCTGCGTGCGCACACAATGTGCATGCACACACACACTGCGTGCACGCACCCCCTTTTTTTCCTATTTTCTTTTTACTTTGAACATGGTCATGTTTGGTATCATTCAAAAGGCCATGCTCAGGCCTTTCGAATGACACCAAGCATGATCACCTAGCTGACATGGTTCAAATGAACCCTGTATCTCCACCAGGGGATTTCCTTGGGAAATCCCCAGCACCTAGGGGTTCCCCGGCTATCTGAAGTCATCATGCTATGCATGACATGTCAGGAGCCAAGGGGGGAACAAGGAGGTGGAGCCGCCATCCAAGATGGCGGCCCCCACCGGAGCTAGATTACGATCAGCTGCCGAGCGGCGCCGATCGCGATCTGGCAATTGTAGGGTTAAAAGACAGGCACCGCTTTAAAGAGTAGACACTGCCCTTCAAAGCAGTGCCTGGTTTTTGGCTGAAAACCCTCCCGATCGGGAGGGAGAGGGATCCAAAAGGATCCCCCCTCCCTTTCGGATGATCTGCCGGCATTGCCGGGGGTCGCCTGGAACTGACGTCACTGCGCAGGCGCGAGAACGTCATTTCCATCGGGGGCCCACCTATAGGCAGCGTCTGGCTTCCCTGAAGCCAGAACGCCGTGGGACCCTGGATACAGAGGTGAGTATCTCCGCCGGGGCTCCCGATTTGCGGATGACGTGTGGGGCACAACTCAACGTGTCTGGTATGAAAAGGAATATGGCCTACTCAGGTCCATATATGCCTACTAAGCTCCTGGGTACCCACACGCTTCTAACCTACTAAAGCTAATAGAGCAGAGATGCCACCTTCGTGGGGTCAGTAATGACAGGAAAGACACTGACTCCAAACCGGAGTGTAATTGCAACATAAAGAGTATCTTAGTGAGGTAGCGAAAGTAGATGTGCAGTTACCAGAGCTGGGAGCTTCCAAACGAGCATATGCAGAGCTGCAGCAAATAGGATGACAAAAAGGCCACCAGAGAACAGCAAAATAAAAAAGATTAAAATTGTAAAAAGCTTCACTCCATTACTCTACGCGTTTCGCCGTGAAGATTGGTGTCATCAGAAGTATACAGAGAGTGACATACAGACACATTGAGTCACCCCCTTGTGTTCACTTTGGCACCTAATTTGTTGTCAAAGGTTACTGAGACTTTTAATATTGTCGTCCTGGTTGTCTTTTGCTTTATGCATGAATAAAAGGTAAGTTTTATTTCATTTTTCTCTCAGCAGCACAGTATCCCTCTACATTTATTCATGTTCCAGGGTTACCCCCTTATTTTCCACACTTGATACTGTCTGCAATGCTACTGACGAGGGATTATCACCTGTGCTCTCTCTGACTTACTCAATTAGCACATACTATATAGATTTTCTGTTTACAGACAATAAATTATTTAATGATAAACAGAAACTATATTGAAGTGACCCCAGTAAGAGGATTATTCATTTTCCTTTATAGTGCTGTTAGTATACGCCGCAGCACAGTACAGGGGTCACAATCAGGTTCATACAGATTTAGACGGGCAGGAGCTCGCATTATGATGATTGTAATGATCATTGTATTACAGGGTTTTATGGGATATTTGGTTTTATTTGCTCATTCCTGCCCTGGAATTTCCTGCGTCTTCTAGAAAATCCATGGAGCTTGTGAACATTTTCTCACATTGGTAAATGGAGTTTTTGTCTTATTCCTCTGGAGGACACTGACGCCTGGTGAGAGCTGGGGTCCAAAAAGAGAAATAAGTACAATATATATGTTTGTGACGCTATCCTGAGCTTAATTATATTACACATAATAGTGTTGTAAGAAAAGGGGAAAAAGAGAAGCGTGAAAAAAAGAAATAATGGGTAATGAGCTGCTCTGTTACCTTTCCTTACTACAATATTAACCTCAGTTACCTTTTCCAGGGAGTCACAGTACAGAGGTTCGTCTTGATGACTCATCCACCACCAGAGGGGGCTCTAGACTTTGTGAGGCCTTTTGTGATACTCCAATAAGAATCACCATGAACACTTATAATAAAGACCAATAACTGTATACATTTTGGGCTATATTACAATGTTGGTGCTAACTTAACCAGAGCAGTTGTAAACTTACCAGAGCCATTATCTATTAGTCAATGTAATAGAGCAGCAGGAAATGCTGGCAGAATGCTTGGAAATGCTGGCAGAATGCTTGGTTGTGTAGGGAGAGGTATTAGCTGTAGGAAAAGGGAAGTGCTCATGCCACTGTACAGAGCACTGGTGAGACCTCACTTGGAGTACTGTGTGCAGTACTGGAGACCGTATCTCCAGAAGGATATAGACATCTTAGAGAGAGTTCAGAGAAGGGCTACTAAAATGGTGTACGGCTTGAAGGAGAAAAGTAACCAGGAAAGGCTTAATGATCTTAACATGTACAGCTTGGAAAAAAGACGAGACAGAGGAGATATGATAGAAACATTTAAATACGTAAAGGGAATCCACAAGGTAGAGGAAGGGAGTATATTTAAAAGGAAACAAAGTAGCAAAACAAGAGGACATAGTCTTAGATTAGAGGGGCAAAGGTTTAAAAGTAACATCAGGAAGCATTATTTTACTGAGCGGGTGGTGGATACATGGAACAGTCTTCCAGTAGAAGTGGTAGAGGCCAAAACAGTAATTGAATTTAAGCAAGCATGGGATAGGCATAAGGCTATCCTAAACAAAAGATAAATCCAGGTAAAGTATCCATGTAATTGGGCAGACTAGATGGGCCGAAAGGTTCTTATCTGCCGACATTTTTCTATGTTTCTATGTTTCTATTATAATCTATGGAGTTGTTAAATTTACAACAGCTCTGGTTAAGTTAGCACCAACTTTGTAATACTGCCCCTTGTCTTTTTGAAGGAATGAATGAGAAGGAGATGGTGTGACAGGAGGGGTGTATCAGGGATGAGATAGAGGGAAAGAGATCAGCAGGCGACAATGGGGAAAGAGAATGCAAAAGGGGAGAAACAGAGAGAGCAGCTGTGAGCTTAACATCTGTGGCTGTGTAAGTATTTTAGGGGTTACTAAGGGATAATATTCAGGAATTTATTGGGAGGTATAATGTTATTGGCAAAAATCAGCATGGTTTTATGAAACACAGATCATGTCAGACTAACCTAATTACGTTCGATGAGGAAGTAAGTAGAAGTATAGATCAGGGGGTCGCAGTGGATGTGCTTTACTTGGATTTTGACAAAGCTTTTGACACAGTTCCACACAAGAGGTTACTATTTAAATTAAGAAAAATTGGTCTTGATGAAAATACTTGTTCTTGGATAGAAAACTGGCTAAAAGATAGGGTACAGAGAGTGGTCATAGGCGGTAAATTTTCAAGATGGACACCAGTGGTAACTGTAATGAAAGAATGGGTGGGTCCCTTTCTTAGTGCCCCTTCCACAAGTACATAGAAACATAGAAAAATGTCGTCAGATAAGAACCTTTCGTCCCATCTAGTCTGCCCAATTACATGGATACTTTACCTGGATTTATCTTTTGTTTAGGGTTGCCTTATGCCTATCCCGTGATTGCTTAAATTCAACTTGATGAATGTGTGCTGCCGCGCCTCAGGGCTCTGCTCCCACCACTGTTAGGAATGTGCAAAATTGGGTTAATCCCTAGTCGTGCGCCGCTCACAGATAGAAAAAGGGGGAGGGGCTTAGTCCCTTTTGCTAGTAGGTGAATAATAGTGGTGTGGTGTATACAGAAGGACAGGCGGTGTCATGCCCCACGTCGCCGGAAGAAGGGCCAGGCTGGCACCATTCCCTCCTGATCTGCACCTGGGCAGCACAGGAAAAGTGCTGCCTCTCCTCAGCACTAGAACCACAGGTTCTTTCACAGTTAATGCACAGCTAACACACCACACCTTTCCCCATCTCCAATAAAGTTCCCTCCCTCTTTCCCTTCTGTGCTTCAGTATTGTTTATCCCTTCCTAGCAGAGAGACCTGTTTGAGCTCTGCTGTGTCCTGTATCAAGAGAACCCCTTTGTGTTTACCAGGATCCCCGCCGTGTTACTTCAGTGTTCTTCCAGTATCCAGTCTGCAATCTTCGGTTATTTTCATCAATATCTGGTCAGTCTCCTCCATCTCACCCTCCTCCACCCTCTACCTTGTTGGTAGTAACCGCACCTGGGCCATATTCCCTCTACCTGGTTCTACCCCGGAACCCACCCGTGACAGGCGGATTCTGTATTGCAGGGAATGTGTACCAGGACCTCCCTTGTTATGTCTTGATTATAAAGGTGGGGGTCTCCAGCAGGTAGAACTGCTATATAGTACAGTAAGTCACATGTACGTGTATGCCTTAATATTGGCGGCAGGGGTTACAAGTGGGATTGCAACACAGTGTGTATAATATTTCACTTACATAAATAGTTTGTCGCGGAGAGTCTCAATATACTAATATGTGGAAGGAATCAGTCTCTTAATGCATATCCAAGACACAAAGTTATTTTTCGGCTTACAGTTTTCTTCTTATGTTCCACTGCCGCCCAGTGGACAGAGTTGGAATTGTAATGTATTTTGATGGGTCTGAGTCATTCTTCTACATGCAGGATTTAAAAAACAGTATCATGGTTATTCAAAGAGCTCCGAATTGCTTGAGAAAGGTAACCTAATGCTGAAAATCAGCATTCGGTTACCTTTCTTGGCCATTCGGCTATCCAGAGAGCAGGCAATTCGCCAAATCCTGGCGAATTTCCTGAACATACGGTGCCTGTTCGAGGGCAGCAAAATCCCCATGAAAAAGCACTGCTTCGGCTATTCAGAGAACACAAACCATCAGTGAAAGGTTCCCCTAATGCCCTGCCATTCGGTGATTTCATTCGGCAAGTTTATTCAGTGGAATCCCATAGGCTTCAATGTTAAAAATATTCCCGTTTTTTAATTCAATATCTAATAAACCGTTCATTATAAAATTCTGCAGTAAAGAGTCTCTTTATTTATAGATTTTTTTAGGATATTTTAAGCATTTTTTTTTTTTAAATTTACTTATTTTTTCTGTAACAGCCCTTTTTATTATCATTCCCTGGACCTCATATGTAAATTTCAGACATTTTCGCTCAGTTTCTTTGCAAACAGCGTTTCATTTTCACACATTCATACAAACTATTTTGCTAATTTATTCACTGCCTCGTCTGCGGTCTCGGCTGCTTCGGCTGTGTGTGATCGGCTCCTGCTCGAGCTTTTTCCGTGGTTTTCGGCAGGTTAATCCAGATGTTTTTGTGGGTTTTTGGCGTGCATTCGCTGGGTTTTGCAGTTCGTTTTCGTCAGGTTTGCGGCAGCTTTTCCCTGCAATTCGGGGACCATGTGGTGCTTGCTGAATACACCGCAGTGTCACCGAAATGGGATCGGCAAAAGGAACCGAAATGAAGAGAACGAAAAGTCACTGAACATGCGGTGACTTTTCGAATCTCTTTGAATAACCCTGTATGCTTGTTGCTGGATCCTCCTCTGTGACTCCAAAACCTCAAAGAGATGGATAAGGCAACACCAATAGTGCTCACTGTATCTCTAAAGCAAATGAGCAGAGATTATAACAAATGTAAAATCACGTGGGCTGGAGCCAGTGTTATTACTAGGCTCGCTTTCTTGCGCTTTCCCGGTCCATAGAGGTGACCAGGCTCCCTTCTTTTTCCTTTTCCCATGTTGGTCTGTTGGGCTACGTCCTTCCGGGTGTGTCTGCTTGATGTCTCCTGGTGTTGCGTGTGGCACACTGTGCAGTTACCACAAGATAGCGGGTAATAGGTTAAAAGAGAGGAGTTTTTATTAAAACAAATATAAAGGGTTTAAAACATAATAGGGAAATTCCACTACGCGTTTCTCCTGTGTGTGAGTCCTGTGTGCGAGTCCTAGTGTGCGAGTCCTAGTTTTATAGGTCCTTGGTTGTGTCTTTTCTCTAATTGGTTCATCCTAGTTTCAGTTTCTCTTTGCGCGCTTTTTTCTTGCGCATGCGCCGGTCCTTGAAGGAGAGTCGCGGTCACGTGGTTTAAAATGTCCAATCGGCGAGTTTGTGTTCCTCCGTGGACGTCATACCGGCGTTCTGACTTTCAATTTCATAGAAACATAGAAAAATGTCGGCAGATAAGAACCTTTCGGCCCATCTAGTCTGCCCAATTACATGGATACTTTACCTGGATTTATCTTTTGTTTAGGATAGCCTTATGCCTATCCCATGCCTGCTTAAATTGCATTACTGTTTTGGCCTCTACCACTTCTACTGGAAGACTGTTCCATGTATCCACCACCCTCTCAGTAAAATAATGCTTCCTGATGTTACTTTTAAACCTTTGCCCCTCTAATCTAAGACTATGTCCTCTTGTTTTGCTATTTTGTTTCCTTTTAAATATACTCCCTTCCTCTACCTTGTGGATTCCCTTTACGTATTTAAATGTTTCTATCATATCTCCTCTGTCTCGTCTTTTTTCCAAGCTGTACATGTTAAGATCATTAAGCCTTTCCTGGTAACTTTTCTCCTTCAAGCCGTACACCATTTTAGTAGCCCTTCTCTGAACTCTCTCTAAGATGTCTATATCCTTCTGGAGATACGGTCTCCAGTACTGCACACAGAACTCCAAGTGAGGTCTCACCAGTGCTCTGTACAGTGGCATGAGCACTTCCCTTTACCTACTGCTAATACCTCTCCCTACACAACCAAGCATTCTGCTAGCATTTCCTGCTGCTATATTACATTGACTACTTACCCTCAGATCCTCTGAAATAATGACCCCTAAATCCCTTTCCTCAGATGTTGAGGTTAGGACTGTATCAAATATTCTATATTCAGCCCTTGGGTTTTTACGTCCCAGGTGCACTATCTTGCACTTATCCACATTAAAACTCAATTGCCACAACTCTGACCATTTTTTTAGTTTACCTAAATCATTTGTCATTTGGCTGATCCCTCCAGGAACGTCAACCCTGTTGCAAATCTTTGTGTCATCAGCAAAAAGACATACTTTTCCATTAATACCTTCTGCAATATCACTAATAAAAATATTAAATAGAATGGGTCCAAGTACTGACCCCTGAGGTACCCCACTGGTAACAAGACCTTGCGCCGAATAAACTCCATTTACCACAACCCTCTGTTGTCTGTCACTCAGCCACTGCCTAATCCATTCAACAATATTGGAATCCAAGCTCAAAGATTGCAATTTATTGATAAGCCTTCTATGCGGAACAGTATCAAAAGCCTTACTGAAATCTAAATAAGCAAAGTCTACTGCACCACCTGTGTCTATTATTTCTGTTACCCAATCAAAAAAATCAATAAGATTAGTTTGGCATGATCTCCCTGAGGAAAACCCATGTTGTTTCTGATCCTGTAATCTATGTGTTTTTAGATGTTCAACAATCCTTTCCTTTAACATGGTTTCCATTAATTTCCATTCAATTTCATTCCGATTGTATTCTACCGGTACAGTTAAACGGTGATCGGGTTGATGGAAGCCTCTAAGGTCGTGGATCTATAGATCTACTGGGATTTAGGGGTTTAAAGGTTTATTGGAGGATAATGGCACCTTACACCAAAAATTGCTTACGTTGGTAGGCATATCGCAGAGGGTTTATACATGTTCCCTTTATTCTTGTGAAGCCTAATGGCGTGATGGATGTTTCTACCATTCATTCTCTAGATGGTTAAAAGTAACCTGTACGTGATTGGAGAATGGAGGGTTTACGGAGTTAATAACTCTTATATGTATATGAACAAGATGATTCTGGTGTTATTTATTTACTAATGTCTAGGATTAAGACCTTAATCTGTTGCTGATCAGGGGTCTTGAAATCATGGATGGGTCTTGATCCGTATCTATTGCTTCATATGTCCATATTCATATATAGATTTCATTTCTTCCTGTGCTATCTTCTTGGCCCTCCTCTTCTGTACCTTCTTTAGGGCCATGAACTGCAAGCTCATTTCAAGAAAGTCTATAATAGCAACCCAAGAAACTTGCAGTTCATGGCCCTAAAGAAGGTACAGAATGGAAGAAGAGGAGGGGATCTAGCCAAGAAGATAGCAAAGGAAGAAATTTAATGTACAGTGGCAAGAAAAAGTATGTGAACCCTTTGGAATTACATGGAGTTTTGCACGAATTGGTCATAAAATGTGCTCTGATCTTCATCTTCATCTACACAACAATTTAAAAAACAGTCTGCTTAAAATAATACAACACAAACATTATCAGGGTTATTCAGAGAGCGTGAAAAGCAGGAGAATGACTGGAGAATGAAAAATTCTAGTTCAAAATAGCCAAACCAGAAAAATGCTCCCTTTCATCTCACTTTTCAAATCGGCTATTTTGACTTAGAATTTTTCATTCTCCAGTCATTCTCCTGCTTTTCACACGCTCTGGATAACCCTGTATATGTTTTCATGTGTTTATTGAACATAACATGTAAACATTCACAGTGCAGGGTTGAAAAAGTATGTGAACCCCTAGCCTAATGACTTCTCCAAGAGCTAATTGGAGCCAGGAGTGAGCCAACCTTGAGTCCAATCAGTGTGATATTATTGGATGTGTTACTGAAAGCTGTCCTGCCCTTTAAAACCACACACCAGTTTTGGGTTTACTGGTTTCAAGAAGCACTGCTTGATGTGAACCATGCCTTGCAGAAAAGAGCTCTCAGAAGACCTACAATCAAGAATTGTTGACTTGCATGAAGCTGGAAAGGGTTACAAAAGTATCTCCAAAAGCCTTGATGTTCATGTGTCCACAGTAAGACAGACTGTCTACAAATGGAGAAAGTTCAGCCCTGTTGCTACTCTCCCTAGGCGTGCTAGTCCTGTAAAGATGACTGCAAGAGCACAGCGCAGAATGCTTAATGAGGTAAAGAAGAATCCTAGAGTGTCAGCTAAAGACTTACAGAAATCTCTGGCACATGCTAACATTTTTGTTGACACATCTACAATAAGGAAAACATTAAACAAGAACTGAGTACATGGGAGGACACCACGGAGGAAGTCATTGCTGTCCAAAAAGAATATTGCAGCACGTTTTCAGTTTGCAAAAGAGCACCTGGATGTTCCACAGCACTACCAGCAAAATATTCTGGACAGATGAAACCAGAATTGAGTTGTTTGGAAAAAAACACAACACTATGTGTGGAGAAAAAAAGGCACAGCAGACCAAAATCAAAACCTCATTCCCACTGTAAAACATGGCGGAGGGAGCATCATGGTTTGGGGCTGCTTTGCAACCTCAGGGCCTGGACGGATTGTTGACATTGATGGAAAGATGAATTCCAGAGTTTATCAAGACATTTTGCAGGAAAACGTAAGACCCTCTGTCCGCCAACTGAAGCTCCGCAGAGGATGGGTGATGCAACAGGACAATGACCCAAAGAATACAAGTAATGCAACAAAAGAATGGCTTCAACAAAACAAAATACACCTTCTGGAGTGGCCCAGTCAGAGTCCTGACCTCAACCCGATTGAAATGCTGTTTCATGACCTTAAGAGAGCGATTCACACCAGACATCCCAAGAATATTGCTACACTGAAACAGTTTTGTGAAGAGGAGTGGTCCAAAATTACTCTAGATCGTTGTGCAGGTCTGATCTGCAACTACAGGAAACATTTGGTTGAGGTTATTGCTGCCAAAGGAGGGTCAACCAGTTATTAAGTCCAAAGGTTCACATACTTTTTCCAACCTGCACTGTGAATGTTTACATGTTCTGTTCAATAAACACATGAAACATATAATGTTTGTGTTGTATTATTTTAAGCAGACTGTGTTTTTCAAATTGTTGTGACTTAGATGAAGATCAGAGCACATTTTATGACCAATTCATGCAAAACTCCACGTAATCCCAAAGGGTTCACATACTTTTTCTTGCCACTGTATATATGAATTTTACACGCTCCATCCAAAAGGCCTGAATATGGACTTTGAGCTGTGCCACTTCCTATGAACTCCTCACCCCCTCCACCTATAGATATACCTGTACCAACCCATGTAATCCTTCCTAGTCATCCACCACCCCCCGCTCATCTATGATCACCGCAAACCTGCGGTAAACCTCATGCCATCCCACTTAGAGAAATAGTTTCCAGAATACCCTCGCCCACCTATTGTTAGGATGCCTCTGGGGTCTATACCCCACCATGTATTCTCATCCGTAATTTATTCTCCTTGTCAGTAACACTGATATATCCCTCTCTCGTTACAACACCTCCGGGGTGAATTCCTTCACCGATCCGATCCCCTTCCCCCTTGTACACATGTCCAGAGCCAAGAAGGACAGGCCCCTCTCTGCATCATCTTATCTGGCACATATCCCATTAGACAATATTGATCTGAACAGCCAGGGGACATATGAAGCAATAGATACGGATCATACCCATCCATCATTTCAAGACCCCTGATCAGCAACAGATTAAGGTCATAATCCTAGACGTTACTAAATAAATAACACCAGAATAATGTTGTTCATATACTACATATAAAATGTATTAACTCCGTAAACCCTCCATTCTCCATCCCATTGAAACCTTCTCTTTCTCACTCCTGCTGTTACTTTATGCAAGTGACATATCCCCTAACCCTGGCCCCAACACATCTACTACTTTCCTCTCCTATCTCCATTGGACATAAAACAACTCCCCGCAATTCCTACCACCTCAATCCCATAAACCCTCGGCACCTGTCCTCTTTCTCCTGCGCCCTCTGGAACACTCGGTCTGTGTGCAACAAACTTACAGCCATCCATGACCTCTTTCTTTCAAACTCCTTCAACCTCCTAGCTTTTAATTGAAACCTGGCTAACTCCCTCTGACACTGACTAACTCCCTCTGACACGGCCTCCATCGCTGCTCTCTCACATGGCGGTCTACACTTGAGCCATACCCCCAGACCAGGTGAGAGAAATGATGGTTGGGTCGGAATCCTGCTCTCTCCCACCTGCATCTCCCTCTACCTTCATCCCTCTCCTTCTCCTCCTTTGAAACACACTGCATCCACCTGTTCTCTCCCCTGGCTCACAGGGTGGCAGTCATCTACCGCCGACCGGGACCAACCTCCCAGTTCTTCGACCACTTTGCAATCTGGCTTTCTCACTGTCTTTCTACTAACCTTCCATGCCTATTCCTTGGGGACTTCATCATTTCCATTTATGATCCTTCTGCCCCTGCTGCCTTCAAACTTCTTTCACTCATGTCCTCCCTTGGACTCACACAATCCTCCCTCCTCCCTACCCACTGCGATGGTCACTCTATTGACCTTGTCTTTTCCAACCTCTGCTCTGTTTCTGTGTTCACCTGTCTCCCCTTCTCCATCTCTGACCACCACCTTCTCTCTTTCAACCTATCTGGACTTCCTGAACACCCTGCTCCCCCACCCTGCACACACACTTGCAGAAATCTACTTGCCGCGGATTCCCATCAATTCTCCAATCTACTTCACCACCTCCCTCACACCTCATCCTTCACCTGCCATAATGCTGCCACTAACCACTACAACACAACGCTTATATCTGCTCTAGACACGCTTGCTCCTCCTCGACTATGTAAGGCTCAACGCCGCCAACTTCAGCCCTGGCACACCCCCCCAGACACTCTACCTGCAAAGATGTTCCCGCGCTGCAGAGCCTGGAGGAAATCCCACTCTGAAGCTGATTTTGTTCAAGTTTATTCCACCTCTTCTTCTTCCTCCTCCTCCTTCAATGTCTCTGGCGAAGTGGCAGTTAAACCGACGCATGGCAGGGGCTACGCAATGACTCAAGGAAAAAGATGCCATACTGTGCTTGAGCTGTTTTGTTTAGGGGACAGGAGCCACACCGGGCCATAAATTCTGTCAGCTGCAGAATTTCTGTCAGGGGCAGGTGCAGAGATGGTTAACACCATGCCAGCTTGAGCTGGGAATGGTCGTCTGTGATAATGGCAGCAACCTTCTCTCCACCCTATGCTTGGGTAAGTTGACGCATGTACCATTCCTAGCACACGTCCTAAATCTGGTGGTACAGCGTTTCCTAACCAGGTACTCAGGTCTGGCAGAGCTTCTCAGCCAGACCAGAAAAGTCTGCAGCCACTTCAGATGGTCATTCCCAGCAAGTGTTCGCCTGGCAGAAATTCAAAGAGAATTCCACCTTCCCACAAACTGTCTGATCTGTGACATGCCCACTATGTGGAACTCAACATTAGCAATGCTGCAGCGTCTGCACAAGCAGCAGAGGGCCATCAATGAGTACCTGTGTGAGTATGGCACACGGACAGGTTCAGGTCAACTTGTTTTTTTCCCCCCCAGCAGAGGCTGATGATCAAGGATGCATACACAGTACTGTCACCTTTTGAGGAGGCAACAAGGATGGTGAGCAGGGACAGTGCAAGCATAAGTGACACAATTCCTTTAGTGTTCCTGCTGGAGCGCACTCTGCGGGGAATTATAGATGTGGTACTAGAGGCAGAGCAGCGGGAGAAAGAGGAGGCCTTCCCTAGCTCTGAAGGCCCCAGTCTTTACGCAGACAGCATTCCTGCGGGTCCTCAGATCGGACCGGAGGAGGAATATTTGAGTTCTGGGGCAATTGAAGGTGTCCCCAGAAACCCAAGGACTAGTATGTGGCTTTGAGGAGGTAGTGCAGGATACGGTCATCCTCAGTGACCAGGAACACTCGGAAGCTAATGCCACCTCCAACCTACATTGCATGGGCTCCCTTATCCTGCAAAGCCTGCTAAAGGACCCCAGGATTCATGCTATCAAGGAGAGGGATCATTACTGGTTGACAACCTTCTTGATCCACGATACAAGGGTAAGATTGCAGAGCTCATCCTGCCCTCACAGAGGGAGGACAGGATGAAACAACTTGAGGACGCTCTAAAGCGACACTTGTGTAACACTTTTCCAGGCACTGGTAGGTTACCAAGTGATTACACAGGGGCTTCTGAGCTACGGTTTATCAGAGGAAGAGCGGTAAAGGGGGCAGCTTCACTGATGTCTTTTGCAATTTTTTTAGTCCACGACGCCCAGGGAAGTCAAATGTAGGCACCCATTGCCAGCATCTTCACCATATGGTGCAGTACTACCTGTCTTACTGGGTGTTGAGATTGGATCACTGGCCAGAACTTAGCCTATATGCTATGCAGCTACTAGTCTGCCCTTCATCCAGCGTACTTTCTGAAAGGACGTTCAGTGCCGCTGGCGGTTTCATCACAGACAAAAGAGTGCGTCTGTCCACCGACTCTGTAGAACGGCTGACATTTATAAAAATGAATCATTCCTGGATCAGCAGCTATCAATCCCCTGATGCTGATGTAACTGAATAGATCGGGGATCTCTTCTGCATTCCCAAAACCACCACCACTGCACTCTTCCACAATACCTCAGAGGGGTTACGGTGTGAAGGCACTAGCTGGCACCAAAGGCCCAATATTTGGGTGCACTGCCACTGACGTGTGTACCAGATTTCAATCTTTTTAATATTTGAATGCAGAGTCCACCCCTGCACTCTTCCACAATACCTCAGAGGAGTTAAGGTGTGAACAAGGGATGAGCCGAACACCCCCATGTTCGGTTCGACTTTGAACTCGAACAATTTCAAAAGTAAGAGTTCAAACTCGAACACGATCCGAACTCAATGTAAGTCAATGGGACCCGAATGTTCGATTTTTAGAGTGCCCTCCAAGAGGGCATATCTGCTAGATATTTGCCATAAAAGGTGTATGGGGTTAAGGATAGTGCCCTGGGGACAGGAAACAAAGACAAAAAGTTAAAAAAAAACTTTTTTAAAGGAACAGTGAGTTTTCCATGAAGTTAAGGTTAAGAATAAAAACAAAAAAATCCATCAAATATCGTGCCTAGGAGGTCCCCATAACCTGCCCGTGAAGTGGCGGATTTGTAGGATGTATGGAAACATTTTAAAACAAAAAAATGACATTTCAAATGACGGTAAATGGTTTCCTTTAATCTATTCATAAACAACTGTTTGGGGCGGCAGCCTGTATGAAAAGAGGAGACGTTTTAGAACAAGCAGAACAAGTTTACTGATTTTTTTGGCTAAATTATGGTGAAACTTATGCAGGCTTTGGATGAAAGTAACAACAGGTGCATTAAAATTGGACCTTTGGTGCCAGCTAGTGCCGTCACACCGTAACCCCTCAGAGGTATTGTGGAAGAGTGCATTGGTGGACCCTGCAGTCAAATATTACAATGATATGAATCTGGTACACGCGTTCGTGCACCCAAATATTGGGCCTTTGGTGCCAGCTAGTGCCTTCACACTGTAACCCCTCTGAGGTATTGTGGAAGAGTGCAGTGGTGGAGGTTTTGGGAATGCAGAAGAGATCCCCGATCTATTCAGTTAGGTCAGCATCAGGGGATTGATAGCTGCTGATCCAGGACTGATTCATTTTCATAAATGTCAGCCAGTCAACAGTCGGTGGACAGTCTGTGACAAAACCTCCAGCGGCACTGAACGTCCTTTCAGAAAGCACGCTGGATGAAGGGCAACCTAGTAGCTGCATGGCATATTGGCTAAGTTCTGGCCAGTGATCCAATCTCAACACCCAGTAAGCCAGTGGATCATCTGCTGTCAAGGTATCCAGGTCTGCCCTTGCCCCTAGGTAGTCCTGCACCATATGGTAAAGACGCTGGCAATGGGTGCCTACATTTGACGTCCCTGAGCGTCGTGGACTAAAAAAATTGTAAATGGCATCAGTCAAGTGGCCCTCTTCACCGCTCTTCCTCTGATAAACAGCAGCCTCAGAAGCACCTGTGTCATCACTTGGTAACCTACCAGTGCCTGGAAAGGTGTTACACAAGTGTCGCTTTAGAGTGTCCTCAAGTTGTTTCATCCTGTCCTCCCTCTGTGCGGGCAGGATGAGCTATGCAAATTTTCCCTTGTATCGTGGATCAAGAAGGCTTGCCAACCAGTAATGATCCCTCTCCTTGATAGCACGAATCCTGGGGTCCATGCACCGTAGGTTGGAGGTGGCATTAGCTTCTGAGTATTCCTGGTCAATGAGGATGACCCCATTGTGCACTTCCTCCTCCCAGCCATGTACCAGTCCTTGGGTTTCTGGGCACACAAAACCCTCCCTTGAAGAATCCCCACCTTCAATGCCCCATTACTTAAATATTCCTCCTCATCCTCCACCTGTCTGATCTGAGGACCCGCAGGAATGCTGTCTGCATAGAGACTGGGGCCTTGAGAGCTAGGGAAGGCCTCCTCTTCCTCCCGCTGCTCTGCCTCTAGTACCACATCTATTCCATGCAGAGTGCGCACCAGCAGCAACACTAAAGGAATTGTGTCACTAATGCATGCACTGTCCCTGCTCACCATCCTCGTTGCCTCCTCAAATGGTGACAGCACAGTGCATGCATCCTTGATCATCAGCCACTGCGGGGGGGGAAACAAGTTGACCTGAATCTGTCCTTGTGCCATACTCACACAGGTACTCATTGATGGCCCTCTGCTGCTTTTGCTGGTAGGACCCCCATCACCCAGTATTCGCAGGCACCCACATTATAACGTTTCCTTGTTTTTTTTCTGTTCTTTTATTTATTTTTGTTTTTCTCCACCATTTGCTTTGCTAATTAGCATGTGAATCTCCTGCCCTATTGACACAGCCCATTCAGCTTCAGGTGTTTGCATTTAGGCAGTTAAAAAGTAAACAGTCCGCCCTTTATAACATTTAAGACCAGCTCCACTGAGCCTTGGCTCTTGTGACATCCCCAAGTGGCATTCTTAAGTGGACGCGCAGAGTTGATTCCTGGAGTTGCAGGACTGGAGGAAGGAACTGCAAGGCCCAATTTTACTCTGGGTAAACGCACGTCTATATCATGCTTTCTCTCACGCTTCTGCTCTTTACTTCTACCTTTCTCCTTAAATGGAACTCCTGCCCCTCTACCACCGACCCCTACACTATCTGCATCTCCCCCTCCCTCCTCTCGTCCCACATGATGGCCTCGCATGAGCTCCTTTGTTTCCTCAGAACATGGTCTCCCTCTAACTCTCGTGCTGCCAATCACTCCCACAAATCCCATTCCCACCTTCTCTTTCTCACCCTCCTGCTGTTACTCTATTCAGGTGACATATCTCCTAACCCTGGCCCCACAACATATCCAATACTTCACTCTCATCCTATCTCCATCGCACATAAATCACCTCCCTGCACGCCCAGCAACCTCATTCCCATAATCCCTCAGCGCCTGTCCTCTTTCTCCTGCGCCCTCTGGAACGCTCGCTCTGTGTGCAACAAACTCACAGCAATCCATGACATCTTCCTTTCAAACTCCTTCAACCTCCTAGCTTTAACTGAAACCTGGCTAACTCCCTCTGACACGGCCTCCGTTGCTGCTCTCTCACATGGAGGTCTACACTTGAGCCATACCCCAGACCGGGTGAGAGAAATGGTGGCGGGGTCGGACTCCTGCTCTCTCCCACCTGCACCTACCAGCATCTCCCTCCACCCCCATCCCTCTCCTTCTCCTCCTTCGAGACGCACTGCATCCGCCTGTTCTCTCCTCTGGCTCTCAGGGTGGCAGTCATCTACCGCCCACCGGGACCAACCTCCCAGTTCTTTGACCACTTTGCTACCTGGCTTTCTCACTTCCTGTCTTCTAATCTTCCATGCCTAATTCTCGGGGACTTCAACATTCCCATTGATGATCCTTCCGCCCCTGCTGCCTCCAAACTTCTTTCACTCACGTCCTCCCTTGGACTCACACAATCCTCCCTCCTCCCTACCCACCGCGATGGTCATGCTATTGACCTTGTCTTTTCCAACCTCTGCTCCATTTCTGAGTTCAAATGTCGCCCTTTCCCCATCTCTGACCACCACCTTCTCTCTTTCAACCTCTCTGGACTTCCTAAACACCCTGCTCCCCCACCCCGCACACACACTCACAGTAATCTACATGCTGTGGACCCCCATCAATTCTCCAACTTACTTCACCACCTCCCTCATACCTCATCCTTCACCTGCCCTGATGCTGCCACTAATCACTACAACACTACTCTTATCTCTGCTCTAGACACTCTCGCTCCTCTTCGACTCTGTAAGGCCCCAAGCCGCCAGCTTCAGCCCTGGCACACCCTCCAGACACGCTACCTGCAAAGATGCTCCCGCACCGCAGAGCGTGCCTGGAGGAAATCCCGCTCTGAAGCTGATTTTGTTCACTTCAAGTTTATTCTCCGGTCATACACCTCTGCCCTCCACTTGGCCAAACAATCCTTCTTCTCATCTCTTATATCTACGCTGTCCTCCAACCCTAAACGGCTCTGGTCCACCTTCAACACCCTCCTCTACCCACCTGCACCTCCCCCCACAGCTGCCTTCAGCGCTCAAGACCTGGCAGACTACTTCCTCAGTAAAACTCTATCAGAAGCAACATCCCAACACAAGATAGTTATCTGCCACCTCCACTCCCAGAGGTCCCCTCTGCCACCCTCTGTCGCTTCCTCCCAGCCACTGAGGAGGAAGTCAATTCCTTATTGTCCTCCTCACATCTCACCACGTGCCCGCTCGACCCCATTCCCTCACATCTAATTCCTCCCCTCTCCTCCTCCCTCACCCCTGCTCTCACACACATCTTCAACCTATCTCTCTCCACTGGCTCCTTTCCATCCGCCTTCAAACACGCGCTAGTTACCCTTTACTAAAGAAACCATCCCTCGATCCCAACTCTCCATCCAACTACCGCCCTGTATCCCTGCTTCCCTTCACATCAAAGCTCTTAGAAAAACTAGTCTTCAACCGCCTCTCCCTCTTCCTGTCCTCCAATTCCCTACTTGACCCCCTGCAATCTGGCTTCCGTCCCCTTCACTCAACTGAAACTGCCCTCACCAAAGTCACCAACGACCTCCTAACTGCTAAAAAACACGGCCACTATTCTATTCTCATCCTGCTCGACCTCTCGGCTGCTTTTGACACTGTTGACCACCCCCTCCTTCTACAGACCCTCAACTCTCTGGGTCTCGGTGACACAGCAGTCGCTTGGGTCGAATCCTATTTATCCAACAGGTCCTTCTGTGTGTCCTTTTGCTGGAAACTCCTCCTCCTCATTGCCTCTATCTGTTGGTGTACCTCAAGGCTCTGTCCTTGGTCCTCTGCTCTTTTCCATCTACACCTCCTCCCTGGGCAAAATCATCAACAGCTTTGGCTTTAATTACCACCTCTACGCTGATGACACTCAGATCTACCTCTCTACCCCTGATCTCTCTCCCCCTGTCCTTTCAAAAGTCAGTGACTGTTTATCTGGCATCTCCTCCTGGATGGCCTCCCACCACCTAAAGATCAACATGTCAAAGACTGAACTCCTACTTATTCCTCCCTCCAATGCCTCCCCACCTCCTGACTTCTCTATCACGGTGGAGGGTATCACCATTTCCCCATCAAACCAAGTTCGCTGTCTTGGAGTTACACTTGACTCTGCTCTTTCCTTCATCCCCACATCAAGTCTCTTTCCTCCTCCTGCCGATACCAACTGCGTAATATTTCCAGAATTCGGCCATTTCTTACCGCTGTCACCACAAAACAACTCATACACGCCCTGGTAATCTCCCGACTCGACTGTTGCAATAATCTCTTATCTGGCCTCCCTCTGTCCCGCCTCTCCCCCCTACAATCCATCCTGAACGCCTCCGCCAGGCTAATTCACCTCACCCGCCGCTCTGTCTCTGCCGCTCCCCTCTGTGAGTCCCTTCACTGGCTCCCCATCCACTGCAGAATTAAGTTCAAAATCCTTATCCTTACCTACAAAACCCTCACTAACTCAGCTCCCCACTACCTGTCCTCACTAATCACCAAATACACCCCGGCCCGCTCCCTAAGGTCAAACAGTGACCTGCGCCTAGCTTCTCCCCGCATCACCTCTTCCCATGATAGACTGCAGGATTTCTCACGCGCAGCCCCCACTCTCTGGAACGCTCTCCCTCGTACTGTCAGACTTTCCCCTAACTTCTCTTCCTTCAAACGCTCCCTTAAAACGTTCCTATTTAGGGAAGCCTACCACCCAACTCACTGACACAACCATCAATCACTCTCACCTTACAGTCCTCTCCTCCTGTTTCCAACCCCAACCCTCCTAGATTGTGAGTTCCTACGGGAATAGGGCCCTCATCTCCTCCTGTACTCTTTGTCAAATGTTGTTCAATGTATTGTAACCCTGTCTATACTGTGCTTATTGTACAGCGCTGCGGAATATGCTGGCGCTTTATAAATAAAGAATAATAATAATAATAATAATGCTGCAGAATTGCCAATGTTGAGTTCCACCTAGTGGGCATGTCACAGATCAGACGGTTTGTGGGAAGGTGGAATTCTCTTTGAATTTCTGCCAGGCGAACACTTGCTGGGAATGACGTCTGAAGTGGCTGCAGACTTTTCTGACCTGGCTGAGAAGCTGTGCCAGCCCTGGGTACCTGGTTAGGAAAAGCTGTACCACTAGATTTAGAACGTGTTCTAGGCATGGTACATGCGTCAATTTACCCTTGCGTAGAGTGGAGAGAAGGTTGCTGCCATTATCACAGTCGGCCATTCCCAGCTCAAGCTGGCGTGGTGTTAACCATCTCTGCACCTGCCCCTGCAGAGATGACAGAATTTATGGCCTGGTGTGGCTCCTGTCCCCTAAACAAACCAGCACAAGCACAGTATGGCTTCTTTTTGCTTGAGCCATTGCGTTGCCTCTGCCACGCGTCGGTTTAACTGCCACTTCGCCAGAGTCAGAGAAGGAGGAGGAGGAAGAGGTGGTGGAGCAAACAGACCTCATATAAGCAGCTTTCTGGAGGCGTGGTGGATGAACAAGTTCCAGCACAGAGCCCCGTCCTGGATCCCTCCCAGCTGCAAGCAGAGTTACCCAGTGTGCTGTGAAGGAAATGTAATGGCCCTGTCCATGCTTGCTGGACCACGTGTCTAAAGTAATGTGCACCTTGCTGCTGACTGCCTTTCCGAATGTCTCCATAACATTGTCTTTCACGTACTGGTATAGTGCTGGAATGGCCTTCCGTGAAAAGAAATGGCGTTTTGGAACCTGCCACTGTGGCACAACACATTTGGTAAATTCACCGAAGGAAGCAGAGTCCACCAGCTGGAAAGGCAGCAGCTGTAATGCGAGTAATTTTGCTAAGCTGGCATTTAGACACTGTGCTTGGGGATGGTTGGGACTATATTTTTTTCTTATTCTGCAGCAGCTGGGGCAATGTAATCTGACTGTGTAAATCTTCAGCTAATGGGATGCTGTCACATTCTGAGGAAGGACCTGGTACACCCATTACTGTAGCATCATCCCTGTCAGTGGAGGTTGTAGGCAATGACATGGCAGGACATATAGTGGGGGTAGAGACAGATGAGGAGGAGGACCTATGCAAAGTGTTGTGCCAATGGGATGTGTGGCAGGTGGTCATATGTCGCCTCAAGCACGTGGTACCCAAGCGTGGGATGTCTTTCCCACACTTGATCCTCATCTGACATAGAGTACAAATAGCAACGGCGCGGTCTGCTGCACATTTCTTAAAGAACTCCCAGACAGCAGACTTCCTGTACATGTGCTTTGAGACAACAGCGCTCTGCACCTGAGCAGCTGTGACTTCTGATGCCTTGGACTGGCTACGGTTGGTCATAGAGGACATTCTGCCTCATTTTTGTTGTGCCTCCTCCCTTCCCTTGACTCCTCTGTTCGATCAGGCACCCAGGTGGAGTCAGTGACCTCATCATCATCATCACCCCCTATCTCCTCGTCACTGGAGCCAACTTGGCAGTATGCTGTAGCTGCTGGGGCAACATGAGTGCCGGTTGTTTGTGTGTCACTGGCACCCCTTTCATCTAGGTTGATTATACTCCCTTCTTCAACCTCATAGTTTGAATCAGAGCACTGTAGTTGCTGCGCATCCTCAAGTAGCATGTCACGGTCATTGTAGTCAAACAATTCAGCTGACTACTCCGTGTGTGATAGTGAGGCTACGGCAGGAGTAGCTGTGGACATGGAGGCTGAATTAGATGTTTTGGCAGCTGAGGTGCACTGTAAACCAATACAAGCCTGGCTGGCAGAGGACTCGGAGGATGAGGATGGCCTGTTTAGCAAATCAACCAAATCCTCTGTATGTTGCTGCTGCTTAAGACGGCTAGCACCAGTTAGAAAGGACAAGCGTGCCCCTGCAGAGGATGCATAACGTCCACGACGACCAGAGGCACAGCCTCCCAATACAGAGCCTGCTTGCCTCTTATCTGTGTCTGGGAGCGTCTGCCTGTCCTTTTTAGCATTTCTGACATGGTGAGTGATATATAGATTAAAGATATACAGAACTCTGATTCAACTCTGGTACAAAAATTGGAGATATGCAGAACTCTGATTCAACTGTGTTATCTAGATTAAAGATTTTCAGAACTCTGGTATAACTCAGTGAGACACCCTGATAGTTGGCAGCCAGTGACAAGACACAGGTTAAAATTCTCAGAAATCTGCTACAAGTCTGTGAGACCCCCTGATAGGACCCCCTGATAGCTGGCAACAGTGACAAAACACAGATTACAATTCCCAGAAACCTCCTATAAATCAGTAAGACCCCCTGATGGGTGGCAGTGACAAGACACAAATTACAGTTCCCAGATATCTGCTACAAGTATGTGGGACCCCCTGATAGCTGGCAGTGAGAAGACACAGATTACAATTCCCAGTAACCTCCTATAAATCAGTGAGACCCCTGATGGGTGGCAGTGACAAGACACAAATTACAATTCCCAGGAACCTCCTGTAAATCAGTGAGAATCCCTGATGGGTGGCAGTGACAAGACATAGATTACAATTCCCAGATATCTGCTAGCAGTGAGACCTCCCCAATAGCTGCTGGCACTGACAAGATACAGATTACAACAATTCCCAGATATCTGATAGAAGTGAGACCCCCAATAGCTGCTGGCACTGAGAAGACACAGATTACAACAATTCCCAGATATCTGCTAGAAGTGAGACCCCCCCCGCCAATATCTGCTGGCACTGAGAAGACACACTCAATCTCCTCTCAAAAAACATGTGCTGGGGCTGCAAGGGACGACTTATATAGTGCTCTGCGGCACTTAGCTCTGTGAGCCCATGATTGGGCAAAATTTCTTGATGTTGATTGATGTTCGAATCGAACTTAGAACAGATTCAAACCGGCAGCCCATCCCTAGCCCTGAACTTTTGAAAACGTCACAGCTAGCAGCATTTTTTTGGGGGGAGTGGGGTTGTCAGGAAAGTTGTCCGACGTAGTAACAAACTAAATAAAGTTGGAGAGTGGAAGAGGGAAAAAATTCACTGACCTGTGAGTATCTGTACACCCCCAGTATCTGCGCTATGGGGATGGTTGTAATAGAATGTTCATCTCCAATAAATCCGGCCACCTTGTTGTACCCAGTACAGGAATAATTAGGGACAATCATGTCTGGTCCGGATAGAATCTGTAGGACGCTTCTCACGGCTTTCCTTGGATCAATACAGGAGTCGTATAGATGATAACCAAGGGTGATATTTGGTAAAATGTCTGGACGGGAATTAATGTATTCAATACCATACACAAACACAAGAGCCGTTATATAACTCCTTACGGTCACACTGTAAAATGAACATTAATACATTGGTTGTAATAAGAATATATACAAATACATATATACAGATTGCTTTAGTGAGACACAGCTGGGATTCATCTTATTTCTATCAGTTTAACTCTTTGTGTAAACATGTGACGGCATTCCCTTTGAATATAATGTAGAAGAAACTCATAATTAGCGGACTGTATCTTAAAAAGATGCACAGGGCGGCTACTCCTAGTCTGTCCTGCTCAGTGCAGCTTCTCCTGTCCTTCCTGCACAGCGCAGCTACCCCTGTCCTTCCTGCACAGCGCAGCTACTCCTGTCCTTCCTGCACAGTGCAGCTTCTCCTGTCTATCCTGCACCGCACAGCTTCTCCAATCCTTCCTGCACAGCGCAGCTACTCCTGTCCTTCCTGCACAGTGCAGCTTCTCCTGTCCTTCCTGCACAGCGCAGCTACTCCTCTCCTTCCTGCACAGCACCGCTTCTCCAGTCCTTCCTGCACAGTGCAGCTAATCCTGTCCTTCCTGCACAGTGCAGCTACTCCTGTCCTTCCTGCACAGCACCGCTACTCCTCTCCTTCCTGCACAGCACCGCTTCTCCTGTCCTTCCTGCACAGTGCAGCTAATCCTGTCCTTCCTGCACAGTGCAGCTAATCCTGTCCTTCCTGCACAGTGCAGCTACTCCTGTCCTTCCTGCACAGCGCAGCTACTCCTCTCCTTCCTGCACAGCACCGCTTCTCCAGTCCTTCCTGCACAGTGCAGCTTCTCCTGTCCTTCCTGCACAGTGCAGCTTCTCCTGTCCTTCCTGCACAGTGCAGCTAATCCTGTCCTTCCTGCACAGACAGCACATATACTCCTGTCCTTCCTGCACAGCGCCGCTTCTCCTGACCTTCCTGCACAGTGCAGCTTCTCCTGTCCTTCCTGCACAGCGCAGCTTCTCCTGCCCTTCCTCCACAGTGCAGCTTCTCTTGTCCTTCCTGCACAGCGCAGCTACCCCTGTCTTTCCTGCACAGCACATCTTCTCCTAGGAATATGGGGAGAGATTGTATGAATCTAGGTTTGAAATATTGTAATTACAGAATCTATGGGCCATATTACATTCTCTGTGCAAATGCGCTCTCGCAGAGCAATTTATTTTGTGCGCATTGTCCAGCGTTATCACGTGAAAATTAACGTGATATTCGGATCCGAATGCATTTTCTCATCCGTCAAAAAATAACGTTAGTAAAAAGACAAAGTGTAATACGCGCGCAGTAACGTTGCGCATGTAAATCAGTGCGCAGATTGGCTGAATCCTGCGAAAAAAACAATCAGAATTAAGAACCTTAATTGACATCAATTCACCTTAATTGACTCACTAATGTTTTTGCGCCTGTCAAAATAAATCTGAGTATACTTGTGGCAGCAATGAAAAAATATGCACAAATTCACAATTTTTTTGTTTGGGTATGTGTAGAATGTGTAACTATACTGTGCTGTATTTTTTTTTTCGTGCTGGTGCATTTTGTTTCGGCCAGAACGTTGAGATTTGCAGTTGACACCAGGTTTTCAAAGACCTTAAAATTATGCGCGCAAACGTCGTTCGTAGGAAGTTGCGCATCTATTGAAATACCATCCGCTTAACGCATTTGCGCTCACAATGTTAAGTATAGGACGCGCACAGTTCATCATGCTCACGCAAGTCCATCTGCATCAAACGATAACACGCATCATTTGCGCGAACCTTGAAATACGACGTTCTGCGCAAATGGTTTTGTCCTCGTGCAGATGCAAAACCGATGCGCAAGGAATGAAATAGGGCCCTATATGTTTTGTGCCGAGGCGAGATCCACTGACAACAGAAAGAACAGACAAGCAAAAGCAGCTATAAGTCTATTAGTGGAGGATGATCAGCTCATTCACATCACAGAAAACGCAGCTAAAGGTATGTGGATGCATTGGAGAATCTGCATCAGCGTGTAAACTAAAACAGCAAACTATAACTGCTTCGTAAACTGTATAAGATGAGGCTGGAAAAAGGCCAGGAAATGTGAGAACATGTGAATACTGTAGAGATCGTGGAACAGCTACGTGTCATTGGAGAAGAAATGAAAGATAATCACATAGTTGCATTACTATTATGCCGTCTCCCAGAGTCCCCTTATTAATGCTCTGGAAACCAGGCCTGAGCAGGAATTAACTCTAAAATACGCTAAAGGAAAATTAATTAATGAATATTGTCACGATTAGATAAATATATATATCTCCTATTGCTATATATATATATATATATATTTATTTATATACACACAAATTGTCAATGCTGCATAGCTGGCCAGCAAGGCCTAAGTTTCTGACATGTTCTAGGAAGTAATTAAACTGGTAATGGCCTTTTGTCTCTTTGCTGGCCACTAAGTCCCCGTTTGAAGGGATATCACGGGCTGTTGCGGAAAGTACTAGATGAATAGGTTTTCTTTGATCCGCATGATAAGGGTGGAAATTACCCATATGCTCTAATGGAATGTCCCTTTTTATTTTACACTGAATATGATCTTGTTGGGTATCATTGGAAAGGCCTCACCCCTTTTCTCAATCGACCATGTATAATACACAAGGACAGAGATACAGCGGTCCGACGAAGTTAGGAAAGCTGGATGCTGAACCCTGGTGGGGAGGGGCACATTGAGGGCAAGGAATAACCTAAGAGGGGATTGACCCACCCCCATGGCCCCTCTCTAGAGATGCCTATGAATATGACAGAAGAAAGGAAAATGTGAATTAAGAGAATGAGAAATCAGATTTGGCTCTAAAATTGCATCACAGCACAAAGCAAAATAAAGAAGCCAGGTTGTGTTTTCGATGCAAAAAGACTGGTCATCTCAAAAAGAACTGCTCAATCTGGAAAGCTGGACAGCGTAGCAGAGAGGCACCCATGAGAGAAAGAGTTAAAACAGTTGCAGAGGAAACAGCAGGTGCATCATGGCAATGCACCGTTAAAACAACTCAGAATGATGCAAAACACGGATGGTGCATTTACTCAGGGGCAACAAGTCAAAGGACAAGTGACAAGATGTTCTTCAAAGAAATTAGTTTCAGTGCAAAAGATAACGGGCCCTATTACGCACTTGGCGTTAAAACGCGGGCACAAGGGAGGAAAATCTTTGCCTGCAGATTTCCCTCTTGCGCCCGCTTTTTAATGCTGGATTACAATGCAGATGCAAAAAATGCTGCCTGCATTGTTTCCAAGTGTAACAATGCTGGATGCTCGCAGCAGCGCTGAGCGCAGCCGCGAGCATCCACTCGCTGGAGTCCATAGGACTCCATTGAGTTCCTCCCTGCCACGAGATCCGACCGGTTGGCTATGGAATACGCAGGGAGAGACTAGGGGACTTTTTCCCCAGTCTTTCCCTGCTCCCGCCGGATGGAGGAGGCGAACGTAGCCGCGGTCCTCACCGCGGGACAGGAGGTGAGTATGTGGTTAATTCTTTTATTTTTTAAGCTGGTGTTAACGGATTCTGCAGAAGCGGACCCATGCAGCGGTCTTCTGTGCAGGGAAATGAGCGTGTCTAGAATCCTATGAGAGACGGGTTCTGGGCATGACAAATGTCTATCTCTTACTGAAAAAGAAAAGAAAGAAGAGTTCTCATGTAGTGGTTCCTGTGTCTGTTGCTTGGGAGGATGTCCAGATAGACACAAAGGCACTTATTGACTCGGGTTCTGCAGGGAACTTTCTCGATTCAGGTTTCGCAGCAATATATCAGGTACCATTTGTAAAAAGAGAGATTCCTTTGGTCATTGAGTCTATCGATGGTAGAAACTTGCTAAGACCACACGTTACCCATGACACTATTTCGCTCTCTTTTCATACAGGTCTCCTACATGGAGAGAAAATCAAATTTCAAATAATTGAATCACCCACTGTACCCATTGTTCTAGGCTATCCTTGGTTGGCCAAGCATAATCCTGTCATTGATTGGCCCAAGGGAGAGTTGGGTTCATGGAGCTCGAAATGTTGGTCAAGATACCTAGGCTTGAGTACCATGCTGGGTAGTTTGAACCTAGCCACGGTGCCTCCACTGTCCACTGAGGTACCAGAATGGTACATAGACATTAAGGAGGTCTTTGATAAAAAGAAATCTGAGGTTCTACGTCCACATCGCCCGTACAGTTTTGCAATAGATTTGTTGCCTGGAACCATGCCCCTGAAGGGCCATGTGTATCCTCTTTCTCAGAAAGAGAATGAGATTATGGAGGAGTACATTCGTGACAACCTTGCACGTGGGTTTATGTGTCGTTCCTCCTCACCCACTGGGGCTAGTTTTTTCTTTGTGTTAAAGAAAGAGGGTGATTTGAGACCCTGTATAGACTACCGAGGTTTAAACCGTATAACCATACGTAATGCCTATCCTATCCCTCTCATATCTGAATTGTTTGACGTCTGAGAGACGCCAAGATCTATACCAAGCTGGATCTTCGTGGGGCGTACAATTTGGTGAGGGTCAAGGAGGGCCATGAATGGAAAACTGCTTTTAATACCAGAAGTCGGCACTATGAATATCTTGTGATGCCGTTTGGTCTGTGCAATGCGCCTGCAGTTTTTCAAGAATTCATTAATGATGTCCAAAGGGACTTCCTACAAGTATTTGTGATAGTCTATCTGGATGACATTCTCATCTACGCTCCTGATTAGGGATGAGCTGAACACCCCCGTGTTCGGTTCGAGTTCGAACTCGAACAATTTTGAAAGTTCGAGTTTGAATTTGAACACGAACCAAACTCAATGCAAGTCAATGGGAAACAAAAGTTTGGTTTTTAGAGTGCCCTCCAAGAGGGCATATATGCTAGATATTTGCCATAAAAGGTGTATGGGGGTCCGGGTAGTGCCCTGGGAACAGGAAACAAGGACAAAAAGTAAAAAAAAAAAGTTTTTAAAAGAACAGTGAGTTTTCCATGAAATAAGGGTTAAAAATAAAACCAAAAAATTCCTTCAAATATCATGCCTAGGAGGTCCCCATAACCTGCCCGTGAAGTGGTGGATTTGTAGGATGTATAGAAACATTTAAAAACAAAAAAATTACATTTCAAATGTCAGTAAACGGTTTTCCTTTAATCTATTCATAAACAACTGCTTGGGCGGCAGTCTGTATTAAAAGAGGAGACCTTTTAGGACGCGCAGAACAAGTTTAGTGATTTTTTGGCTAAATTATGGTGAAACTTATGCAGGCTTTGGATGGAAGTAACAATAGGTGCTTTAAAATTGGGCCTTTAGTGTCGGCAACAGTGCCGTCACACGTAACCAATCTGTGGTATTGTGAAAGAGTGCAGGGGTGGACCATGCAGTCCTATATTAAAAAGATATGAATCTGGTAAAGGTGTCAGTGCACCCAAATATTGTGCCTTTGGTGCCAGGCCAGCAAGTGCCATCATACAGAAACCCCTCTGTGGTATTGTGGAAGAGTGCAGGGGTGGACCATGCAGTCCTATATTAAAAATATATGAATCTGGTAATATAGGTGTCAGTGCACCCAAATATTGTGCCTTTGGTGCAAGGCCAGCAAGTGCCATCATACAGTAACCCCACTGTGGTATTGTGGAAGAGTGCAGGGTTGGACCCTGCGGTTCAAAAAATTAAAATGATATAAATCTAGTAATGGCGTCAGTGCACCCAAATAATGTGCCTTTCATGGCAGCAAGTGCCTTCACACCATAACCCTTTTGTGGTATTGTGGAAGAGTGCAGGGTTGGACCCTGCGGTTCAAAAAATTCAAATGATATAAATCTGGTAATGGCGTCAGTGCACCCAAATAATGTGCCTTTCATGGCAGCAAGTGCCTTGACACCGTAACCCTTTTGTGATATTGTGGAAGAGTGCAGGGTTGGACTCTGCAGTCCAATATTAAAATGATATAAATCTGGTAATATAGGCGTCAGTGGCAGTGCACCCAAATATTGTGACTTTGGTGGCAGCAAGTGCCTTCACACCATAACCCCTTTGTGGTATTGTGTAGGAGTTCAGTGGTGGAGGTTTTGTGAATGCAGAAGAAATCCCTGATCTATTCCGTTACATCAGCATCAGGGGATTGATAGCTGCTGATCCAGGACTGATTCATTTTTATAAATGTCAGCAGATCTAGCACTCATTTGTCTGTGACAAAACCTCCAGCGGTACTGAACGTCCTTTCAGAAAGCACGCTGGATGAAGGGCAACCTGGTAGCTGCATAGCATATTGGCTAAATTCTTGCCAGTGATCCAATCTCAACACCCAGTAAGCCAGTGGATCATCTGCTGGAAAGGTATCCAGGTCTGCCCTTGCCCCTAGGTAGTCCTGCACCATACGGTGAAGACTCTGGCAATGGGTGCCTACATTTCAAGTCCCTGGGCGTCGTGGATTAAAAAAATTTAAAAAGGCATCAGTCAAGCGGCCCCGACGTTCACCACTATTCCTTTGATCATCCACAGCCTCAGAAGCACTTGTGTCATCACTTGGTAACCTACCAGTGCCTGGAAAGGTGTTACACAAGTGTCACTTTAGAGAGTCCTTAAGTTTTTTCATCCTGTGCTCCCTCTGTGCGGCAGGATGAGCTCTGCAACTTTCCCCTTGTATCGTGGATCAAGAAGGGTTGCCAACCAGTAATGATCCCTCTCCTTGATAGCACGAATCCTGGGGTCCTTTAGCAGGATTTGCATCAATAAGGAGCCCATGTAGCGTAGGTTGTAGGTAGCATTAGCTTCCGAATCCTCCTGGTCAATAAAGAGGATGACCCCATCATGCACTTCCTCCTCCCAGCCACGTACTAGTCCTTTGGTTTCTGGGCACACAAAACCCTCCCTTGAGGAATCCCCACCTTCAATGCACCCCCAACTTAAATATTGTTGGAGATACAACAGCATATATTATACTATGGACTGCAGGTGGCGCTGTTAGTGGTTAAATGTGTTCTAAACTCGTTGGTAAATGTTCACAGGAAATAAGTCTCTTTTGTCTCTGCTTCACTTCCTTCTTTCTTTCTAGCTGTGTGATGATGAAGCATCCTGATATATATCCAGTGACTAATCTGTTATAAGTTGTTTTATTGCTATATGCACAAAGTAAAGTTCTCTACTGAAGATTCACAAGACTCCAGTGCCTCTTTCATACATAACCAACAGGTTATGGGCCCAGACACTGAAAACGAAACTACAAATCAGTAAGTGCTGCAGCTATCATCCAAATACCTGCTGTGTGTGAGGAAAAGAGCTGCATCCAATATACTGAAAGATGGCAAGTGGCTCAGATGTGAAATATGCAATAGCAAAGCTAAACAATACCAATTATCAGCTGTGGAAGTTTAAGCTGGAAATGCTGTTATCCAAAGATGATCTGTGGCAGGTGCTGGATACAATCAGACCCACTGACAACCCAGAAGAATGGGACAAAAGAAACAGGCAAGCAAAAGCAGTTATAAGCCTGTTAGTGGAGGATGATCAACTTATCCATATAAGAAAAGAAAACACAGCTAAAGGTATGTGGACTGCGCTACAGAAACTGCACGAGCGTTCAAACTTAAACAGTAAACTATATCTGCTACGTAAACTGTATAAGATGAGGCTGGAAAAAGGCCAGGAAATGTGTGAACATGTGAACGCTATGCTGGAAATTGTGGAGCAATTACGTGCAATTGGAGAAGAAATAAAAGACAATCATGTAGTGGCATTACTATTATGCAGCCTTCCAGAATCATATAGTGCCCTGATAAACGCTCTAGAAACCAGACCAGAGGAAGAACTAACACTGGAATATGCTAAAGGGAAATTAATTGATGAATACAACAGAAAGAAGGAAAATATACGTGGTGAAGAGAATGACAAAACAGAAGTAGCTCTAAAGGTGAATGAAAACACAAAACAAAACAAAGAGACCAGAGTGTGTTTTCGCTGCAAAAGGACAGGTCATTTGAAATATAATTGTTCAATCTGGAAAGCAGAACAGCGAAGGAGAGAGACATTCACAAAAG
The DNA here is from genome assembly GCA_009667805.1 of Leptobrachium leishanense. Classification (NCBI taxonomy): domain Eukaryota; kingdom Metazoa; phylum Chordata; class Amphibia; order Anura; family Megophryidae; genus Leptobrachium; species Leptobrachium leishanense. Next base: position 559,040,222 of record CM019063.1, read on the forward strand.
AAAGAGCTAAAGCAGCCACACAGGAAAGCAAAGACACAGCGTGGAGTGCAAGTTTTAAAGTAACTCAGAATACTACCCCGCATGGATGGTACATTGACTCAGGAGCAACAAGTCACATGACCAGTGATGAGACCTTCTTCACAGAAATTAATTTTAATACAAAAGACAAAGTCTTCCTAGCAAATGGGAAAAGTATTACATCAGAAGGTAAAGGTCAAGGATTTCTGAACTGCATCACACCATCAGGAGGTAACCGAAGCATCCTTGTAAAGAACGTTCTGTATGTTCCAAGTCTAGAAGGAAGCCTCCTATCAGTAAAAAACCTTGCTAACAATGGACTTACAGTACAATTCCGAGGTAATGAATGCACAATTCGAAACAGAAAAGAAATCGTTGCAAAAGGAAGGTTGAATGAACAACTATACAAAATCGTCACTGAACGTGTTCAAGTCAAAACAGTCACTCATAATCCACATGACAAGTGCATCCATCTATGGCACAGACGATTGGGGCATCGAAACTCAGAAGCTATAAAGAACTTTCTAAGAGAGAATTATCAGAAGACATGATAATGATACCTTGTCCAAAGTTGATGAAGTGCACGTGTTGCATCAAAGCAAAGGCCACACGTACACCACTTCCACAAGCCAGTCAAAGAAAAACCACTAAACCCATGGAACTTATACACAGTGACGTGTGTGGACCAATGAAAACCCCGACACCCAGCGGCAACAAATATTTAATAACCTTCATTGATGACTATTCCAGGTACACAACGACATATCTGATGAAACACAAAAGTGAGACAACTGATAAACTTCAAGAATTTGTAGCGATGACTAGCAACAAATTTCAAAGGAAACCCGGAATAATACGCACGGACAATGGAGGGGAATATATGGGTAAAGAAGTGGAATCATATCTAAAGAAACATGGTATCATACACCAGACAACCGTACCGTACACTCCAGAACAAAACGGTGTAGCTGAAAGAAAAAATCGCACTCTTGTAGAAATGGCCAGATGCATGCTTTCAGATGCCAACCTACACAACAAGTACTGGGGAGAAGCAATAATGACTGCAACATATCTACAGAACAGACTACCATCTAAAGCTATTGAAAGTACCCCTTATGAAATGTGGAACAGATCAAAACCTAGTATAGGTCATATTAGAGTGTTTGGTTGCAAAGCATACGTTTACATTCCAAGTGAAAAACGCTCCAAGTGGGAGAACAGAGCCATAGAAGGCATTCTAATAGGCTACAGTGAACAAAGTAAGGGATACAGAATCCTTAATCCAAAGACCAACAAGGTCACAGTAAGCCGCAGTGTTTATTTTGATGAAAGCCAAACATCAGAAATAATGACTCCCGAAAAACACGAAGAAAAGGTGCCGATTGAAATAGCAAGAGATGCTGACCAAAAGGCAACTGTGCAGGAGTCAGACCAAGAAGTGGAACTCACAATTGATGACTTAACTGTTCACAATCCAGTAGAACCGACAGAACAACCAGAAATCAGAAGATCTACTCGGACAACAAAAGGGATCCCACCGCGCAAGCTGTCATACACTGTTAAGACACATGAGACATTTGAACCAACATCTTGGGAAGACATAGATAAACTACCAAAAGGGGAAGCCAATCAGTGGAGAAAGGCGGCTGAAGAAGAACTAAAATCACTTCAGAAAAATGAAACCTGGACTCTCACAGAGCTCCCTCCCGGTCACAAAACTATAGGAAGTAAATGGATTTTTAAAGTGAAGTACGACGCAGAAGGAAACATTCACAGATACAAGGCAAGAGTAGTCGCCAAGGGATATTCCCAAAAATATGGAGAAGATTATGATGAAACATTTGCTCCAGTGGTAAAGCACACAACCATTAGAACATTCCTCAGCATTGCAGCTGAAAAACAAATGCAAGTGAAGCACCTGGATGTCAAAACAGCTTTTCTATATGGAGATATCAAAGAGGAACTCTACATGGAGCAGCCACCAGGGTTTAATACAGGACAGAACCTTGTGTGTAAACTGCAAAAGAGCATCTATGGTCTCAAACAAGCTGCAAGAATGTGGAATGAAAAAGTGAACTAAGTACTCACAACAGAAGGATTTTCAAGAAGTAACGCTGATCCATGCCTGTATTCAAAGAATCAAGACAACAAATGGATCTACCTACTAATTTATGTTGATGACATCATAATTTGTTTTGAACAAGAAGGGGATTATGATCAAATAACTAGCACATTGAAACAAAACTTTGAGATTAAAGAGCTTGGGAACATTGCTCACTATTTAGGAATCCAAATCGAGAAAGAAGAAGACGGAAGTTATCTTCTTCACCAAAGTCAGAAAATTACAGATATTCTAGCAGAGTTTCACATGCAAGATGCAAAAGAAGTGAAAACGCCTATGGAACCAGCTTATCAGAAAGACAATGGAATGGAAAACTTGTTACCTAACAATGAGAAGTACCGCAAAGCAATTGGAAAATTGTTATACATTGCAACTGTGACAAGACCAGACATTGCCGCAGCATTGAGTATACTCTGTAGAAAAGTTTCAACACCCTGTCAACGTGATTGGAATGCCGTAAAAAGGGTGATACAGTATCTAAAAGGAACCATCAGCTGGTCTAGTCGAAAACAAGCGACTGTTGCACTCTCTTCAACTGAAGCAGAATACATAGCAGCAGCACATGCATGTCAAGAAGCAATTTGGATTCGTCAACTTCTATTAGACATGGGACTGGATATGTCTAAACCGATACCCATCTTTGAAGACAACCAGGGATGTATAAAGTTGACACAATCAGAAAGGATCAACCCTAGAACCAAGCACATAGACGTAAAATATCATCTGCTCAGGGACACACAAGAGCAAGGACTTATCGATATTCAGTATTGCCCATCAGAAGAGATGACTGCAGATGCACTCACCAAACCGTTGCCAAAGGAACGTTATTGTTTTCTTCAAAAGAAGCTGAATGTTGTATGATTATGCACATGCTGTTGAGAAGGGGTGTTGGAGATACAACAGCATATATTATACTATGGACTGCAGGTGGCGCTGTTAGTGGTTAAATGTGTTCGAAACTCGTTGTTAAATGTTCACAGGAAATAAGTCTCTTTTGTCTCTGCTTCACTTCCTTTTTCTTTCTAGCTGTGTGATGATGAAGCATCCTGATATATATCCAGTGACTAATCTGTTATAAGTTGTTTTATTGCTATATGCACAAAGTAAAGTTCTCTACTGAAGATTCACAAGACTCCAGTGCCTCTTTCATACATAACCAACAAATATTCCTCCTCCTCCTCATCCTCCTCCTGTCTGATCTGAGGAGGACCCGCTGGACTGCTGTCTGTGGAAAGACTGTGGACTGGAGAGCTAGGGAAGGCCTCCTCTTCCTCCCGCTGCTCGGCCTCTAGAGCCACATCTATAATTCCCTGCATAGTGTGCTCCAGAAGGAACACTAAAGGAATTGAGTCACTGATGCATGCACTGTCTCTGCCCACCATACTCGTTGCCTCCTCAAATGGTGACAGTACAGTGCATGCATCCTTGATCATCAGCCACTGCAGGGGGGACCAAGTTGACCTGAACCTGTCCTTGTGCCATACTCACACAGGTGCTCGTTGATGGCCCTCTGCTGCTTGTGCAGATGCTGCAGCATTGCTAATATCGAGTTCCACCTGGTAGGCATGTCACAGATCAGACGGTTTGTGGGAAGGTGGAATTCTCTTTGAATTTCTGCCAGGTGAACACTTGCTGGGAATGACCGTCTGAAGTGGCTGCAGACTTTTCTGGTCTGGCTGAGAAGCTCTGCCAGCCCTGGGTACCTGATTAGGAAACGCTGTACCACCAGATTTAGGACGTGTGCTAGGTATGGAACATACGTCAACTTACCCAGGTGTAGGGCGGAGAAAAGGTTCCTGCCATTATCACAGACGACCATTCCCAGCTCAAGCTGGCATTGTGTTAATCATCTCTGCACCTGCCCCTGCAAAGCTGACAGAATTTCTGGCCCGGTGTGGCTCCTGTCCCCTAAACAAACCAGCTCAAGCACAGTATGGCATCTTTTTGCTTGAGCCATTGCGTATCCCCTGCCACTTAAACTCGGTTTAACTGCCACTTCGCCAGAGACAGAGAAGGAGGAGGAGGAGGAAGAGGGAGAGGTGGTGGTGGAGCAGACAGACCTCATACAAGCAGCTTTCTGGAGGCGTGGTGGATGAACAAGCTCCAGCACAGAGCCCCATCTTGGATCCCTCCCAGCTACTATCAAAGTTACCCAGTGTGCCATGAAGGAAATGTAATGGCCCTGTCCATGCTTGCTGGACCACGTGTCTAAAGTCACATGCACCTTGCCTAACATTGTCTTCCACGTGCTGGTATAGTGCTGGAATGGCCTTCCGTGAAAAGTAATGGCGTTTTGGAACATGCCACTGTGGTACAGCACATTCAGCAAATTCACGGAAGGGAGCAGAGTCCACCAGCTGGAAAGGCTGCAGCTGCAATGCAAGTAATTTTGCTAAACTGGCATTTAGACGCTGTGCTTGGGGATGGTAGGGACTATATTTTTTCTTACGCTGCAGCAGCTGGGGCAACATAATCTGACTGCGTAAATCTTCAGCTGATGGGGATACTGTCACATTGTGAAGGAGCTGGTACAACCATTACTGTAGCATCATCCCTGTCAGTGGAGGTTGGAGTCAATGACATGGCAGGACATGTATTGGCGTAGAGACAGGTGAGGAGGACCTATGTCTGGTGTCTTTCCAACGCTTTAGCCGCATCTGACATAGATTACAAATAGCAACGGTGAGGTCTGCTGCACATTTCTTAAAGAACTTCCAGACAGCAGAGTTCCTGGATGTGTGCTTTGAGACATCAGCGCTCTGCACCTGAGCAGCTCTGATATCTGATGCCTTGGACTGGCTAGTACTAAGGTTGGTCCTCCTGTCCTCACTTGACTCCTCTGTTCGATCAGGCACCCAGGTGGAGTCATTGACCTCATCATCATTGTCATCACACCCTATCTCCTCATCACTGGAGCCAACTTGGCAGTATGCTGCAGCTGCTGGGGCAACATGAGTGCCAGTTATTTGTGTGTCACTGGCACCCCTTCCTCTAGGTTCATTATACTCCCTTCCTCAACATTAGAGATTGAATCAGAGCACTGTAGTTGCTGCGCATCCTCAAGCAGCATGTCACTGTCATAGTAGTCAAACAATTCAGCTGACTCCACCGTGAGTTATAGTGAGGCCACGGCAGGAGTAGCTGTAGACATGGAGGCTGCATTAGATGCTTTGGCAGCTGAGATGGACTGTAAACCACTACAAGCCTGGCTGGCAGATGAGTCGGAGGATGAGGATTGGCCTGGTTAGCCAATCCACCAAATCCTCTGTATGTTGCTGCTGCGTAAGACGGCCAGAACCAGTTAGAATGGACAAGCGTGCCCCTGCAGAGGATGCACCACGTCCACGACGACCAGAGTCACAGTCTCCCGACACAGAGACTGCTTGCCTCTTATCTGTGCTTGGGAGCGTCTGCCTTTCCGTTTTAGTCTTTCTGACATGGTGAGTGATATATAGATTAAAGATATACAGAACTCTGATTCAACTCTGTTATTAAAATTGGAGATATGCAGAACTCTGATTCAACTCTGGTATAAAGATTAAAGATTTCCAGAACTCTGGAATAACTCATTGAGACACCCTGATAGCTGGCAGCCAGTGAGTGACAAGACACAGATTACAAATTCCCAGAAACCTCCTATAAATCAGTGAGACCCCCTGATGGGTGGTAGTGAGAACACAAAAATTACAACAATTCCCAAATATTTTGTAGAAATGAGACCCCCAAAATACTTGGTAGCAGTGAGAAAGCACAGATTACCACAATTCCCAGATATTTTGTAGAAATGATCGACCCCCAAAACTGCTGGTGGCAGTGAGAACTCAAAGATTACAACAATTCCCAGATATTTTGTAGGGAGGGGACCCCCAAAATACTTGGTGGCAGTGAGAACACAAAGATTACAACAATTCCCAGATATTTTGTAGAAATGAGACCCCCAAAATACTTGGTGGCAGTGAGAACACAAAGATTACAACAATTCCCAGATATTTTATAGAAATGAGACCCCCAAAATACTTGGTGGCAGTGAGAACACACAGATTACCACAATTCCCAGATATTTTGTAGAAATGACTGACCCCCAAAACTGCTGGTGGCAGTGAGAACACAAACAGGGTTATCCAAAGAGATTCGAAAAGTCACCGCACGTTCGGTGACTTTTCGTTCTCTTCAATTCGGTTCCTTTTGCCGATTGCATTTCGGTGACCCTGCGGTGTATTCAGCAAGCACCACAGGGTCCCCGAATTGCAGGGAAAAGCTGCCGCAAACCTGACGAAAACTAACCGAATGCACGCTGAAAACAAGCAAAAACATCTGGATTAACCTTCGAAAAACCCGAACAGGAGCCGAACAGGAGCCGATTTCACACAGAGCCGAAGCAGCTGTGATGTAGAGGAGGCAGTGAATAAATTAGCAAAACCATTTGTATGAATCTGGGAAAATGAAACGCTGTTTGCAAAGAAACTACTGAGCGAAAATGTCTGAAATTTTCACAGGAGGTCCAGGGAATGATAATAAAGAGGGCTGTTACAAAAAAAAATAAGTAAACTGAAAAAAATAAAATAAATAAAAATCGGACTTTAAGCATTTTTCAGATTTTTTTTTTTTTTAAAGTATCCTAAAAAGTCTATAAATAAAGAGACTTTTTGCTGAAGAATTTTATAATGAACGGTTTATTAGATATTGAATTAAAACGGGAATATTTTTAACATTGAAGTCTATGGGATTCTCCTGAATTAACTTGCCGAATTAAACCACCAAATGGCAGGGCATTAGGGGAACCTTTCACTGCTGGTTTGTGTTCTCTGAATAGCCGAAGCAGTGCTTTTTCATGGGGATTTCACTGCCCTCGAACAGGCACCGTATGTTCAGGCAATTCGCCAGGATTTGGCGTATTGCCTGCTCTCTGGATAGCCGAATGGTCAGGAATGGTAACCGAACGCTGATTTTCAGCGTTCGGTTACCTTTCACAAGCAATTCGGATCTCTTTGAATAACCCTGAAAGATTACAACAATTCCTAGATATTTTGTAGAAATGAGACCCCAAAATACTTGGTGGCAGTGAGAACACACAGATTACCACAATTCACAGATATTTTGTAGAAATGAGACCCCTAAAATACTTGGTGGCAGTGAGAACACACAGATTACCACAATTCCCAAATATTTTGTAGAAATGACTGAAACACAAAATTGCTGGTGGCAGTGAGAAAACAAAGATTACAACAATTCCCAGATATTTTGGAGATATGAGACCCCCAAAATACTTGATGGCAGTGAGAACACACAGATTACCACAATTCCCAGATATTTTGTAGAAATGAGACCCCCACAATAGCTGGTGGCAGACTGGCAGTGAGAACACACACTAAAACAACAATCTCCTCTCAAAAAAACACGTGCTGAAGCGCTGTGTGAAGCATTATATAGTGTGCTGCAGGACTTAGCTCTGTGAGCCTATGATAGGGCAACATTTACCCTATCAGGACTCTGAGCTGTGACTGGCATAGTCTTGAACCTGTCTTGCACCTGACCTGTGGTCACGCAAGTGAGCATTAACGTTTGCGTTAAGATCGTAATTTTTCCCACTCGTTGTTGCTCAAACATTTCCCATGGCTTCAAATCACATTTAAACATGAACAAAAGTGTAAAAATTAGCTCAGCGCACAGCGGTGAAATGGTTCAAAAAACATTTTTTGATTAAAAATTGTTTTTTTTTTATTTGTTTTTTATTGTTTCCTGTCCCCAGGGCAGTACCCGGACCCCCATACACCTTTTATGACCAATATCTTGCATATGTGCCCTCTTGGATGGCACCTTAATTTTGGAACGTTCGAGCCCCATTGACTTGCATTGCTTTCGAATCGTGTTTGCTTTTGAATTCGAACTTTTTCAAATGTTCGAGTTCGAATGCGAACATGGGGGTGTCCGGCCCATCTCTAGTTACAGTGTGAAGGCAATAACTGGCACCAAGGTCCAATTTTAATTCACCTGTTGTTACTTTCATCCAAAGCCTGCATAAGTTTCACCATGATTTAGCCAAAAAATCACTAAACTTGTTCAATGTGTCCTAAAACATCTCCTCTTTTTTATACAGACTGCCACCCCAAGCAGTTGTTTATAAATAGATTAAAGGAAAACCATTTACCGTCATTTGAAATGTCATTTTTATATTTTTAAATGTTTCTATACATCCTACAAATCTGCCACTTCACGGGCAGGTTATGGGGACTAGGGATGAGCCGAACACTCCCTGAGTTCGGTTCGGAGCCGAACCCGAACTTCCCAAATGTTCGTATCTGAACCCGAACTCGAATTCAATACAAGTCAATGGGACACAAAATTTGATTTTTAGAGTGCCCTCCAAGAGGGCATATATGCTAGATATTTGCCATAAAAGGTGTATGGGGGCCCGGGTAGTGCCCTGGGGGACAGGAAACAAGGACAAAAAGTAAAAAAAAAAAACATTTTTAAAGGGACAGTGAGTTTTCCATGAAATAAGGGTTAAAAATAAAAACTAAACATTCCTTCAAATATCGTGCCTAGCAGGTCCCCATAACCTGCCCGTGAAGTGGCAGATTTCTAGGATGTATAGAAATATGTAAAAACCAAAAAATGACATTTCAAATGACAATAAATGCTTTTCCTTTAATCTATCCATAAACAACTGCTTGGGGCGGCAGTCTGTATGAGAAGAGGAGACATTTTTGGACACGCAGAAAAAGTTTACTGATTTTTTGGCGGTGAAAAGCAGGAGAATGACTGGAGAATGGAAAATTCTAGACCAAATAGCCGATTTGGAAAGTGAGATAAATGGGAGAATTTTTCTGGTTTGGCTATTTTGACCTAGAATTTTCTCTTCTGTCATTCTCCTGAGTTTCACCTTTCTTTGAATAACCCTGTCAGGGTTATTTAGAGAGCGGTGAAGAGCAGGATAATGACTGGAGAATGGAAAATTCTATGTCAAAATAGCCAAACCAGAAAAATTCTCCCATTTAGGCTAGGGTCAGACTAGCGAATTTTTAACATGCGTTTAGGGGCACTTAATCACGGCCGCAATAGCAGCAAATGACGGGCAATGACGGCCAATATATGAAGTACGGTCTCATGAAAGTCCGGCTGCGCAACGCAAGTGGAAAATGAACGCATTTTTTTGAGAACGCAGAACCGCTAGTACGGACGTACAGAGTGCACTGCGTCCACTAGCGGCATGTGTGCGTGATTTGGAGACGTCAGACCCTGCTCATGACCGACTAACATAACGTCCAGACACCCAAAGTTTCCTGGTTTGGATCCGTAAAAAATCTCACACAAAAATGCACATCGTATGACCGTTTTCGTGCATTCTGTGAAAAAATACGGCAATGCGTTCGGACGCACTTTTTGACGGTCGCTGCGAAAAATGCGTTAGTCTAACCTTAGCCTTATCTCACTTTCCAAATAGGCTATTTGGCCCAGATTGTTATCATTTCCTGCCATTCTCCTGGTTTTCACCTTTCTCTGAACAACCCTGAGAGAGAGGTGAAAGCCAGGAGAACTGGCAGGAGAAGAGAACAATCTAGACCAAATAGTCAATTTGGAAAGTGAGTTAAATGGGAGAATTTTTCTGGTTTGGCTATTTTGACCTAGAATTTTCCCTTCTCCAGTTATTCTCCTGCTTTTCACCGCTCTCTGAGTAACCCTGTGAATGTTTAATCCCGAGGTGAAAAATAACATTGCGTTAGATGTTATTTTGAATTTTTTTCAAACACCAGTTAACCACTTGGCTGCTATGGACGCGCTCAGCTCAAGTGGTTCTCCTGTGCTATGGACGCGCTCAGCGCGTCCATGCACAGGAGGCAGCAATCCGCCGGATTCCGGTGGATTGCTGCGCCTCCTGGTGCGGGCTGACATCTTGGATGTCAGCCCAGCACTCCAGGACCCCGGCGGAGCAATTAGATGTCATTGCGACGGCGCGATGACATCTAATTCAGGCGCCCCCCCGCATGTGCGGAGGAAGCGCCTGAAAGGGAGGGGGCGAGGTCCTTTGGACCTCTCTCCCTCCCGATCGCCGGGAGGCAGAGGGTTAATCCAGTCACCGTTTGGAAGGGCACAGCCTGCCCTTCCAAACGGTGGCTGTGATTAACCCCTGGGGAGCCGGATCACGAATCGGCGCTGAAAAGCGCCGGATCGTGATCCTCTCCTGGAGCTGGCCGACATCTTGGATGTTGGCCAAGCCTCCAGGAACTCCCCCTGAGGACTGGCGTCATCGTGCAAAACAAAATATTTAAAAGACAAAATTCTAAAAGAAAATAAACAAGTTTTTTTTGTTTTGTTTATGTTTTGTTAATGCAGCAATATTGTTCCCATTTCAATTATAATGTGAACAATAATGCTGCACTAACGATTTTTGTATGCGGTGCGTTTGTTAAAAAAAGCGAAATTTCCCCCCAAAAAAAATGTAACGAGACCCCATTTCTAATTTTTTTAACAAGCGCACCCCATACAAAATATAACCGCAAACGATCGCATGTTAAAATGTGAAAAAAAAACACTTTACACATAATAAATTATTGAAAATTCTAATTTTATTGCATTTTTTGTTATAATATACAGACATGACATAACGTATACATATAATCATGACATATTATGAATCTGCCAAGTCTGCCGGAAAGAACAATATATAATACTAGGTGTAAAGCCTGCCCAGAGGGCAGTCTATTGATAAGTGTGGTGCATTGTGCTTGGTTCTGTGCTCTGTGGCGTTTATTCTGTTGTGCTCGGCTCTGTGCCGTCTATGGTACTGTGCTCGGCTCTGTGCCGTCTATGGTACTGTGCTCGGCTCTGTGCCGTTTTTATTGTGCTCGGCTCTGTGGCGTTTATTCTGTTTTGCGTTTATACTGCCCCTGCTCATAGATATATGCCCCAACACGTGGATACTGCCCCAGCACGTGGATACTGCCCCAACACGTGGATACTGCCCCAGCACGTGGATACTGCCCCAGCACGTGGATACTGCCCCAGCTCGTGGATACTGCCCCAGCTCGTGGATACTGCCCCAGCTCGTGGATATTGCCCCAGCACGTGGATACTGCCCCAGCTCGTGGATATTGCCCCAGCTCGTGGATACTGCCCCAGCACGTGGATACTGCCCCAGCTCGTGGATATTGCCCCAGCTCGTGGATATTGCCCCAGCACGTGGATACTGCCCCAGCTCGTGGATACTGCCCCAGCACGTGGATACTGCCCCAGCACGTGGATATTGCCCCAGCTCGTGGATATTGCCCCAGCACGTGGATATTGCCCCAGCACGTGGATTATGCCCCAGCACGTGGATACTGCCCCAGCACGTGGATACTGCCCCAGCTCGTGGATATTGTCCCAGCACGTGGATACTGCCCCAGCTCGTGGATACTGCCCCAGCTCGTGGATATTGCCCCAGCTCGTGGATATTGCCCCAGCACGTGGATACTGCCCCAGCTCGTGGATACTGCCCCAGCACGTGGATACTGCCCCAGCACATGGATACTGCCCCAGCACGTGGATATTGCCCCAGCACGTGGATATTGCCCCAGCACGTGGATACTGCCCCAGCACGTGGATACTGCCCCAGCTCGTGGATATTGTCCCAGCACGTGGATACTGCCCCAGCTCGTGGATACTGCCCCAGCTCGTGGATATTGCCCCAGCTCGTGGATATTGCCCCAGCACGTGGATACTGCCCCAGCTCGTGGATATTGCCCCAGCACGTGGATATTGCCCCAGCACGTGGATACTGCCCCAGCACGTGGATATTGCCCCAGCACGTGGATACTGCCCCAGCACGTGGATATTGCCCCAGCTCGTGGATATTGCCCCAGCTCGTGGATACTGCCCCAGCTCGTGGATACTGCCCCAGCTTGTGGATATTGCCCCAGCACGTGGATACTGCCCCAGCACGTGGATACTGCCCCAGCACGTGGATATTGCCCCAGCTCGTGGATACTGGCCCAGCTCGTGGATACTGCCCCAGCACGTGGATACTGCCCCAGCGTGTGGATATTGCCCCAGCTCGTGGATATTGCCCCAGCACGTGGATATTGCCCCAGCACGTGGATACTGCCCCAGCACGTGGATACTGCCCCAGCTCGTGGATATTGCCCCAGCACGTGGATACTGCCCCAGCACGTGGATACTGCCCCAGCACGTGGATATTGCCCCAGCTCGTGGATACTGCCCCAGCTCGTGGATACTGCCCCAGCTCGTGGATACTGCCCCAGCACGTGGATACTGCCCCAGCTTGTGGATACTGCCCCAGCACGTGGATACTGCCCCAGCACGTGGATACTGCCCCAGCTCGTGGATACTGCCCCAGCACGTGGATATATGCCCCAGCTCGTGGATCCTGCCCCAGCACGTGGATACTGCCCCAGCACGTGGATACTGCCCCAGCTCGTGGATACTGCCCCAGCACGTGGATACTGCCCCAGCACGTGGATACTGCCCCAGCTCGTGGATATGGCCCCCCCGCTCGTGGATATGGCCCCCCAGCTCGTGGATATACTCACCTACATCGGCCCTCCAGCGATGGCGGTCCCGCTTCCAGCGTCCTCTCTCTCTCTCTCCGTTGGTCGCCGGGATGACGTCACGAAAACCTTTGACCCCCGGGGTCAAAGGCTTTCGTGACGTCATACCGGCGACCAACGGAGAGAGAGAGAAGATGCTGGAAGCGGGACCGCCATCGCTGGAGGAGCTAAGGGCCGATGTAGGTGAGTATGTGTAGGCAACACCCCCCTACATTGGCCCGGAGCCTCAGCGGTGGCTGTCGCAGGCTGCTCGGCCGGCCTCCAGGCTTAGGCGAGCCCCCGGCTCGGCTGGGCCTGTAGGCCCAAGCCAAGCCGGGGGCTCGCCTGAGCCTGGAGGCCGGCCGAGAAGCCTGCGACAGCCGGAGGACAGTCACCGCTGGAGCTCAGGGCTAATGTAGGTGAGTATGTGCTCTCCACACCCACCCTGCTTAGTCGGCCGGTATCCAAGCTTAGGCGAGCCCCCGGCTTGGGCCTAGAGGCCCAGCAGAGCCAGGGACTCGCCTGAGCATGGAGGCCGGTCGAGTTGCATGCTCGGCCGTCCTCCAGGCTCAGGCGAGTCCCTGGCTCGGCTGGGCCTCTAGGCCCAAGCCAAGCCGGGGGCTCGCCTGAGCCTGGATGCCGACCAAGCTTAGGCGAGCCCCCGGCTTGGCGTGGGCCTAGAGGCCGAGCCGGGGACTCGCCTGAGCCTGGAGGACGCCCGAGCATGCAACTCGACCGGCCTCCATGCTCAGGCGAGTCCCCGGCTCGGCAGGGCCTCTAGCCCAAGCCAAGCCGGGGGCTCGCCTAAGCTTGGATACCGGCCGAGCAAGCAGGGTGTGTGTGTGTAGAGCACATACTCACCTACATCGGCCTCGAGTCCTCCACCGGTTCCACACATACTCACCTACATCGGCCCTTAGCTCCTCCAGCGATGGCGGTCCCGCTTCCAGCGTCCTCTCTCTCTCCGTTGCTCGCCAGGATGACGTCACGAAAGCCTTTGACCCCGGGGTCAAAGGCTTTCGTGACGTCATTCCGGCGAACAACGGAGAGAGAGGATGCTGCAAGCGGGACTGCCATCGCTGGAGGAGCTAAGGGCGATGTCGGTGAGTATGTGTTAGGCAACATCGGCCCTGAGCTCCAGCGGTGACCTCCTCCGGCCGAGCAGGCTGCTCGGCCGGCCTCTACGCTTAGGCGAGTCCCCGGCTCGGCTGGGCCTGTAGGCCCAAGCCAAGCCGGGGGCTCGCCTGAACCTGGAGGCCCGCCTAGCAGCCTGCTCGGCCGGAGGTGGTCACCGCTGGAGCTCAGGGCCGAGTTAGGGGAGTATGCTTTGGAACTTCGGCCCCGATCCTCCAGCGGTGACCTCCTCCGGCTGCCGCTGGGTACTCGGCGGGCCTCTAGGCTTAGGCAAGTCCCCGGCTCGGCTGGGCCTGTAGGCCCAAACCAAGCCGACGGCTCGCCTGAGCCTGGAGGCCCGCTGAGCAGCCAGCGGCAGCCGGAGGAGGTCACCGCTGGAGCTCAGGGCCGAGTTAGGGGAGTATGTTTTGGAACTTCGGCCCCGATCCTCCAGCGGTGACCTCCTCCGGCTGCCGCTGGGTGCTCGGCGGGCCTCTAGGCTTAGGCGAGTCCCCGGCTCGGCTGGGCCTGTAGGCCCAAACCAAGCCGGGGGCTCGCCTGAACCTGGAGGCCCGCCTAGCAGCCTGCTCGGCCGGAGGAGGTCACCGCTGGAGCTCAGGGCCGAGTTAGGGGAGTATGTTTTGGAACTTCGGCCCCGATCCTCCAGCGGTGACCTCCTCCGGCTGCCGCTGGGTGCTCGGCGGGCCTCTAGGCTTAGGCGAGTCCCCGGCTCGGCTGGGCCTGTAGGCCCAAACCAAGCCGGCGGCTCGCCTGAGCCTGGAGGCCCGCCGAGCAGCCAGCGGCAGCCGGAGGAGGTCACCGCTGGAGCTCAGGGCCGAGTTAGGGGAGTATGTTTTGGAACTTCGGCCCCGATCCTCCAGCAGTGACCTCCTCCGGCTGCCGCTGGGTGCTCGGCGGGCCTCTAGGCTTAGGCGAGTCCCCGGCTCGGCTGGGCCTGTAGGCCCAAACCAAGCCGGGGGCTCGCCTAAGCCTAGAGGCCCGCCGATCAGCCAGCGGCAGCCGGAGGACGGTCACCGCTGGAGGATCGGGGCATCTGGCCGTGTAAACACACGGGTAGCTGCGCGCGGCTCGTGACGTTTTTTTTTTTTTTTTCACGCGGCCGACACGCGCAGCTACCTGTGTGTTCTAACGGCCGCTTTCAAATGTCCGTCGCGCATGCGCAGTAGGGTTTTGGCGACGGACAGTTTTTAGCTTATTCTTTTATAGTATAGATATCTGGGTCATATATCAAAATATGGCTACAAAACGCGGTTAAACATGATGAGCGAAAGCGGTAAAAATGACCTCAGCACAGAGGTGTGAAAAGCCTCAGCAGCAAAAGGGTTAAATGCAGCATATTATTAGTATGTTTTAGGAGGAAAATTAATTCTCAAATCTCAATCAGAAATAGACACCACCCCACCCCCTCACTATATTGTACAATGTATCAAATTGATTACCAGACTGAAAACACCTGGTGTTATGCCCGTTTGTGAACAGAGGTCATTTAGAGTTGATAATCTTTCCACGTACACACCGTTGCTTTTAATATTCTGCAGTAAAGAGTCTCTTTATTTCTAGATTTTTTAGTATTTTTTTAAGCATTTTCTATACTTTTTTCAAAATTTTTTTTTTTTTTTCGAACCCATACCGAACACGCCCAAAAAGTTCAAAATTCGCAAACTTTCAAACTGCCAAAGTTCGGGTCGAACTCCGAACGTCCGAACCCGAACAGCTCATCCCTAGTTACTGTATGATGATACTTGATGACCTGGCATTAAAGGCAGAATATCTGGGTGCACTGACGCCTTAACCAGATGCATATCTTATTAATATAGGACCGCAAGGTTCACCCCTGCACTCTTCCACAATACTACAGAGGGATTACTGTATGATGATACTTGCTGGCCTGGCAGTCTTGCACCAAAGGCAGAATATCTGGGTGCACTGACGCCCATTACCAGATCAAAAACTTTTCAATATAGGGCCACATGGTCCACCCCTGCACTCTTCCACCATACCACAGAGGGGTTACTGTATGATGATACTTGCTGCCCTGGCAGTCTTGCACCAAAGGCAGAATATCTGGGTGCACTGACGCCTTAACCAGATGCATATCTTTTTAATATAGGACCGCATGGTCCACCCCTGCACTCTTCCACAATACCACAGAGGGGTTACTGTTAGGGATGAGCCGAACACCCCCCGAGTTCGGTTCGAGCCCGAACCCGAACTTCCCATTTGTTCGGGTCCGAACCCAAACCCGAACCCGAATCCACATGCAAGTCAATGGGGCTGAAAATTCGTTTTTTTTAGCCTAGGGTCAAACGAAAGCATTTTTACACGCGAACGTAAAAAAGTGAGTCCGAACGCATTGATGTATTTTTTCACGGAATATGCGAAAACGGTCATACGATGCGCATTTTCGTGCGTGATGTTTTACGAATCCAAACCAGGAAACTTTTTGCGTCTGGACATTATGTTGGCCGGACATGAGCAGCGTCTGACATCTCCAAATCACACACACACACCGCTAGCGGGTGCAGCGCACTCTGTACGTACGTACTAGCGGTTCTGCGTTCTCGAAAAAATGCGTTCATTTTCCACTTGCGTTGCGCGGCCGGACTTTCGTGCGACCGTACTTCGTATATTGGCTGTCATTGCACGTCATTTGCTGCTAGTGCGGCCGTGATTAAGTGCGCCTAAATGCACGTTAAAAATGCGCTGGTCTGACCCCAGCCTTAGAGTGCCCTCCAAGAGGGCATATATGCTACATATTTGCCATAAAAGGTGTATGGGGGTCCGGGTAGTGCCCTGGGGGACATGAAACAAGGACAAAAAGTTAAAAAAAAAATGTTTTTAAAGGGACAGTAAGTTTTCAAAGAAATAAGGGTTAAAAATAAAAACGAAAAATTCCTTCAAATATCGTGCCTAGGAGGTCCCCATAACCTGCCCGTGAAGTGGCGGATTTCCAGGATGTATAGAAATATGTAAAAACCAAAAAATGACATTTCAAATGACGGTAAATGCTTTTCCTTTAATCTATCCATAAACAACTGCTTGGGGCGGCATCCTGTATGAAAAGAGGAGACATTTTCAGACACACAGAAAACGTTTACTGATTTTTTGGCGGTGAAAAGCAGGAGAATGACTGGAGAATGGAAAATTCTACGTCACAATAGCCAAACCAGAAAAATTCTCCCATTTAGGCTAGGGTCAGACTAGCGAATTTGTAACGTGCGTTTAGGCGCACTTAATCACGGCCGCACTAGCAGCAAATGACGGGCAATGACGGCCAATATACGAAGTACGGTTGCACGAAAGTCCGGCTGCGCAACGCAAGTGGAAAATGAACGCATTTTTTCGAGAACGCAGAACCGCTAGTACGGACGTACAGAGTGCGCTGCATCCACTAGCGGCGTGTGTGCGTGATTTGGAGACGTCAGACCCCGCTCATGTCCGGCCAACATAACGTCCAGACACCCAAAGTTTCCTGGTTTGGATCCGTAAAAAATCACGCACAAAAATGCGCATCGTATGACCGTTTTCGCGCAATCTGTGAAAAAATACGGCAATGCGTTCGGACGCACTTTTTGACGGTCGCTGCAAACAATGCGTTAGTCTGACCCTAGCCTTATCTCACTTTCCAAATCGGCTATTTGGTCCAGATTGTTTTCTTTTCCTGCCATTCTCCTGGTTTTCACCTTTCTCTGAACAACCCTGAGAGAGAGCTGAAAGCCAGGAGAACTGGCAAGAGAAGAGAACAATCTAGACCAAATAGCCAATTTGGAAAGTGAGATAAATGGGAGAATTTTTCTGGTTTGGCTATTTTGACCTAGAATTTTCACTTCTCCAGTTATTCTCCTGCTTTTCACCGCTCTCTGAATAACCCTGTGAATGTTTAATCCTGAGGTGAAAAATAACATTGCTTTAGATTTTTTTCAAACACCAGTTAACCACTTGGCTGCTATGGATGCGCTCAGCACGTCCAGCCAAGTGGTTCTCCTGTGCTATGGATGCGCTGAGCGGATTGCTGCGCCCCCCGGTGCGAGCTGACATCTTGGATGTCAGCCCAGCACTCCGGGACCCCGGTGGAGCAATTAGATGTCATCGCGGTGGCGCAATGACATCTAATTCAGGCGCCCCCCCCCACATGTGCGGAGTTAGCGCCTGAAAGGGAGGGAAGGAGGTCCTTCAGCCCTCTCTCCCTCCCGATTGCCGGGGGGCAGAGGGTTAATCCAGGCACCGTTTGGAAGGGCACAGCCTGCCCTTCCAAACGGTGGCTGTGATTAACCCCTGGGGAGCCGGATCACGAATCGGCGCTCAAAAGCGCCGGATCGTGATCCTCTCCTGGAGCTGGCCGACATCTTGGATGTCGGCCAAGCCTCCAGGAACTCCCCCTGAGGACTGGCGTCATCATGCATAGCACGATGACGCCAGTCCTGGAGTTAACCCCTAGTTGGGTTTGAACCTTCCAATGAACCCCCTATCTCCCGATCCGTGGCAGCTAGGGGTTAATGTTTGATATCGTTGGATCGGCCAGAGCATGGCCTTTCCAAGGATACTAAAGATGAGCATGAAAAATGTTTTTTTTAAAAAAAAATATATATATATTTTAAAAAGAAATTCAAAAAAAAAATAAACAAGTTTTTTGTTTGTTTTTGTTTTGTTAATGCAGCAATATTGTTCCCATTTCAATTATAATCTGAACAATATTGCTGAACTAACGAGTTTTTGTATGCGGTGCGTTTGTTAAAAAAAGCGAAATTTTGCCCAAAAAAAAATGTAACGAGACCCCGTTTCTAATTTTTTTAACAAGCGCACCCCATACAAAATATAACCGCAATTGATTGCATGTTAAATTGTGAAAAAAACACTTTACACATAATAAATTATTGAAAATTCTAATTTTATTGCATTTTTTGTTATAATATACAGACATGACATAACGTATACATATAATCATGACATATTATGAATCTGCCAAGTCTGCCGGAAAGAACGATATATAATATATCTGGGTCATATATCAAAATATGGCTACAAAACGCGATTAAACATGATGAGCGAAAGCGGTAAAAATGACCTCAGCACAGAGGTGTGAAAAGCCTCAGCAGCGAAAGGGTTAAATGCAGCATATTAGGATGTTTTAGGAGAGAAATTAATTCTCAAATCTCAATCAGAAATAGACACCACCCCACCCCCTCACTATATTGTACAATGTATCAAATTGATTACCAGACTGAAAACACCTGGTGTTATGCCTGTTTGTGAACAGAGGTCATTAAGGCTAGGGTCAGACGAACGCATTTTCGCGTTGTCTGTGAAAAAGTGCGTTCGAACGAATGGACGCATTTTTTCATGAATTACGCGATAGCGGTCATACGATGCGCATTTGCGTTCGTGATTTTGTACGAATCATCAATAAAACACTTTTTGCATCTGGACGTTATGTTGGCCGGACATTAGCAGTGTCTGACATCTCCAAATCACGCACACACGCCGCTAGCGGACGCAGCGCACTCTGTACGACCATACTAGCGGTTTGACGTTCTCGACAAAATGCGTTCATTTGTCACTTGCGTTGCGCAGCCGGACTTTCGTGCGACCATACTTCGTATATTGGCCGTCATTGCCCATCATTTGCTGCTAGTGCGGCCGAAATTAAGTGCGCCAGAACGCACGTTAAAAGTGTGCTAGTCTGACCCCAGCCTTAGAGTTGATAATCTTTCCACGTACACACCGTTGCTTATAATATTCTGCAGTAAAGAGTCTCTTTATTTCTAGATTTTTTTAGTATTTTTTTAAGCATTTTCTATACTTTTTTCAAAATTTCTTTTTTTTTCGAACCCATACCGAGCACGCCCAAAAAGTTCGAAGTTCGCAAACTTTCGAACTGCCAAAGTTCGGGTCGAACTCTGAACCGTCCGAACCCGAACAGCTCATCCCTAATTACTGTATGATGATACTTGATGGCCTTAACCAGATGCATATCTTTTTAATATAGGACCGCAAGGTTCACCCCTGCACTCTTCCACAATAACAAAGAGGGGTTACTGTATGATGATACTTGATGGCCTGGCATTAAAGGCACACTATCTGGGTGCACTGACGCCCATTACCAGATCAAAAACATTTCAATATAGGACCACATGGTCCACCCCTGCACTCTTCCACCATACCACAGAGGAGTTACTGTATGATGATACTTGCTGCCCTGGCAGTCTTGCACCAAAGGCAGAATATCTGGGTGCACTGACGCCTTAACCAGATGCATATCTTTTTAATATAGGACCGCAAGGTTCACCCCTGCACTCTTCCACAATAACACAGAGGGGTTACTGTATGATGATACTTGATGGCCTGGCATTAAAGGCACAATATCTGGGTGCACTGACGCCTTAACCAGATGCATATCTTTTTAATATAGGACCGCAAGGTTCACCCCTGCACTCTTCCACAATACCACAGAGGGGTTACTGTATGATGATACTTGCTGGCTTGGCACCAAAGGCACAATACCTGGGTGCACTGACGCCCATTACCATATCAAAAAAATTTCAATAAAGGACCACATGGTCCACCCCTGCACTGATCCACAATACCACAGAGGGGTTACTGTATGATGATACTTGCTGGCCTGGCATTAAAAGCACAATACCTGGGTGCACTGACGCCCATTAACAGATAAAAAAAACACTTTTCAATATGGACCACATGGTCTACCTCTGCACTTTTCCACAGTACCACAGAGGGGTTACTGTAGGATAGTACTTGCATGCCTGACACTAAAGGCACAATATCTGGGTGCACTGCCATTGACGCCTGTATCAGATTTATATCCTCAGAGGGGTTACGGTGTGACGGCACTGCTGCCGACGCTAAAAGCCCAATTTTAAAGCACCTATTGTTACTTTCATCCAAAGCCTGCATAAGTTTCACAATAATTTAGCCCAAAAAATCACTAAATGTTTTCTACGTGTCCGAAAAAATTTCTCCTCTTTTCATAAAGGCTGCCGCCCCAAACAGTTGTTTATGGATAGATTAAAGGAAAAGCATTTACCGTCATATGAAACGTCATTTATTTGTTTTTAAGTGTTTCTTTACATCCTACAAATCCGCCACTTCACGGGCAGGTTATGGGGACCTCCTAGGCATGATATTGGAAGGAATTTTTGGTTTTTATTTTTAACCCTTTTTTCATGGAAAACTCACAGTCCCTTTAAAAACGTTTTTTTTTAACTTTTTGTCCTTGTTTCCTGTCCCCCATGGCACTACCCGGAACCCCATACACCCTTTATGGCAAATATGTAGCATATATGCCCTCTTGGAGGGCACTCTAAAAAACCGAATTTTCAGCCCCATTGACTTGCATGGGAGTCCGGGTTTGGGTTCGGGTTCGGTCCCGAACAAATGGGAAGTTCGGGTTCAGGCTCGAACCGAACTCGGGGGGTGTTCGGCTCATCCCTACTCACCATCCTCGTTGCCTCCTCAAATGGTGAAAGTACAGTGCATGCATCCTTGATTATCAGCCACTGCGGGGGGGGGAAATAAGTTGACCTGAGCCTGTCCTTGTGCCATACTCACACAGGTACTCATTGATGGCCCTCTGCTGCTTGTGCAGATGCTGCAGCATTGCTAGTGTCGAGTTCCACCTGGTGGGCATGTCACAGATCAGACGGTTTGTGGGAAGGTGGAAGTCTCTTTGAATTTCTGCCAGGCAAACACTTGCTGGGAATGACCATCTGAAGTGGCTGCAGACTTTTCTGGTCTGGCTGAGAAGCTCTGCCAGGTCTGGGTACCTGGTTTGGAAATGCTGTACCACCAGATTTAGGACGTGTGCTAGGCATGGTACATGCGTCAACTTACCCTTGCATAGGACGGAGAGAAGGTTGCTGCCATTATCACAGACGACCATTCCCAGCTGAAGCTGGTGTGGTGTTAACCATCTCTGTACCTGCCCCTGCAGAGCTGTCAGAATTTCTGGCCCGGTGTGGCTCCTGTCCCCTAAACAAACCATCTCAAGCCCAGTATGGCATCTTTTTGCTTGAGCCATTGCTTAGCCCCTGTCACGCGTCGGTTTAACTGCCACTTTGCCAGAGACAGAGAAGGAGGAGGAGGAGGAGGAAGAGGGAGAGGTGGTGGTGGAGCAGACAGACCTCATA
Organism: Leptobrachium leishanense; assembly: GCA_009667805.1. Lineage (NCBI taxonomy): Eukaryota > Metazoa > Chordata > Amphibia > Anura > Megophryidae > Leptobrachium > Leptobrachium leishanense. The sequence goes on from CM019063.1 coordinate 559,062,166, forward strand.
CAAGCAGCTTTCAGGAGGCATGGTGGATGAAGATGCTCCAGCACAGAGCCCCGCCTTGGATCCCTCCCAGCTGCAATCAGAGTTACTCAGTGTGCCATGAAGGAAATGTAATGGCCCAGTTCATGCTTGCTGGACCACGTGTCTAAATTCATGTGCACCTTGCTGCTGACTGCCTTTCCCAATGACTCCATAACATTGTCTTCCAGATTCTGGTATAGTGCTGGAATGGCCTTCCGTGAAAATAAATGGCGTTTTGGAACCTGCCACTGTGGTACAGCACATTCTGCAAATTCATGGAAGGAAGCAGAGTCCACCATCTGGAAAGGCAGCATCTGTAATCCGAGTAATTTCTCTAAGCTGGCATTCAGACGCTGTGCTTGGGGATGGTTGGGACTATATTTTTTCTTACACTGCAGCAGCTGGGGCAACGTAATCTGTCTGTGTAAATCTTCAGCTGATGGGATGCTGTTACATACTGGGGAAGGACCTGGTACACTCATTACTGTAGCATCATCCTTGTCAGTGGAGGTTGTAGGCAATGACATGGCAGGACATATAGTGGGGGTAGAGACAGATGAGGAGGACCTATGCAAAGTATTGTGCCAACGGGATGCGTGGCAGGTGGTCATATGTCGCTTTAAGCACGTGGTACCCAAGCGTGGGATGTCTTTCCCACGCTTGATCCTCTTTTGACATAAATTACAAAAAGTAACTGTGCGGTCTGCTGTACATTTCTTAAAGAACTCCCAGACAGCAGACTTCCTGTACATGTGCTTTGAGACAACATTGCTCTGCACCTGAGTAGCTGTGACTTCTGATGCCTTGGACTGGCTACGGTTGCTCATAGAGGACGTTGTGCATCGTGTTTGTTGTGCCTCCTCCTCCTCCTCACTTGACTTCTCTGTTCGATCAGGCACCCAGGTGGAGTCAGTGACCTCATCATCATCATCACCCACAATCTCCTCGTCACTAGAGCCAACTTGGCAGTGTGCTGCAGCTGCTGGGGCAACATGAGTGCCAGTTATTTGTGTGTCACCCCTCCCTCTAGGTTGATTATACTCCCTTCCTCAACCTCAGAGTTTGAATTAGAGCACTGGAGTTGCTGCGCATCCTCAAGCAGCATGTCACTGTCATTGTAGTCAAACAATTCAGCTGACTCCTCCATTTATGTTGGTGAGGCTAAGGCAGGAGTAGCTGTGGACATGGAGGCTGCATTAGATACTTTGACAGCTGAGGTGGACTGTAAACCACTACAAACCTGTCTGGCAGAGGACTCCGAGGATGAGGATGGCCTGGTTAGCCAATCCTGCAAATCCTCGGTATGTTGCTGCTGCTTAAGATGGTCAGCAGCAGTTAGAAAGGACAAGTGTGCCCCTGCAGAGGATGCACCACGTCCACGATGACCAGAGGCACAGCCTCCCGACACAGAGGCTGCTTGCCCTCTTATCTGTGTCTGGGAGCTTCTGCCTGTCCTTTTTTGGTCTTTCTGACATGGTGAGTGATATAGATTAAAGATATACAGATCTCTGATTCAACTCTCTTATAGAAATTGGAGATATGCAGAACTTTGATTCAACTGTGTTATCTAGATTAAAGATTTCCATAACTGTGGTATAACTCAGTGAGACCCCCTGATGGGTGGCAATGACAAGACACAGATTAAAATTCTTAGAAATCTGCTACAAATCTGTGAGACCCCCTGATAGGTGGCAGTGAGAAGACACAAATTACAATTCCCAGGAACCTCCTATAAATCAGTGAGACCCCTTGTTGGGTGGCAGTGACAATACATAGTTTAAAATTTCCAGATATCTGCTACAAATCTGTGAGACCCCCTGATGGGTGTCAGTGACAAGACACAAATTACAATTCTCAGGAACCTCCTATAAATCAGTGAGACCCCCTGATGGATGGCAGTGACAAGACACAAATTACAATTCCCAGGAAACTCCTATAAATCAGTGAGACCCCCTGATGGATGGCAGTGACAAGACACAGATTACAATTCCCAGATATCTGCTAGAAGTGAGACCCCCTCAATAGCTGCTGGCACTGAGAAGACATAGATTACAACAATTCCCAGATATCTGCTAGAAGTGAAACCCCCCCAAAAGCTTCTGGCAGTGAGAACACACACTGACAGAACAATCTCCTCTCAAAAAACACGCTGGGGCTGCGAGGGATGCCTTATATAGTGTACTGCGGGACTTAGCTCTGTGAGCCCTTGATTGGGCAAAATTTGCCCAATCAGGACTCTGAGCCATGATTGGCATAGTCTTGCACCTGTCTTGCACCTGACCTGTGGTCAGGTGCAAAGCTGTAGCCAATTGCAAGCTTCAGGCCAGTTTAAAAGTGCATTGTGGTCCATTGTGGTGCATTGTGGGCGAACATGTGGCGAACACGCGGAAATGTTCGGAGTTCGACAAACAGCCGAACGGACGATGTCCGAATCGAGCACCGAACAGATCGAACCGAACAGCTCATCCCTATACCCATGTGTGAGCCTGGGTAAATATACCCATATGTGAGATGGGGCAAATATACCCATATGTGAGCTGGGGCAAATATACCCATGTGAGCTGGGGGTATATATATATATATATATCTCCATGTGAGCTGGGGCAATATATACACCAATGTGAGCTGGGGCAATATATATACCCTTGTGAGCTGGGGAAAATATATCCATGTTTAACGGAGGGCAATATATATGTATCTGGGCTGGTTCTGGTCTGAGGTCGCTATATATATATATAATCTGGACATGTTCTGGTCTGAGGTCTCTGTGTATATATACTGTATATATGTATCTGGACATGTTCTGGTCTGTATATATGTATTTGAGTGGGCATGATATCGGTGAGTACCTGAAAAAAAGTATTGGTACTTGTACTTGTCTTAAAGTGGTATCGGTGCAACACTAGTGTGTCTATCTATACTATAATTGAGTAAGGCTTGGCGTGTCCGTCGCTGCCGGCTCGCCGCGGCGGTTACAAGATGCACACAGCAGCCGGGTAGAGGCTGCGCTCGCAGCCTCTACCCGGCTGCCACGCGTATCCAACCCCCGAGCAGTGAAGGGAAAGGTCCCTCCGCCGCTCGGGGGTTGGATGCACGCGGCAGCCGGGTAGAGGCTGCGCTCGCAGCCTCTACCCGGCTGCCGAGCGCATCCAACCTCCGAGCGGCGCCGGGGAAGTGAAAGTTTCCCCACTTCCGCTCTTTGAAGGACCCAAGCCCCGGTCACTTGACCGCGGCTTGGGTCCTTCAACGAGCGGAAGCAGGAAACTTTCACTTCCCCGGCACCGCTTGGAAAGGAAGTATGGGGCGGCTGCCTGAATGCCAATAGAGCATTCGAACAGCCGCCCCATGTCTGAGCTGGGGCATAAATCCATGAGCGCTGGGGGGACAGTATCCACGAGCTGGGGGCCAATATCCATGAGCTGAGGGGGCAGTATCCATGAGCTGGGGGGGCAATATCCATGAGCTGGGGGCAGTATCCATGAGCTGGGGGCAGTATCCATGAGCTGGGGGGGCATTATCCATGAGCTGGGGGCAGTATCCATGAGCTGGGGGGGCATTATCCATGAGCTGGGGGCAGTATCCATGTGCTGGGGGCAGTATCCATGAGCTGGGGGGGCAATATCCACGAGCTGGGGGCATTATCCATGAGCTGGGGGCAGTATCCACGAGCTGGGGCAATATCCACGAGCTGGGGCAGTATATCCACGAGCTGGGGCAGTATCCACGAGCTGGGGCAGTATATCCACGTGCTGGGGCAGTATCCACGAGCTGGGGCAGTATCCACGAGCTGGGCCATATATCCACGAGCTGGGGCAGTATATCCACAATAGACTGCCCTCTGGGCAGGCTTTCCACCTTGTATATATATATTTGTGTATATATAGAGATTATTATGGCACCTTTATCCTGATTGGCTTGACATGACACGGATGGGGGGGGGACCAAAACGCACCTTTGCCTGACTAGACAAAAATGCATGCCCTGGCCCTGGCAGCGTTGTTTCTGCGTCAGTTTAGCTTTTTCACGTCAATGTTATTTTTACAGCAATACAAACGAAAACGCAGGACCTCAAGTGGAATGAAGTGATTTTATTCGGGAACAGCAAGACCCATTAAATGGGGCTTGCTGTTCCCGAATAAAATCACTTCATTCCACTTGAGGTCCTGCTTTTTCATTTGTATTGCTATTCACCTGGATTAGCGATGTCCTACCATAGCAGTGATATCGCGGATATTGAGGTGGGGCTCCTCCTTGTGTGGACCGCGGCGCTCTTTGTTTGCATAATGTTACTTTTACGTCCGTGGCTTTATGCTCTGCCCGTTCGTGAACATGTGCGCAGGTGCTTCGTGTGGTGTGTTTAATTGACTCCTATAAAAAGCTACAACGTACGTCAAACAGTATGGTCAAAAGGACGTAAAATTTTGCAAGTGTGCCGCCAGCCTAAAATGCCATAAAATCTTGCAAAATATTAAAAATGAATAAACTGTGGTATGTAGCATACACATTAACTACTGAAATGCCATAAAAACAGGGGAGAACTAAAAATAATAAACAGTATGTCATTTCATTTGCCGCAAAAAGTATATTATTTTATTTTATAGGATTTTTTAGGCAACAAACAGTGTGTAAGGTAGCTTACCCATTAACCCCTAAAATGTCATAAAATCAGGAGAAAACAATATCAAACATTTTGCAAGGTAGCTTACCCATTAACCCCTAAAATGTCATAAAATCAGGAGAAAACAATATCAAACAGCTTACATGGTAGATTACACATTAACCCTTAAAATGTCATGAACCAGGAGAAAAGTCATAAACAGTGTGCAAGGTAGCTTACCCATTAACCCTTAAAATGTAATAAAACCAGGAGAAAACAGCAAACAATGTGGTATGTAGCTTTCCCAATAATCCCCCAAAATGCCATAAAACCAGAAGAAACTAAAAATAATAAACAGTGTGCAAGGTGGCTTACACATTAACCCTGAAATGCCATACAATCATTAGAAAACAATAAACAGTGTGGTATGTAGCTTACCCATTAACCCCTAAATGTTATAAAACCAGGAGAAAATAATAAGCAGTGTGCAAGGTAGCTTACCCATTAACCCCCAAAAGTCATAACCAGGAGAAAACAATAATAACCCGGATGGTATGTAGCTTACCCATTAACCCCTAAAATTCCATAAAAGAGGAAAAAACTATAATAAACAGTGTGCAAGGTAACCTACCCATTAACCACTAACATTACATAATAATAGAAGATAACAAAATTAAACAGCAAATAAGGTAGCTTACCCATTAACCCCAAAAATTCTGTAAACTAGGAGAAAACAACAAACAGTGTGGTATGTAGCTTACCCATTAACACCCAAAATGCCATAAAATCAGAGAAAAACTAAAAATAATACACAGTGTGCTGTTTCATTTGCTGCTTAAAGCATATTATTTTATTTTATAGGATTTCTTAGGCATTTTTCCGGACAACAAACAGTGTGTAAGGTAGCTTACCCATTAACCCCTAAAATGACATAAAATCAGGAGAAAACAAGATCAAACAGTGTGCAAGCTAGCTTACACATTAACCCTTAAAATGTCATGAACCAGGAGAAAACAGTCATAAACAGTGTGCAAGGTAGCTTACCCTTTAACCCCTAAAATGACATAAAATCAGGAGAAACAATATCAAACAGCTTGCAAGGTAGCTTACCCATTAACCCCCAAATTGTCATAAAACCAGAAGAAAACAATAATAACTTGTGCAGTATGTAGCTTTCCCATTAACTCCTAAAATCCCATAAAACCAAAATTAAAATTAATAAACCGTGCAGCATGTAGCTTGCTCATTAACCCCTAAAATTACATAATACTAAAAGTAAAATAATAGACATTGATACATCTAGCTTTTCCATTAACTTCTAAAATAACAGAACACCGGGGGGAAAAAAATATTAAAAGATTGTGACAAGTAGCTTAACCCATTAACCCAGAAAATGCCGGTCAAAACAGAGAAAAATTTATAAGAAAAAGTACTGCATGAAATATAACCATTAACCCATAAAATGCTATAAATCCAGGAGAAAACCAATAAGCAGTGTGGCGTGATTCAAAACACCAGTAAAAACAGCCGCAGACATTCGCTTAAAATCCTCTGCAGCTTTTACAAGTGAGACGCGAGCTTTGCCGGGAGAAAACAGCGCGGCTGGGTCAGAAGAGGATCATAATAGAGACACAGTAAGGAATTTCTACTCGCACAAATTTTTAAATTTCCCCAAAACCAGGGGGGGGATAAAAATAATAAACATGTTGCACGTAGCTGGCCCATTAACCTCTAAAATGCCATAAAAACAGGGATAGAATTAAATATAAAGATTGCTGTCTGCAGCTTGGACATTAACCTCCAAAAATGCCGTAAAACCAGGCAAAAAAATGACAATGATAATAAACAGTGTGTCATGTAGCTTGGCCATTAACCTTTAAAATGCCAGGCATATAGGAGTACTTAGAAGTCCCTCACTGCAGGATCTTTTGTGAGTTTGTATCTAGTTGTGTATATTTTATTGTTTTAAAATATTACCTTACCCGTTGCACTCGATTATAGTTTTCGTTCCAAATTGGAAAGTCTGGGCATAGGAATTCACACTTATAACGGCACCGATAATGATGTCTCCATCCTGATAATATTGATGGTCTTGGAGCGTCTTTATGAGGTTCACTCTGCACCGGGAGGCTGGTCCTCTGATGATCACAGGACGAGCAATACAGATAGTAACGAGACACAGCAGCACTTTACAAGCATTAAATAATGCGGCCGATCTCAGAGAATGTATAACCTGCAGACAGTAGTTTAATATAATATGTAGCATCAGGCACCGAGACATCACAGATCACACGAGAAACCTGCGACATAACCTGCAGCGTGTATGTGTATGTGGCCGTAAAGCCGTACCTTTTTATACACTATATGTGCAAGTGACCTGAAGGCACGGAGAGAATAATAACAGGCTTTAACATCCCCTGACATTAGTTCAGTTCTATAGTTATATGGTGACCTTCAAAACCAAAATATACGCAACTCTGAAGAACAGAAAAAGTGATTTGTGGTCCCAGCTGTGTGAAGCCCCCAGTGAATAATGGACATATGATTGTGTTTTATAAGCACGCTGAGTTTCCAGGAATATATGGATCACACTGTGTATTCCTTTATCTAATGTTTAAACTTATACAATGTTACTGTATGAATTTTATTTACATGTTCATTACTATAAAGGAAACTGGCTTTGGATTTGGCCGGATAAAAGGTTCAGTAGGTAGAGTAAATGCTAGTTCTCTCCCCACTCTGATGGTTCTAGAGGGCTTTAACCCTTTTACGTCAGGCAGGTGGTGCCCTGCGGGTGGGCTTTAATGCCCTGCTATCTGGCTGCTGCAGCGGGCATTTCTTCGACCTGTCCACACAGCAGACACACATCAAAGGTTGCTGGAGGATGGCCTGAATCAGGCCAACCCGCAGCAGCGAATGGCACTCGGCGTCTACCAGATAGTGGGAAGGGCTGGCTTGTGGAGGCCAGTACTAGTACACCCCATGACTTCAAGGCCCACCTGTCACCGTTGTGGTCAGGACGTACACACCAGAGGTGCCGGGTGTGCCTGGGAGCATTCCTAATCCTGGCCTAAGACAGACACTTGGGCCCCAGGTACACGGATGGCCAGGGCCTCAACTAGGTCTACCATAGTTCTAGACTTCTAATAGGTGTCAATGTTACATAGTTACAATGGCTGAAAAAAAGACGTGCGTCCAATGGATTCAGCCTTTCACACATTATCCATTGCTGTTGATCCGAAAGAAGGCAAAAATTTCAGTCTGGAGCACTTGCCAATATGCAACATACTGGGAAAAAAATCCTTCTTGCCACCAGAATGGATTCAGATTCCTCCTTGTATCGAGCAGCTTTTACCCACATATTAAATATTATGACCCTTAATATTTTGCGTCTGCAGGAAGTCATCCAGTTGTTGTTTAAAAGTCTGTACAGACTCTGACCCAACCACCTCAACAGGCAGAGAATTCCACAGCTTTATTGTTCTCACTGTAAAATAATCCTTCCATTGCTTTAGGCTAAATTTCCTTTCGTCCAGTCTAAATGGGTGACCTTGTGCCCTGTGTATAGTCCTGTTAATGAATAGGTTTCCAGACAAAGGTTTATAATGGCCCCGTACATATTTATATGAAGTTATCAGATCCACCTGAGGCCCCATATATATTTATATAGGGTTAACAGATCCCCTCTAAGGCCCTGTATATATTTATATAAGGTTATCAGATCCCCTCTCAGGCGCTGTTTCTTTAAACTAAACAGGTTTAAGCTTGTTAGTCTTTCCTCATAACTGAAACCTTCCATTCCCCTTATTCATTTAGTCGCCCGTCTCTGCACTTTTTTTAGTGGTATAATATCCTGTTTTAAGACAGGTGCACAAAATCACACGGCATATTCAAGGTGCGTCTGACCATTGATTTATAAAGAGGCAAAATTATGTTTTCATCCCGAGAGTGAACTCCCCTTTTAATGCATGCCAATACCTTGCTGGCCTTGGCGGCTGCTGTTTGACACTGTGCATTGGTACTTAGCATGTTCCCGCTGTCAGCCGACTTATCGATGGGGTTGCTAGTAGGGATGAGCCAAACACTCCCCGATTTCGGTTCGAGCCCGAACCCAAACTTCCCATTTGCTCGGATCCGAACCCGAACTCGAACCCAATGCAAGTCAATGGGGCTTAAAATTAGGTTTTTAGAGTGCCCTCCAAGAGGGCATATATGCTACATATTTGCCATAAAAGGTGTATGGGGGTCCGGGTAGTGCCCTGGGGGACAGGAAACAAGAACAAAAATTTAAAAAAAAAACGTTTTTAAAGGGACAGTGAGTTTTCCATGAAAAAAGGGTTAAAAATAAAAACCAAAAATTCCTTCAAGTATCGTGCCTAGAAGGTCCCCATAACCTGCCCGTGAAGTGGGGGATTTCTAGGATGTATAGAAACACTTAAAAACAAAAAAAGGACGTTTCATATGACGGTAAATGATTTTCCTTTAATCTATCCATAAACAACTGCTTGGGGCGGCAGTCTGTATGAAAAGAGGAGACATTTTCGAACACGCAGAAAAAGTTTACTGATTTTTTTGGCTAAATTATTGTGAAATATATGCAGGCTTTGGATGAAAGTAACAATAGGTGCTTTAAAATTGGTCCTTTAGCATCCCCAACAGTGCCGTCACACCGTAACCCCTCTGAGGATATGAATCTGATACCGGCGTCAGTGGCAGTGCACCCAAATATTGTGCTTTTGGTGCCAGGCCTGCAAGTACTACCATACAGTAACCTCTCTGTGGTATTGTGGAAGAATGCAGGGGTGGACCATGTGGTCCTATATTGAAAAGATATGATTCTGGTCAAGGCGTCAGTGCACCCAGATATTGTGCCTTTAATGCCAGGCCAGCAAGTATCATCATACAGTAACCCCTCTGTGGTATTGTGCAAGAGTGCAGGGGTGGACCATGTGGTCCTATATTAAAAAGTTTTTAATCTGGTAATGGGCGTCAGTGCACCCAGATAGTGTGCCTTTGGTGCCAGGCCAGCAAGCATCATCATACAGTAACCCCTCTGTGGTATTGTGGAAGAATGCAGGAGTGGACCATGTGGTCCTATATTGAAAAGATATGATTCTGGTCAAGGAGTCAGTGCACCCAGATATTGTGCCTTTAATGCCAGGCCAGCAAGAATCATCATACAGTAACCCCTCTGTGGTATTGTGGAAGAGTGCAGGGGTGGACCATGTGGTCCTATATTAAAAAGTTTTTGATCTGGTAATGGGTGTCAGTGCACCCAGATGTTGTGCCTGTAATGCCAGGCCAGCAAGTATCATCATACAGTAAGGCTGGGGTCAGACGAACGCAGTGTTATAGTCGGTGTTGCCTGCACATAAGTACGTCCGTGATAGCATACAATTGTGTTAATTGGAGCCCCACACACGAAGTACGTCCGCACAGAAGTGCGGGGGCTGACGGACGCTGCAAACGGACGCAGGTTAGGCAAGAACGTAATACTGCTAGAACGAATGTGCAGAGTGCGCCACGTCCACAACGTCCGCATAGCTTTGTGTGTGAGTGATGCAACAAGGTCAGACGGACTGCATTTATACGTCCATCATTTTTGACGGACAGAATGTTCTTTCATTGTAATTTATTTTCCCTGCTACATCAGTCAAAAGATACGTCAGTGAAAAAAACCAACTGTGTGGCTACTACTTTGTTGTCAGTCAGTAAGTACGTCCGTACTGCACAGACGCACAGTCCGTACAAAATGCACTCATCTGACCCTAGCCTAACCCCTCTGTGGTATTGTGGAAGAGTGCAGGGGTCGACCATGTGGTCCTATATTGTAAAGTGTTTTTTTTATCTGTTAATGGGCGTCAGTGCACCCAGATATTGTGCCTTTAATGCCAGGCCAGCAAGTATCATCATACAGTAACCCCTCTGTGGTATTGTGGAGGAGTGCAGGGTTGGACCCTGCGGTTCAAACAATTAAAATGATATAAATCTGGCACAGGCGTCAGTGCAGCCAAATATTGTGCCTTTCATGGCAGCAAGTGCCTTCACACCGTAACCCTTTTGTGGTATTGTGGAAGAGTGCAGGGGTGGACCATGTGGTCCTATATTTTTTTTTTAATGGGAGTCAGTGCAGTCAGATATTGTGCCTTTCATGGCAGCAAGTGCCTTCACACGTAACCCTTTTGTGGTGTTGTAGAAGAGTTCAGAGCTTTAGGTTTTGTAAATGTAGAAGAGGACATCCCCGATCTATTTCATTACTTCAGCATCAGGGGATTGATAGCTGCTGATCCAGGACTGATTCACTTTTATAAATGTCAGCCGGTCTACAGAGACAGAGGACAGACGCACTCTTTTGTCTGTGACAAAACCTCCAGCGGCACTGACCGTCCTTTTGGAAAGCACGCTAGATGAAGGGCAACTTAGTAGCTGCAGAGAATATTGGCTAAGTTCTGGCCAGTGATCCAATCTCAACACCCAGTAAGCCAGTGGATCATCTGCTGGAAAGATATCCAGGTCTGCCCTTGCCCCTAGGTAGTCCTGCACCATATGGTGAAGACGCTGGCAATGGGTGCCTACATTTGACATCCCTGGGCGTCGAGGACTACAGTTTTTTTACAAAAGCATCAGTCAAGCGGCCCTGGCCTTCACCACTATTCCTCTGATCACCCGCAGCCTCAGAAGCACGTGTGTCAGCACTTGGTAATCTACCAGTGCCTGGAAAGGTGTTACACAAGTGTTGCTTTAGAGCGTCCTCAAGTTTTTTCATCCTGTGCTCCCTCTGTGCGGGCAGGATGAGCTCTGCAACTTTCCCCTTGTATCGTGGATCAAGAAGGGTTGCCAATCAGTAATGATCCCTCTCCTTGATAGCATGAATCCTGGGGTCCTTTAGCAGGCTTTGCATCATTAGGGAGCCCATGCAGCGTAGGTTGGAGGTGGCATTAGCTTCCGAATCTTCCTGGTCAATGAGGAAGACCGTATCGTGCACTTCCTCCTCCCAGCCACGCACAAGCCCTTCTTTTTCTGGGCACACGAAACCTTCCCTTGAGGAATTCCCACCTTCAATGCCCCCACTACTTAAATATTCCTCCTCATCCTCCTCCTGTCTGATCTGAGTAGGACCCGCTGGAATGCTGTCTGCGGAAAGACTGGGGCCTTGAGAGCTAGGGAAGGCCTCCTCTTCCTCCAGCTGCTCAGCCTTTAGAGCCACATCTATAATTCCCTGCAGAGTGTGCTCCAGCAGGAACTCTAAAGGATTTGTGTCACTGATGCATGCACTGTCCCTGCTCACCATCCTTGTTGCCTCCTCAAATGGTGACAGTACAGTGCATGCATCCTTGATCATCAGCCACTGCGGGGGGAAAAAAAAACAAGTTGACCTGAACCTGTCCTTGTGCCATACTCACACAGGTACTCGTTGATGGCCCTCTGCTGCTTGTGCAGACGCTGCAGCAGTGCTAATGTCGAGTTCCACCAGGTGGGCATGTCACAGATCAGACGTTTGTGGGAAGGTGGAAGTCTCTTTGAATTTCTGCCAGGCGAACGCTTGCTGGGAATGACCGTCTGAAGTGGCTGCAGACTTTTCTGGCCTAGATGAGAAGCTCTGGCAGCCCCTTGTACTTGGTTAGGAAACGCTGTACCACCAGATTTAGGACGTGTGCTAGGCATGGTACATGCATTAATTTACTCTTGCGTAGGGTGGAGAGAAGGTTGCTGCCATTATCGCAGACGATCATTACCAGCAGAAGCTGGCATGGTGTTAACCATCTCTGCACCTGCCCCTGCAGAGCTGACAAAATTTCTGACCCGGTGTGGCTCCTGTCCCCTAAACAAACCAGCTCAAGCACAGTATGGCATCTTTTTGCTTGAGCCATTGCGTAGACCCTTTCAGGCGTCAGTTTAACTGCCACTTCGCTAGAGACAGAGAAGGAGGAGGAGGAGGAAGAGGTGGTGGTGGTGGAGCAGACAGACCTCATACAAGCAGCTTTCTGGAGGCGTGGTGGATGAACAAGTTCCAGCACAGAGTCCCATCTTGGATCACTCCCAGCTGCGATCAGAGTTACCCAGTGTGCCGTTAAGGAAATGTAACGACCCTGTCCATGCTTGCTGAACCACGTGTCTAAAGTCACATGTACCTTGCTGCTGACTGCCTTTCCCAATGACTGGATAACATTGTCTTCCACGTGCTGGTATAGTGCTGGAATGGCCTTGCATGAAAAGTAATGGCGTTTTGGAACCTGCCACTGTGGTACAGCACATTCAGCAAATTCACGGAAGGGAGCAGAGTCCAGCAGCTGGAAATGCAGCAGCTGGCATTTAGACGCTGTGCTTGGGGATGGTTGGGACTATATTTTTTCTTTCACTGCAGCAGCTGTGGCAATGTAATCTGACTGCGTAAATCTTCAGCTACTGGGATGATGTCACATTGTGAGGAAGGACCTGGTACATCCATTACTGTAGCATCATCCCTGTTGGTGGAGGTTGTAGGCAATGACATGGCAGGACATACAGTGGGGGTAGACACAGATGAGGAGGAGGAGGACCTACGCAAAGTTTTGCACCAACGGGATGTGTGGCACTTGTTCATATGTTGCCTCAAGCACGTGGTACCCAAGTGTCCGGTATCTTTCCCACGCTTAAGCCTCATCTGGCATAGATTACAAATAGCAACGCTGCGCTCTACTGCACATTTCTTAAAGAACTCCCAGACAACAGACTTCCTGCATGTGTTCTTTGAGACAACAGCGCTCTGCACCGGAGCAGCTCTGACATGTGATGCCTTGGACTGGCTAGTGCTACGGTTGGTCACAGAGGATGTTGTGCCTCGTGTTTGCTGTGCCTCCTCCTCCTCCCCTCCTCCTCACTTGATTCCTCTGTTCGATCTGGCACCCAGGTGGAGTAAATTACCTCATCATCATTGTCATCTTCACCCCCTATCTCCTCGTCCCTGGAGCCAAATTGGCAGTGTGCTGCAGCTGCTGGGGCAAAATGTGTGCCAGTTATTTGTGTGTCATCACTGGCACTTCCTTCCTCTAGGTTGATTATACTCCCTTGCTCAACCTCAGAGATTGAATCAGAGCACTGTACTTGCTGCGCATCCTCAAGCAGCATGTCACTCTCATTGTAGTCAAACAATTCAGCTGACTCCTCCGTGTGTGATAGCGAGGCTACGGCAGGAGTAGCTGTGGACATGGAGGCTGCATTAGATGCTTTGGCAGCTGAGGTGGACTGTAAAGCACTAGAAGCCTGGCTGGCAGAGGACTCGGAGGATGAGGATGGCCTGGTTAGCCAATCCACCAAGTCCACTGTATGTTGCTGCTGCTTAAGACGGCCAGCACCAGTTAGAAAGGACAAGCGTACCCCTGCAGAGGATGCACCACATCTACCACGACCAGAGGCACAGCCTCCCAACACAGGGGCTGCTTGCCCTCTTATCTGTGTCTGGGAGCATCTGACTGTCCTTTTTGTTCTTTCAGACATGGTGAGTGATATATAGATTAATATATACAGAACTCTGATTCAACTCTGGTATAAAGATTTAAAGAACTCTGGTATAACTCAGTGAGACTCACTGATAGCTGGCAGCCAGTGACGAGACACAGATCACCTCAATTCACAAATGTTTTGTAGAAATTAGTGAGCCCCAAAATACAGCGTGGTACTGGATGTGTGACGAGACACAGATCACCTCAATTCACAAATGTTTTGTAGAAATTATTGAGACCCAAAATAATGCGTGGTACTGGATGTGTGACGAGACACAGATCACCTCAATTCACAAATGTTTTGTAGAAATTAGTGAGCCCCAAAATACTGTGTGGTACTGGATGTGTGACGAGACACAGATCACCTCAATTCACAAATGTTTTGTAGAAATTTGTGACCCCCAAAATAATGCGTGGTACTGGTTGTGTGACAAGAGACAGATCACCTCAATTCACAAATGTTTTGTAGAAATTAGTGAGCCCCAAAATACAGCGTGGTACTGGATGTGTGACAAGAGACAGGTCACCTCAATTCACAAATGTTTTGTAGAAATTAGTGAGCCCCAAAATACTGCATGGTACTGGATGTGTGACGAGACACAGATCACCTCAATTCCCAAATGTTTTTTAGAAATTTGTGACCACCAAAATACTTGCTGGCAGTGACAAGAGACAGGTCACCTCAATTCACAAATGTTTTGTAGAAATTAGTGAGCCCCAAAATACTGCATGGTACTGGATGTGTGACGAGACACAGATCACCTCAATTCCCAAATGTTTTTTAGAAATTTGTGACCACCAAAATACTTGCTGGCAGTGACAAGACACAGATCACCTCAATTCCCAAATGTTTTAAAGAAATTATTGAGCCCCAAAATACTGCATGGTACTGGATGTGTGACGAGACACAGATCACCTCAATTCCCAAATGTTTTTTAGAAATTTGTGACCACCAAAATACTTGCTGGCAGTGACAAGACACAGATCACCTCAATTCCCAAATGTTTTAAAGAAATTATTGAGCCCCAAAATACTGCGTGGTACTGGATGTGTGACAAGACACAGATCACCTCAATTCCCAAATGTTTTTTAGAAATTTGTGACCACCAAAATACTTGCTGGCAGTGACAAGACACAGATCACCTCAATTCCCAAATGTTTTGTTGAAATTTGTGACCCCCAAAATACTTGCTGGCAGTGACAAGACACAGATCACCTCAATTCCCAAATGTTTTGTAGAAATTTGTGACCCCGAAATACAGCGTGGTACTGGCTGTGTGACAAGACACAGATCACCTCAATTCCCAAATGTTTTAAAGAAATTAGTGAGCCCCAAAAAGATTTGCTGGCACAATAACAAGACCCAGAAGATCACCTCAATTCACAAATGTTGTAAAGAAAGTTGTAAACCCCATAAAAACTTGCTGCCACAGTGACAAGACACACATCACATAAATTCCCTGATATTTGGTAGAAATAAGTCCCAAAAAGACTTGCTGGCACAGTGACAAGACCCAGAAGATCACCTCAATTCACAAATGTTTTTAAAAAAGTTGTAAACCCCAAAAAAACTTGCTGGCACAGTGACAAGACACACATCACCTAAATTCACTGATATTTCGTAGAAATGAGTCCCAAAAAGAATTGCTGGCACAGTGACAAGACCCAGAAGATCACCTCAATTCACAAATGTTTTAAAGAAAGTTGTAAACCCCAAAAAAACTTGCTGGCACAGTGACAAGACACACATCACATAAATTCACTGATATTTGGTAGAAATGAGACCCCAAAAGACTTGCTGGCACAGTGACAAGACCCAGAAGATCACCTCAATTCACAAATGTTTTAAACAAAGTTGTAAACCCCAAAGAAACTTGCTGGCACAGTGACAAGACACACATTACCTAAATTACCTGATATTTGGTAGAAATGAGACCCCCCCAGACCCCCCCAGTAGCTTAGCAGATCGGCAGTAACAAGACATAACTATCTCCTTTGAAATCTCCTCTGAAATGCGTGCAGAATCGGCGCGTGGAAACGTTATATAGTGTGCTGCGGGACTTAGCTCTGTGAGCCCATGATTGGGCAAAATTTGCCCAATCAGGACTCTGAGCGGTGATTGGCATAGTGTTGAACCAGTGTTGCACCAGACCTGTGATCAGGTGCAAGGCTGTAGCCAATTACGAGCTTCAGGCCAGTGGGAAAATGCATTGTGGTCCATTGTGGTCGAACATGCGGCGAACACCCGGAAATGTTCGGTGTTCGTGATCTCATCGAACAGGCCAAGTTCGGGTCGAACTCTGAACCGTCCGAATCTGAACCGCTCATCCCTAGTTGCTAGTGGAATGCATTAACCGTGTACCACTAGCAGCCCCCTCAACTGGCCGCGTTCCCTGAGAGCTGCCTGTCTGCCTGCTCCCTCTGAGCGGCCGCCATCCTCAGCCCTGTGAAGTCTGTGACATGGCCTACAGCCGAGATCTTGTGAGAACTTGTGAGCCGCTTCATAGGCTTCAGGGGGCTGGGAAACTCCGGTGGCCGCAGGCAGGAGCACGCTGGAGCAGGGAGGAAGACGCGGCACAGGACACCTGGAGGTCTGAGCTGCTGGTAAGTATTATTCTAGGGGTCTGCCTGCATATTATTCTAGGGGTCTGCCTGAATATTATTCTGGGGGTCTGCCTGGAAATATTCTGGGGGTCTGCGTGCATATTATTCTGGGGGTCTGCTTGGATATATTAGTCTGGGGCTCTGCCTGCATAGTATTCTGGGGGTCTGCCTGGATATAATTCTGGGGGTCTGCCTGGATATATTATTCTGGGGGTTTTCCTGCATATTATTCTAGGGGGTCTGCCTGGGTATTATTCTGGGGGGTCTGCCTGGGTATTATTCTGGGGTCTGCCTGGGTATTATTCTGGGGTCTGCCTGGGTAATTTTCTGGGGGTCTGCCTGGATATATTATTCTGGGGGTTTGCCTGCATATTATTCTGGGGGTCTGCCTGCGTATTATTCTGTGGTCTGTCTGGGTATTATTCTGGGGATCTGCCTGGGTATTATTCTGGGGGTCTGCTTGGGCATTATTCTGGGGGTCTGCTTGGGTATTATTCTGGGGGTCTGCCTGGATATTATTCTGGTGGTCTGTGTGGGTATTATTCTAGGGGTATGCCTGGGTATTATTCTGGGGGTCTACCTGGGTATTATTCTGGTGGTCTGTGTGGGTATTATTCTGGGGGTCTGTCTGGATATTATTCTTGGGTCTGCCTGGGTATTATTCTGGGGGTCTGCCTGGGTATATATTTCTGCGGGATCTGCCTTGGTATATAGTTCTGGGGGCCTGCCTGGGTATATAATTAATTCTTTGGGGGTTGCCTGTGTATACATAATTCTGGGGGCCTGGTCCTGTGTGTATATAATTCTGGGGGTCTGTGCCTGGTTATACATGATTATCAGGGGTGTATGTAAATATATATATATTACAGTATATACATACACACACACACATTTATTTTTTTTCTTCAGGTAATGGGGGTTGTGGAATTCTTGGGTGAGTTCCCTTGCTTTTTTTGCCAGGACTTGACCCCTGATCCCAGTGCGGAGACAGTGGCTGTACATGAGGAGGAGGTTTTGTGAAATGCTGATGCTCGAATACCTGGAGTTTAGAATCCGGCGGGTCCCCCGTAGGCAGCGGGTCCAGGAAAGTGCCTAGTAGAGATGGGCCAAGTGTTCGATTCGAACAAGAGTTCGAATCAAAAATCGGCTGTTCGAGTGTTTGGCCAAACATTATGGGATGTTCGCGGTCTGTTCGACTGCGGACATTCCATAATACAAAATAACTTTGCAAAATATGTTCACAGTTCTCCTAAATGTACCGGCAGCTTACGGTACATTTAGGAGACCTGTGGCTGCAGCCCCCCAGCCCCCATGCCTTTGGCCCTGCTGTTCCTTTGGTCTGTCTGCTTCTCCATCTGGCCGTGGCTCCTCTGCCCCACGTCTCGTCTTCACGCTGAGCCCTGATTGGGCAAAGTCCTGCGCCTTACCTGGACTTTGCCAAATAAGGGCTCTAATTCAATATTGAGCCCTGATTGGGAAAAGTCCAGGTCAGGTGCAGATCTTTGCCCAATCAGAGCTCAGCATGAAGACAAGGCATGGGGCAGAGCTTTAACCAAGCTCTGATTGGTTAAAGTCTTGCACCTGACCACAGGTCAAGTGCAAGACTTTGACCAATCAGGCTCGGTATTGAATTAGAGCCATGATTGGGCAAAGTCCATGTCGGGTGCAGGACTTTGCCCAATCAGGGCTCAACATGAAGACTAGGCGAGGGGCAGTAGAGCCGAGGCTGGACAGAGGAGCATACAGACCAGAGGAACAGGAGGCCAGGACAGCAACAGGACAGCAGGACTGGCAGCTGCCGGTACATTTAGGAGAACTGTGAACACATTTTGCATGTTCGACCCCATTGATTTGCATTGTGTTCGAGTTCGTATTTGAACATTTCGGCTGTTCAAATGTTTTTAAATACGAACTGAGCACAGGGGTGTTCGGCCCATCACTAGTGCCTAGGCAGCCATGCAGACAGTTCTGGATTCGGACTCCAAGTCCGATACCGGAGCTAGTGCACCTCTGGAAAGAGATACATCTTAACAGTAGTGGACTATGCCACACATTACCCGGGGGCAGTTCCTCTGATGAATATCCACGCAGAGACAGTGGCGGATGCCCTGCTCCGGATATTTACCAGGGTGGGCTTCCCTAAGGAGATTATCTCAGACCAGGGGGTGCAATTTACCGCCGACCTGACCCAGCAGTTCTGGAAACTATGCAGGATAAAACCCCTGTATAGCTCCGCCTACCATCATCAGACAAACGGACTGTGTGAGCGGTTCAATGGAATGTTGAAGCAGCTGCTTCGTAAGTTTGCTACCTCTCACAAGGACTGGGAGAGATTCTTGCCACACCTCCTGTTTGCTTACCGGGAGGTGCCCCAGGAATCGACCGGATTCTCCCCATTTGAGTTATTGTATGGGAGGAGGGTGAGGGGGCCATTAGATCTGATTAGAGCCCACTGAGAAGCGGGGGAGGGGGTGCAGGATCCTTCTATTGTATGGTATGTTTTAGCGTTGAGGGATCGGCTGACAGAGCTCACGGACATGGTCCGGGAGAATCTTCAGTACGCGCACAGTCGGCAGAAGCAGTGGTACGATCTTATATCTTGCTTATAGGGCAGAAAGTTCTTGTCCTGAAGCCATCCAAGACAGATGAATTGCAAGCCTCTTGGGATGGGCCTTATAAGGTAGTGGAGCAGCGTTGTGGCACTACCTACCTGGTAGTTAAATGTTCAGATGAAAGAATCCAGCGGATCTTCCATGTGAACATGCTCAAAGCATACCTGGAAAGGCCAAAAGATGTAGCCACTATCTGTGCTCCAGCCGGGGATGACTCAGAGAGTCTTCCCCTGCCAGGGCTCCCAGGGCGGAATAGGGACAGTGTAGCAATAAAGGCAGTCAGGCTAGATGGATAGTTGGAGGCTGCACAGCAGGAGCAGGTCAGGAGAGTCATTAGTCAGAGACAGGAGATGTTCTCCACTGCCCCTGGGTATAGTGCCCTGACAGTACACAGTGTGGAGACCCCGGGACAGCCGCCCCTCCGGCAGGCTGTGTACCGTTTACCCGAGGCAGTTAGAGACGGGATGAGGAAAGCGATCAAGGAGATGCTCGAGCAAGGAGTCATCGAGCCATCCAATAGCCCTTGGGCATCCCCAGTAGTTCTGGTACCGAAGCGGGATGATACCACCCGCTTCTGTGTGGATTGTAGAAGACTAAATGACCGTACCACAACCGATGCTTACCCCATGCCCCGAATCAATGAATTGCTAGATCGCATCACTCGGGGTAACTTCCTGACTACCCTCGTCCTATGCAAAGGGTACTGGAAAATTCCCCTGAACACAGAAGCTATTCCAAAGTCGGCGTTCATCACCCCCTTCGGCCTGTACCAGTTTAAGGTCATGCCGTTTGGGATGAAGAATGCACCGGTGACGTTCCAGAGGATGGTAGATCGGCTTCTCGATGGCCTCCAAGACTATGCCTGTGCATATCTGGACAACATCGCGATCTACAGCGATACCTGGGAGGAACATTTGGTTCACCTGGGCGTTGTGTTGGACCGCATTAGGGCTGTGGGACTAACCTTAAAGTCGGTTAAATGTAGTATAGGGATGTCTGAGGTCCAGTACCTTGGGCATCGGGTGGGCCGCGGGCGGCAGCGTCCCGAACCTGCTAAAGTTGAGGCAGTTGCCAACTGGCCCACTACTGGACAAAAGCCCAGGTCTTAGCATTTTTAGGGACAGCAGGCTATTATAGGAAATTTGTGCCCAACTATAGCGCTATCGCTAAACCCCTGACCGACCTTACCCGTAAAAACCTTCTGACAGGTCCTGTGGTCCCCAGAGTGCCAGGCTGCCTTTCCACGCCTCAAGCATGATCTAATCTCAGCACCTATCCTCGCTGCTCTTGACCCCAACAAACGATTTTGTGTTCACACAGATGCCTCTACTTTCGAGTTGGGAGCAGTACTGAGTCAAGTGGGAGACGTTTGCGGTGAGCACCCCGTAGCCTACATCAGCCGCAAGCTGCTACCCAGGGAAGTGGGGTACGCGGCTATTGAAAAAGATTGCCTGGTGCTGGTGTGGGCTCTGAAAAAACTGCAGCCATACCTATATGGAAGATCTTTCACGGTGCTCACCGACCATAACCCCTTGATTTGGCTGAACAGAGTCTCCGGAGACAACGGATGCTTATTGAGCTGGAGCCTCGCCCTGCAGCCCTACAACTTCACAGTTCAATATCGGCCAGGAAAGCAGAATGGAAATGCAGATGGACTTTCGCGGCAAACCGAATTAGAGTGGTCTGTACTCCCGGACATTCCCTAGGCTGACCCCTGTGGATCTAGCCGGGTCTGCCGGACTTTGGAACATGGGGGGGGGGAATTGTGACAGACCAAGGCTGCAGAATTGTGACACACCTGTAGTGTATTCTGGAAGGAAGGGGGGGTCCCGTCCCAACTGTTTTTTTTCTGTGTTTTTTTTTTTTTCAAATAAAGTGGCAGTTTGCTTTTGCTGCTCAACTGCTCTGGTCATGCCTGGAGCTTTGTAGAGGGAAGGTTTGGGCCTGCTAAAGCTGTATTTCGGGATCCAGCTTGGTTGAAAGCGTTTGACAGAGGCATACGGTCGGTGTGCCCATCGGTCTGTCACAGTCACAGTGTCTGGGAATGAGTAGCACCATTGGTAGCTTAAACGTAGTTACTGCTCCTCCTCTCTCCACAGAAGTACCTGAATGGTACCAAGATCTCAAGTAGGTCATTGATAAGAAAAAATCACAAATCTTACCACCTCATCGTCCTTACGATTGCGTCATTGACCAACTCCCTGATACCATGCCACCTAAAGTTCACATACAGTTGTGTTCAAAATTATTCAACCCCCACTGAAATTGAGTGTTTTGGCCAGTTTGACATTGATTTTGATCATTCAGTCATCTTTCTTACAATTAAATCAAAGAGGCACGTGTAGGTCAGACAAATATAACATAACATTTATAATGAAATAAGCACAAATGTCTTTTCTGTGCTCACATCATTATCAGTTTTATTCAACCCCCAAGTGACATTCAATCTTAGTACTTAGTACAACATCCTTTTACAGTTATAACAGCTTTTAAACGTGAAGCATAGCTTGACACAAGTGTCTTGCAGCAATCTACGGGTATCTTCGCCCATTCGTCATGGGCAAAAGCCTCCAGTTCAGTCACATTCTTAGGCTTGCGCACTGCAACTGCTTTCTTTAAGTCCCACTAGAGGTTCTCAATCGGATTTAAGACAGGTGACTGCGATGGCCACTCCAAAATGTTCCAGCCTTTAATCTGCAACCATGCTTTAGTGGACTTGGAGGTATGCTTGGGATCATTGTCCTGTTGAAAGGCCCAACGTCTCCCAAGCCTCAGGTTTGTGACGGACTGCATCACATTGTCATCCAATATCTCCTGGTACTGAAGAGAATTCATGGTACCTTGCACACGCTGAAGCTTCCCTGTACCTGCAGAAGCAAAACAGCCCCAAAGCATGATTGACCCCCTGCCATGCTTCACAGTAGGCAAGGTGTTCTATTCTTCATAGGCCTTGTTCTTCCTCGTCCAAACATAGCGTTGATCCATGGGCCCAAACAGTTCTAATTTTGTTTCATCAGTCCACAGAACACTATCCCAAAACTTCTGTGGTTTGTCCACATGACTTTTGGCATACTGCAGTCGACTCTTCTTATTCTTTGGAGACAGCAAGGGGGTGCGCCTGGGAGTTCTGGCATGGAGGCCTTCATTACGCACTGTGCGCCGTATTGTCTGAGCTGAAACTTCAGTACCCACATCTGACAAATCTTTTCTCAGTTCCTCAGCAGTCACACGGGGACTTTTCTCCACTCTACGCTTCAGGTAGCCCACAGCAGTCGAAGTCGGCATCTTCTTTCTGCCACGACCAGGTAGCGTTTCAACAGTGCCCTTAGCCTTGAATTTGCGAATGATGCTTCCTATGGTCTCTCTTGGTATGTTTAACATCTTTGCAATCTTCTTATAGCCATTGCCCTTCCTGTGAAGAGTAATCACCTCTTCTCTTGTCTTCCTGGACCATTCTCTTGACTTCACCATGTTTGTAACCACACCAGTAAATGTCTAGAAGGAGCTGAGTATCACAGTCATTTTAAAGCTGCCTAATTGGTGCTTATTATGCTTTATTGCTGCTCCGTGACATCCACAGGTGTTTTCAATACCTGATTGAAAACACTTGAATGAACCTCTGTTCTTCAGATTGGTAGTCTTTAAGGGGTTGAATAATTGTGTCAATGAAGAATTCACAAAAGAAACATTTACTACTGTATTACAAAACCAATTGATGTCATTTTAGTTGCATATGGTTCTTTAAAAAGTCCTTGTAGGATTTCATTCTGAATACAATTACAAATGTACACTAAATTCCCTAAAACCCTTTACAGCATTGGGGGTTGAATAATTTTGAACACAACTGTATATCCTCTGTCTCAGAGCGAGAATGACATTATGGAGGAGTACATATGTGAGAATCTAGCTCGTGGGTTCATTCGTCACTCCTCTTCTCCTGTTGGAGCTGGGTTCTTCCTTCAGGGTTATTCAAAGAGCTCTGAATAGGGGCCGAAAGTTAACTGAATGCTGAAATTCATCATACGGCTACCATTGCTGGCCATTTGGCTACCCAGAGAGCAGGCAGTCACCAAATGTTGGCAAATTTCCTGCACATACGGTGCCTGTTCAAGGGCAGTGAATTCCCCATAGAGAAGCAATGCTTTGTCTATTCAGAGAACGAAAACCAGCAGTGAAAAGTTGCCGAAATGCCCTGCCTGATACATCCTCAGCCCCTGCTGTGCTTCCTGGGGGTCTGGGCATGGTTTGGTGCCAAGGGCTGGTCGAGTGCCAGCAACAGGTACTGGCAGAGCGGCGTTTCAGGGGGTGGGCCTGGCGTGGTCACGAGGAGCCGCCGGGTTTAAAACAGGGTGCGAGGAGTTGCCTCGTCGCCCTGACATGGAGTTCTGTTCCCACATCGCTTCCTATCATTATTATTGCTTATTCTGTTGCCGACCCAGCTTGTCTACGATTCCTGCTCCTGATTTTGATCCGGCTTGTCTCTAGCCAATCTATGTTTCATACTATAGCGGTGACTCGTGTTGTGCGCTGTAGATTTAACCCCATGCACGCTATCTGGGGTTTTACTCGTTTCGTGGGGAGATTCCCCTCTCGTCCTGGATTTCGTATTACTGCCTTTTCGGGGGTTTGCTCCAGGTCTAAGGGGCCTGATTTATGATCTAAAATGCTTGTACCATCTGCGAATATGAAATACTGTTGGTTATCAGCTTGCATCCAGCTTGCTCGTTTTGCCAACTATCAAAGACTATTGCCATCCCCAAACCTGTGTGTGTATCTACAGTAGGCTTGTGCCCCAATTTTTTTTTCGGTTCGATTCGGTTCGATTTGTTCGGATGTTTAAACTTTTTGATTCGGCTCGTTTCGGCCGATTTCTGTTTCGATTCGGTTCGGTTCGACTCTTTTTTTGTGTACATTCTTTTTTCGGAATATCGACCATTTTTCGTATTTTCGTGTCACTTTGCTTGTTTTTTGTATCGACTTTTCGTGATTTCGGGACTTTTCGTTTTTTCGGACCGTCTGTTCTCCTCGACCTTTTTTCGTATTTTCGTGTCATTTTGCTCGTTTTTTGTATCGACTTTTCGTGATTTCGGAAATTTTCATTTTTCGGAACATCTGTTCTCCTCGTTTCAAAGCTGTCTAACTGTATTCGTTTTGATGTAAACTACTATGGTTTACTTTTTTATACTTTATATATTTTTTTATAATAAATTTTTGGTTTGTTTTTCGGATCCGATAATTCATTCTGTCGATACGATAATTCTGGCGATTCTATCGTGTTTTTTTTAATTAAATAAAGATCCTTTTTTTCTTATGAATATACATTTCACAACTTTATTTCATCAAATTAAAACATGGTATGAAAGCCAAGGAACAAAAAAAAAATGAACAAAACGATTTAAAAAAACGCTAAACTGACCCGAATGGTCTGACTTTAAAAATAAAAACCAGAACAAAAAGGTTTTAAAACGGAAAAATAGTTGATCAAAATGATCTGAAACGAAAAAAAAAAAAAAAAAAGATTTAAAACAGACAAAAAAAAAAATTAACCCTTTCGCTGCTGAGGCATTTCACGGCTTCCCTTCACGCCTGTGTGCGGCACTGCGGTCTGCTGCTGAGCTAATTTTTAACAGTTTCGCTCCTCTTGTTTAACCCTTTCGCTGCTGAGGCTTTTCCCGCCCCTGTGCTGAGGTCATTTTTTACCTGTTTTGCGCATCATGTTTAAACCTGTTTTGAAGGCTTATTTTAGTATATGACATCGACATATTATATATCGTTCTTTCCGTCAGACTCGGTAGATTCATAATATGTCATTATTATATGTATACGTTATGTCATGTTTGTATATTATAACAAAAAATGCAATAAAATATGTATTTTCAATAATTTACAGCGTGTAAAGTGTTTTTTTCCACATTTTAACATGCGAGCAATTGCGGTTATATTTTGTATGGGGTGCGCTTGTTAAAAAAATTAGAGATGGGGTCTCGTTACATTTTTTTTTGGGGAAAATGACACCATTTTTAACAAACGCACCGCATAC
The DNA here is from genome assembly GCA_009667805.1 of Leptobrachium leishanense. Classification (NCBI taxonomy): domain Eukaryota; kingdom Metazoa; phylum Chordata; class Amphibia; order Anura; family Megophryidae; genus Leptobrachium; species Leptobrachium leishanense. The sequence goes on from CM019063.1 coordinate 559,087,519, forward strand.
AAAAATCGTTAATGCAGCATTATTGTTCACATTATAATTGAAATGGGAACAATATTGCTGCATTAACAAAACAAAAAACAAAAAAAAAAGTGTTTATTTTTTTTTTTTAATTTTTTTTTTTTAATTTTTTTTATTTTTATTTTTATTTTTATTTTTTTTTACATTTTTTTTTACTTTCATGTTTGGTATCGTTGGAACGGCCATGCTCTGGCCGATCCAACGATATCAAAATTTAACCCCTAACTGCCACGGATCGGGAGATAGGGAGTTCATTGGAACTCCCTATCTCCACACTTCGTGGCAGTTAGGGGTTAATGCTAGGACTGGCGTCATCGTGCTGCGCACGATGACGCCAGTCCTCTGGGGGAGTTCCCGGAAGCTTGGCCGACATCCAAGATGTCGGCCAGCTCCCGGGAAGGATCGCAAATCGGCGCTTTTCAGCGCCGATTTGCGATCCAGCTCCCCAGGGGTTAATGCCAGGCATCATTTGGAAGGGCAGGCTGTGCCCTTCCAAATGATGCCTGGGTTAAGCCCCTGTGAGCCGCCGATCGGAGGGAGAGAGGTCCGAAGGACCTCCCCCCCCTCCCTTTCAGGCGCCTCCTCCGCACATGCGGGGGGGGCGCCTGAATTATGTGTCATCGCGGGGGCGCGATGACACATAACAATGGCGGCCACTGCTCCGGATGCCGGGCTGACATCCAGGATGTCAGCCCGCACCGGAGGGGCCAGCGATCGGCCGGTACCCGGCCGAACGCTGACCCCAATGCGAGGACGCGCTCAGCGCGTCCTCCGCATACCAGGGGCAATGCTGAGGACGCGCTGAGCGCGTCCTTAGCATTGAAGTGGTTAAACGCATTTTTTTGAAGCCTTATTTTATAATATGACCCAGACATGTTATATATCGTTCTTTCCGGCAGACTCGGCAGCTGATTCATAATATATCATTATCATATGTATGCGTCATGTCCTGTCTGTATATTATAACAAAAAATGCAATAAAATTAGAATTTTCAATGTTTGTTTTACAAGGTGTAAAGTGTTTTTTTCACATTTTAACATGCGAGTGTTTGCGGTTATATTTTATGAGTTGCGTTTGTTAAAAAAAAATTGAAAAGGGGACTTGTTATATTTTTTTGGGTGAAAATTACACTATTTTTAACAAACGCACCCCATACGAAAATCCTTAGTGCAGCATCATTGTTCACATTATAATTGAAATGGGAACAATATTGCTGCATTAACAAAACAAAACAAAAAACCTGTTTATTTTTTTTTATATTTTAATTTTTTATAATTTACCAGATACCAAACATTAACCGACAGCTGCCGCGGATATTCATTGGAACCCCCTATCTCCACCATCGGTCGCAGTTAGGGGTCAACTCCAGAACTGACGTCATTGTGACGATTTCTTAGGACTGTGGACAGCTGCCGTTCCCCCACGCTGTTGTCTTCCTGCAAAGACGTGACCAGGTTGGCGGGCAGCGTCTTAGCGGGCAGCGGTGGGAGAGAGTGAGCTCATAGCTGGGAGGAGGTGTTGCGTGAAGCTGCAAACAGGGACAAATAAATTAGACCTGAGCCGCACTGAGGATCTTTGGGTTGTGTCGGAGAAGACTTCACACAGTGCTGCCATCAATATTTTTTGATAAATTCTTGGTTATCCAATGAATGTGACTGTGGACAAAAGTCCATGTTGTTGTGACATCGCCTAAGCTTAACAAAACCAGGCCACGTCGGTAATCAAATCTCAAGGCAGTACAACAAGGTTGTGTTAGTGTGTGACATTTTTTGGCCAGGCAGGAAGTGTAGAATGTGCACAGTCACATTCATGGCCACAAATATGTTGACAAATTTATGACAAAGGGTCCATAGAAATGTCAATACATTTATGTACATATAATTTTAACAGTGTGGAAACCAAGCAATACATATTAACTTATTAAGTAAGGAAAACATCGCACACAAACAGGAAAATAATTAGAAAAAATATAACATTTATTTACAACATGGGGAAGGGAACATGCCAAGGATGGCAAACTGCCCAACAGTTACTGGCATTTGAGGAGATGTTGGAGCTGGTCCGCATCTTTGATTACAAAGATTATGACTGCCGTAAGGGCCCTTACGGCAGGAAGAATAACACCCGCAAGGATCGTATCCTTGACAAGCTACGCACCACCATCCTGGAGCTGTTCGGGAAGAACCGGACGAAGGACCAGCTCCGAAAACGCTGGTCTGACCTCAAGGCACGCGAGCAGGAGCAGCTGAGGCACATTCCCGGTTACATTCGGGAGGAGGCTGCCACTGGTCTCACTGCCGCTCCGAGATGTCCGCGGCATTGCTTATGTGCTCCCGCAGTTCCTGGAGCAGTTCCTGTATGGTGTCGATGGAGGTAACAGCCAGGCGTAGCTCGCCGATCGCCTCCCGATTTATTATCCTGACACTGGACGTGTCCGGTCTGGCTTCTCCTTCTATATATCCAATAAATGAAAGAAGGAAAATACAGTAAGTAAAGCAGGTTTCTATTTTTGGCTGAAAGTCTTGAAAAAATATAACAGTAGAAAATACCAGTGCTGGCGGCCTCCTCCTGCTCCTCCTCCTGCTCCTCCTCTTCCTCCTCCTGCTACTCTTGTGCTATACATAAAAAAATTAAATTAAAATACAGTAAACAAAAAATGTTTCTGTTTTTGACCAAAAGTCGTTGCAAAATAAAACAGTATATACCAGCGCTGGTGGTCGCCCGTGGCTCCTCCTCCACTGGGGCACTGGTGCCCGCCGGGGCAGATGCTGCCTTCTTCCTGTCTTCTGCCAAATCCAAAAAATAACACGTAAATAATGCAGACTGGAAAAAATGGTATATCTAAACAATATATTGCCGAAAGTATTGCGACACCCCTCCACTACCCACTAGCACTACCAGCTTGACCCACCACTACTCCCATCTCATAGCTCTAAAGTCACAAAATATTTATTTATTTCCTCTGCACATAGACATATGTAGCGCTCACTCCCGGAGGAGCCGCTGAAAATGAACCACGGGTCAGTCTCCCCGCACTAGGGAATAAATATACTCCAACACCGCTGTGAGTTTTTATAATTTAAATAGTTTACTAAAATATTAAGCAGACGTTGAGACACGGTATTCACAGGTATTATTACAGTACTTTCGTATCGCGGTAAAAAACGCGTAGGGGAAAAGAAACGAAACACGAGGCTTCGTATTTCGATAAAAACAATATATTCGCAACCGAACAGAAAAGAATGCAATTGCACGAAATTCTAGAAAAAGGCACGTAGCGGAACCAAAAATACAATCTCTTCGTATTTCGATAAACGCGCAGCGGAAAAGAGAAAATATATATTTGGAACGTGTCTTTAACCCCTGTTCCGAATCGTAACAAAATGAGTCCTGCACAGATTAAGTCCCGAAATATAAAGAGTGTGTATGTATGTGTGTATGGTACCCGGGTACTGTTCAACTGGCCAGCGAATTTACTTAAAGGATGTCTTCGACTAGTCAAGTTGGGGCCCTGTGGACTTTAGAGAGAAAACAGCCGCGTGTTCTTTATTTACAAACGGCCTTGGAGGCCTCTCACCCATCCACCGATTGCTTTAGGCTCCGCTGACCCAGGACGTCTCTCCGCTCGATATTGACTGGGGATACTTGCGGCCGGATCCGTTGTCTGACTCTCCGTAGCTTGTCCACGACTTGTCCCGCTCACCGCCTGCTTTCTGTATCCGGTCAACTCGCGGTAACTCCTCACTCCAGGTCTTCGGTTCCTTAACTGCAGCAATCTCGGGAACTTGGAGGTCTCCTTCTCTTAAGGCTGGATTACCCGGTGTAAGGAACTGACAGGTCTCAGTCGCACTCTGGCCTAGGCCCTCTAGCGATCTCTGGCACTGCGTTTGCTCTCTCTCATTCCCTGGCGCGCTCTGGCGCGTTCTCCACGAGGCTCCGGATGTCAAGCGTCTGTGTCCCACCCACTTCCTGTCTGTTTGCAAAGCACGCCGGGAAATGTAGTCCCAATGTCCAGTGTCTCTGATCTCGATTGTCTCCATCTTGTGGCCAAAAATAGGTACTGCCACAGCAAGATTTTAACACAGCGCTACACTCTCCCCTTCCTAGAACTCTTGGGTCTCTCTAAGGAGGTACAACAGTTACATTACATTTCCACAATATTTGAATACAGTTTACATAACATGTACAGGTTCAGCAGCATACATGCAGTGGGTTAGAAACACTTCCTCAAGTTGACTCATATTTTGGGCTACCTCAGCTAGCATAGCAGACACTTCGGGCAACCTCTGCACTGTGGTGATGGCCTCTTCAGTGCTATGTCCTAGTGAGTCGTAGGTGAGTCGTTGGGGCGGTCGAACAGAGCGTTTTAGTTCTGGCTCAATCAGTTCCTCTTCAGGTGGAAGTACTATAGGTGCTGGCTCAGTCCTTCTCTCTATCACTGGAGCAGACGTTTCTTCAGAGTATGATCCCTCCAGTGAAGGCATAGAACTATAATCACCTGAATAAGCTTCAGCTTCTGGAGCTACCGGGATCCCAACAGCCTCAGGGACTTCCAACTGAAATTCAAGAGCTTCAGGGATTTCAACAGTCTCAGGGACTTCCAGCAGAAATTCAGGAGCTTCAGGCCTCAAGTTACTCTCCCACCGCTCAGGAGCAACGACAACCTCCTCAGGCTCCGGTGAGCGCATCCAGTCTAGACAATAACTCTCTTCTTCACTGTCTCTTTCGCTCTCTTCAGCAACCCGAGTCTGTTGAGACCGAGTAACAGGGGGCAAACGTGGAACAGGCGGATCTGGCAGAGGCAGTTCGTCCCCAACTGGCATCCTCACAGCCTCTCTCAAAGGTAACAAATGATTCCGGTGCCAGTTCTTGAGAGGCCCAGCCTTTCCATCCGGGCGAATCTGATACACTGGTAGACCCGGCAGTTGTTTGCAGACAATGTAAACCTGGGAACTCCACCTATCCGCCAACTTGTGTCTCGCAGCAGCACCCAAGTTCTTCAATAGAACCCTATCACCGGGTTGTAGATCTTGTATTCGAACTTTCAGGTCATAGTTCCTTTTGTTTCTTTGCTCCCTGTTTCCTGAGGTCAAACGGGCCTGTTCAAACGCAGAAGCCAGATTCTTTCGAAGTCTATCCACGTAGTTTCTATGGGAAGCTACTGACGTCTGGTCTAGAGATAACCCAAATGCCAAATCAACCAGCAGTCGAGCCTCCCTTCCGAACATAAGACGGTACGGTGAGTATCCAGTTGCATCACTCTCCGTACTGTTATACGCATGCACCAGAGTAGCTATGTGGCGACTCCAACTCTGCTTCTCCACATTTGACAAGGTCCCCAGCATGTTTAGCAGTGTACGATTAAACCTTTCAGGCTGAGCATCACCTTGAGGGTGGTATGGTGTAGTTCGGGTCTTTTGGATTCCCAACAGCTCTAACAATTGCCCCACCAGTCTGCTTTCAAAGTCTCTACCCTGATCAGAGTGTATCCTCCTTGGCAGTCCGTAATGAACAAAGAACTTTTCCATCAATACCTTGGCCACTGTCGGAGCTCGTTGATCTTTTGTGGAAAAAGCTTGGGCGTAACGAGTGAAATGATCAGTCACTATTAGAATGTTCCCTTGCCCACTAGCATCCGGCTCTAAGCACAAGAAGTCAATGCACACCAAATCCATGGGTCCCTGGCTCTGCAGATGGCTCATTGGAGCAGTTCGGGTCGGTAGAGTCTTTCTCTGAATACACCTCAGACAAGAATGACAATAACTTTCCACTTCAGCTCTCATGCAAGGCCAATAGAACCTATCTCGCACCAGCTTAAAAGTTCTCTCAGCACCCAAATGTCCATGCTCATCGTGTAGTGATCGCAGCACACTCTCCCTATGTTTAGTGGGAAGGAATAACTGTTGAATCTCTTCAGCGTTAGTTAAAGGGCCCCTTCGGTAGACCACCCCATCCAACATCTTTAACCGCTCCCACTCTTTATAGACCAATCTGGCTCCACTCGGGGAGTTGGTTAACAAAATCTCTCGCTGGTTTGCAGTCAGGGCCTTTATGGCCAAGGCAATTAGAGGGTCTCTGGCCTGATCCGCTTTCAGGTCCTGTCTCGAAAAGGTAGGTAAACTTTCATCTCTTAATTGCGTAGGGTTACAGTAAAGCTCAGGAACAGCCGCAGCCATGACTCCTATGGCCTCCGCTTCAATCCCTCCTTTGACCCGGCGCTCTGTTCCTTGACACAAAGCTTGCACCCCGTCTGGAGTCAACTGAGTCCTTTCTGTAGTGTAGGGTCTTCTCGATAACGCATCAGCATCTCGATTATTCACCCCAGGGCGGTACTTCAGGCTGAACCAAAACCCTGACAGAGCGGCCAACCACCGATGTCCTGTTGCGTCCAGTTTTGCAGTAGTAAGGATGTAGGTAAGAGGATTGTTATCCGTCTTGATCACAAACTCGGCTCCATACAGATAGTCTTTTAACTTGTCTACCACTGCCCACTTTAAGGCTAAAAACTCCAAATTGTGAGTAGGGTAGTTCTTCTCTGAAGGCGTAAGGCTCCGGCTCACGTACGCTACAGGCCTCAGCAATCCACCATACTCCTGATACAGGACTCCTCCCAGACCTTCTCGGCTGGCATCCGCATGTAGCTCATAGTGGCTTGTGAGGGTCCGCATAGGCCAAAACAGGAGCTCGGGTTAGACTCTTCTTCAGCTTCACGAAAGCTCCTTCACATTGACTGGTCCATTCACCTTGTATAGACTCTCGAGCTTTCCTTGGCCCTGGAGCTGACGGGTTTTGGTCAGAGACCTTGCAACCTTCATCTGTGGTTTCCTTCTGCAGGAGTTTGTTCAGTGGTTGAGCTATTTTCGCAAATCCTCCCACAAATCTTCGATAGTATGAACAGAATCCCAAGAAAGATCTAAGTTCAGTGACGTTTCGGGGTCTAGGCCAAGAAGCTACGGCCTCCAACTTCCGAGGGTCTGTCGAAACACCTTCTGCTGAGACCACATGTCTTAGATACGTAACAGACGGCAGACAGAATTGGCATTTCTCCAGAGACAGTTTCAGCCCCTCTTCGTGGAGCCTCTTCAAGACCTTCTCCAGACGTTGCTCATGTTCTTCCAGAGTCTTCCCAAACACAATTATGTCATCCAGGTACACTAATACTTCGATTAGATTCATATCCCCGACTGTCTTCTCCATCAACCGTTGGAACGTGGCTGGAGCCCCCGTAAGGCCTTGAGGCATTCGGTTGAATTCAAAGAATCCCAGTGGACAGATGAACGCAGTTTTCTCCTTGTCTTCAGGATGCATGGGTATCTGGTGATACCCGCTTCGCAGGTCTAGTACACTAAACCACTTTGCTCCAGACAAACACTGTAGGGCATCCTCTATCCGAGGAGTGGCATATTGATCGGGGATGGTTCTCCGGTTCAACGTGCGGTAGTCTATGCATAGGCGGACAGAACCATTTTTCTTCCGGACCAACACTATGGGAGATGCGTATGGACTCCTGGACTCTTGAATCACCTTGGTTCTTTGCAATTCATTCAGCTTCTCTCGCAGATCATCTAAGTCTCCTAGCGGAACTCGCCTTGATCTTTCACGAAACGGCTTGTCTTCTTGTAATCGAATGCGGTATTCAGTACTCTTAGCTAGGCCCACATCGAACTCATCTTTCGAGAACAATTCCTTCCACTTTAGGACTTGAGACTGGAAACGTTTCTTCCACTCAGGTGAAATGGGAGCGTCCTTGGGGTAGAATCTTTCATCTGGAATCTCTTTATCCACTCCCCCTCCTAAATCGGTAGAGAGGGGTATAGCAGACTCTACTTGCCCGATAGGCATTCGTGCTTTAAGGACTACTGGAGAATCCGTCACATTGCACACGCTGACCGAGACTCTTCCTCGTGTTCTCTTCAGAGCTTTGGTGGAGATTATTTCAGGAATTACTTCGACTCCGGTTTCACTCCCATGATTAAAATCGGTCCCCAGCACCACGTAAGGACCTGGTTGCGATCCGTTCAACTTGACTGAAGCCCGGAAGCTCGCTACTTCCCCTGCTTGCAGAACCTTCTCTGTTCCCCCCAGTCTCCACAGGCGCCCCACCTCGGCAGGTGCCTTTCGTTCTTCGACCATCCTCTGATAGACCGGACGTAACATTGGGTGTACTCCTTGAGTCGAACCTTCTTCCAATACAATAGGTGTCAGGAGACGCCGCACTAGGTCAGTATTCGTCCCCACTATCAGGGAGCTTCTGTTCACACCCGAGGGTCGAGGACACACAATGGCCAATGCATCACAACCCCCAGACTGCCCGATGACTTCAGATCCGATCTCCAACTTCACTTGCAGGTACCTGTCATAAGGGAGTTTCTCAGTGCCGATACCCCATATTTCCAAATCCTTCAATTCTTGCAAAGGAATGTGCTTTAAGTGTTTCTCATAGAAGTCTTTGTAGATCAATGTCACTTGAGCCCCTGAATCTAACAGGGCTTTAGTGTAGACTCCCTCCACTTGGATTGGCACAATAGGAGAAGGACCTATCAGTTGGTCAGGAAACTTGGTGGCGGTATCCGGAGGCTTAGACCCAGTTTGCTGTACTCTGGCCTTTTTCTTGGCCCGTGTAGGTTTTGGGTGTGCATTGCCTCCCCATGACGTAGACCCGGATGCTAAGGGAGTGACTCTTTCAGTCCTGGCAGGTTCAGCAGTTGGCTCGGCTTTGGGCCCTCTCACCCTCTTAGTCTTGACTTGGTTTTTGGAGCGGGGTTCAACCTCCGGGCACCTAGGTTGCTCCTTCACTTGTGCCCTCTGGCGTTTCCCGCCGGTGAGGTAGATAACAGTCCTTCTAGGGCTTTCAACAGTCCCTCGACTCTATCCTTCTCAAGCTTTCGGCCTTTGCACTGTGCGCGGAAATGGCCCATTTCTCCACAACCAAAACATCTCTTCTTGGAGAGCGGAGACGTAGTTGATTGTTGAGATTTGGTTAAAGGACTTGGACCAGACGCCACAGCAACTTCCGTCGTCTGCATACCTGTGAGGAATTTCTGCATTTCTGCCTGCATTTCGGTCACCTTCATCAACACTCGGCACAGTTCCGCGTGCGCTTGTTGCAATTCAACTTGAGCTTCCTGTACTTTCTTGACGGTTTTGGACAATTCACCACGTTCAGGGAGGTTCGATTCTTTGGCAGCCCTCTCTGTAGATTTAAAAACAACTAGGTGTTCTTGTTCATCCTCGTCAGATCCATAAGTATCTAGGGAGTCGCTTTCAGGCTGCAGACCGTCGTTATGTCTCACAGGTTGTGCATAAGTCCTTTCCCCCTGCCTGAAGGATTTCTCTTCCAGTAAAGCCTCTTCCTCTCGTACAACTCGGATCAGTTCCAGGTACTTCAGCTCTTGGTTACCTGCTCTGCTTCTCAGCTGCATCATTACTGGATCTAGAGGCTGAGAGCCCCTCAGGATCTGTTTTATTCGGATCTTATCTACTTCGGCCGGTTCGGCCCCTTTCTTCAGGAGTATCTGGTGTAGAATCTTATCTAGGCGCCTCATGTACTCGGTCATCCTTTCACCTCTTCTCTGATAGGTGTGTTCGTACTGATATACCAGTTCGGCCGCCTTTTCGGTTCACCCAAAAACTTCTTCAAGAACGTTTAAGTAATCTAAAGCAGCACAATCTTTTCTTGTCAGGTATCCGACCTAGAGGCCACTCACCTCCACGCCACGACGGCGTACAGCAGCGCCATGGACGTGTGGGTCGCGGCACCATACAATGCTGCACTCCCTTCAGCGAAGGGGGCTTCTCCCCTCGGGACCCGCGAGAAGCGCAGGGCATCTACAGCCTGACACACGGAGCCGAACACCAGCATACTCCCTCTGTCTACCATGCTTCCTGCATCTCTAAGGGCGAGCACGCCGCACCACACCCCCTTTTACCTCCTGTCTCTTCCTGGCACTCAGTGATGACATCATCGGTCAGCTCAATGGGAGTAGGGGTGGAGCCATATCCCAACACTATTTAAACCCAGCTCTCACTAAGCACAAACGCTCTGGTATAGAGTTCCCTACCCCTTGCTAACATATACCTTACTCCAATACCTTCTGATAGAATCCACGTGTACCGAACCTTTTTGCCTGTCTCCTCGTTTATGCACCGAAGCTGCCTGCCCTCAGACTATATTGCCGCTCCAGACTATCTACCTACATCTAACCAATCGGTTCCTGCATCCTGAGGTCTCCACCCTTCCTGAAGACATTCCTGACAATATACCAGAGCCAGAAATGGACCTCGCAGGACTGGCCGATGCCATCAATGCCGTGTCAAGGCAAGTCTCAGTACTGACTCAGTCAGTCCAGGATATACAAGCCAATCAAAACCAAGGCCTACCTGATCCACCACTAGAGGGTGCTCATTTGCCGGAACCTAGACTTCCTATGCCTGATAAATTCTCTGGCAGAAGAGAGAGCTTCCGTACTTTTGTCACATCTTGTGAACTAATGTTCGCCATTCAACCACATACGTACTATTCAGATTATGTAAAGGTACATACGGTCATAGCCCTACTAACAGGCGAGGCCCAATTATGGGCCCATAACCTTGTATGGTCCAGACATCAAGCCTTGGCGACCTGGCCCACGTTCCTGACCCTCATGGAAGAAATGTATGACGACCCATTCCGCGAAAATACCGCCCAAACTGTCCTTAGATCCCTACGACAGGGGAGAAGGGCCGCGGAGGAATACGTCACAGAATTCCGTAGGTGGGCATCGGAGACGACCTGGAATGATTCAGCATTGGTAGACCAATTCCGTTTTGGTCTCAGCGATACCCTAAAGGATGAATTCGCCAGAATTGGTCTCCCTTCCACTCTGGATCAATTAATCCATCAATCCATCCAAATAGATAGAAGAGCCAGAGAGAGGCAAAGAGAAAGAGCTTCACACCAAAGTGAAATGCCGAGAGTGGCCATGCGTCCTCTACGCGCACTCCCCCCGATACCGACTCAATTGGCTCTCCCAGCACCACCAGAAGAACCCATGCAATTGGGGGCCAGCAGAAGACTGCATCCTGAAGAGCTCCAACGCCGTCGCGAAAACCTTCTCTGCCTATACTGTGGAAGACCGGGACATCAATGTCGCGCCTGTCCCATAAGACCGGTCGGCGGAAGAGGTAAACATGCATCTCACTGTATATACAAACTGACTCCTGATCCCTTCCATACACCTATATCTCACCTCTCCCTCTCTGTTTGTCTACAGTGGGGAGAGAAGACAGTGGAGCTACTGGCCATGGTGGACTCCGGGGTGAGTAATTGCTTTATGGACTTCCAAGTCACAATAAATCATGGTGTTCCCCTTATTGAAAAAATAAATCCTATAAGCATACATGTAGTTGATGGCTCTTTCTTAAAATCCGGTCCAGTCACACAAGAGACCGCCGTATTGTCCATGTCGGTGGGCACATTACACATTGAACAGATACAATTCGATCTGGTACCTACCCCAATGTTCCCCCTTATCCTGGGGTTACCATGGCTTCGCCTTCATAATCCCACCATCGATTGGGAGACCGGAAAATTTATATTCTCGTCTACAACTTGTCGTAAGACCTGTCTACAACCCTCTACAGGAGTGTTGTTCTCCATCCTTGACAAAAACATGATACCCATGAACAACACCTCTCTACCGGCAGTATACCAACAATATGCCGATGTATTCAACGAGAAAGAAGCAGAAAAGCTACCGCCACATAGGCCTTATGATTGCCCCATCGAATTGCTAACCGGAGCGCCCATCCCCTACGGACACATATATCCGCTATCTGAACCAGAGTTACGAGTACTCCAGGAGTATATCCAAGAGAATCTCAAAAAAGGATTCATCCAACCATCCACCTCCCCAGCAGGAGCTGGAATCTTCTTTATAGAAAAAAGGATGGAGGATTACGTCCTTGTGTGGACTACAGGGAACTTAATCGGGTCACAGTGAAAAACAGGTATCCTTTACCTCTCATCCCCGAACTCATGGAACGCATGCAAACCGCAACAATATTTACAAAGTTGGATTTGAAAGGGGCATACAATTTAATCAGAATTCGGAAGGACGACGAATGGAAAACGGCCTTTCGTACGAGATATGGCCATTATGAATATCGTGTGATGCCATATGGGTTGTGCAACGCTCCCGCTACTTTCCAGTGCTTCATAAACGACATATTCAAAGATCTGTTAGACAAATATGTAGTCGTCTACCTGGACGATATCCTGGTATATTCCTCCTCATTAAAGGAACACCGCCTCCACGTACAAACAGTTCTCTCCCGCCTTCGTCAACATCACTTATACGCAAAATTGGAGAAATGTGTCTTCGAGTCTACATGTATAGAATTCCTGGGCCACATCCTCACTCCGGGCCATATAGGGATGGACAAAAAAAAAGGTAGAAGCCGTCGCCAACTGGCCTGTACCCAAATCAGTTAAAGAAGTACAACGATTCCTTGGATTTGCGAATTATTATAGAAAATTCATAAGAGACTTTTCACAAACCGTCGCTCCATTAACTGACCTAACAAAACATCACAACATCTTTACATGGACCGCAGTTACGGAAAGAGCATTTCAGGAGATCAAGCATAAATTCTGTTCTGCCCCAATTCTCAGTATCCCAGACCCCAAGAAATCCTTTGTACTTGAAGTAGACGCATCTAACACAGCCACCGGGGCCATCTTATCCCAAAGACAGGAGGAGGACGACCGACTACATCCCGTATCATTCCTCTCACGCAAACTACAAGCGGCCGAAAGGAATTATGACGTGGTGAGAGGGAACTTCTAGCAATCAAACATGCCCTAGATGAATGGCGGCACTTACTGGAAGGAACCCTATATCCCATCACGATTTACACTGATCACAAAAACCTTGAATATTTACGCACAGCTAAAAGACTCAAACCTCGTCAGGCTCGATGGGCCCTTTTTTTTGTCGATTTAATTTTCATGTAACCTACAGACCCGGAAAAAAGAATACGAAAGCAGACGCCCTTTCACAACTACACGAACCCCTACAATCTCTTGAAGACTCCTCTGGTACCATTCTAAAAGACAAACATTTTCTAGCTGTAACCTCTACGCTCTTAGATCGCATACGTCTTCTTACTCCTTCCTCATTACCCAGATCCCCAGATGGCTATCACAGGCATCATAATCGCCTGTTTGTTCCAGAAAATCTACGCCTGGAGGTAATGAAGCAGGTTCACGACTCCCCACTGGCAGGACACCCTGGTATTCGAAAAACCAACAGACTCCTGTCACGTAACTATTGGTGGCCCTCTTGGTCCACAGATGTCAAAACATATGTATCTTCCTGTGATGTATGTCTACGAAACAAAACACAGCACCAGCAAACCAGTAGGGTTGCTCCACCCACTCCCAACTCCAGAGAGCCCCTGGTCCCAAGTGTCGGTCGATTTCGTGGTCGGGCTACCCCCATCAAGAGGATATGATACCATCATGGTCGTAGTAGATCGCCTCACCAAGATGGCACATTTCATCCCTAACAAGGGCCTCCCGTCAGCTGCTCAAACAGCCGATCTGTTCGTAAAGGAGGTGTTCCGCCTCCATGGCATACCCCAAAACATCTTATCGGATCGAGGATCCCAATTCATTTCACGTTTCTGGAAGGCCTTCTGCAGCGCTCTCAAGATAAAGGTCGACCTGTCCACAGCCTACCACCCACAGACAAACGGTCAAACAGAACGCACAAATCAGACCTTAGAGAAATATTACGATGTTACCTTTCCCACCTACAGGATGACTGGATCGATATCCTGAGCCAAGCCGAATATGCTTACAATTCCCAGACGCATGACGCCACGCAAGAGACCCCGTTCTTCCTAAACTACGGTTATCATCCATCGGATCTTCCTGACCTTCCCTCCATGATCCCTTGTCAAGCGACGGAGATTCGTCTCAAAGAGTTACGTAATCGTTTACTACAAGCTAGACAAGTACTCCAACACACTCAAACCATGAACAAACACCATGCAGATGGACATCGATTACTCGCGCCCGTATACTCGGTGGGGCAAAAGGTTTGGCTGTCGACTAAATATCTCAACCTCCAGATTCCATCTAAGAAATGGGGTCCGCGATATGTGGGACCATTACCTGTCGCCGCATTGGTGGGTCCTGCCGCTATTCGACTTACGTTACCCCCTACTTACCGATGTCACCCTGTATTCCACGTCTCACTTCTAAAACCATGTCCCCCGGATCCTTTTTCCAGACTTCGTCATCCTCCTCCTCCTCCTCCTATCATGGTCAACGGAGACCTGGAATATGAGGTCCACCGTATTATAGTCTCCCGTCGACATCGGGGCCGCCTGGAGTATCTGGTCCATTGGAAAGGCTACAGTCCCGAGGAGAGGACATGGGAACCTGCATCTGGCATCTATGCCCCCAGATTACTTAAGGCATTTCACCTTCGTTATCCTCATCTACCCGGTCCGGGTCGCTCCCGGAGGGCGCTCCTTCCGGGGGGGGTACTGTCAGGTATCCGACCTAGAGGCCACTCACCTCCACGCCACGACGGCGTACAGCAGTGCCATGGACGTGTGGGTCGCGGCACCATACAATGCTGCACTCCCTTCAGCGAAGGGGGCTTCTCCCCTCGGGACCCGCGGGAAGCGCAGGGCATCTACAGCCTGACACACGGAGCCGAGCACCAGCATACTCCCTCTGTCTACCATGCTTCCTGCATCTCTAAGGGCTAGCACGACGCACCACACCCCCTTTTACCTCCTGTCTCTTCCTGGCACTCAGTGATGACATCATCGGTCAGCTCAATGGGAGTAGGGGTGGAGCCATATCCCAACACTATTTAAACCCAGCTCTCACTAAGCACAAACGCTCTGGTATAGAGTTCCATACCCCTTGCTAACATATACCTTACTCCAATACCTTCTGATAGAATCCACGTGTACCGAACCTTTTTGCCTGTCTCCTCGTTTATGCACCGAAGCTGCCTGCCCTCAGACTATATTGCCGCTCCAGACTATCTACCTACATCTAACCAATCGGTTCCTGCATCCTGAGGTCTCCACCCTTCCTGAAGACATTCCTGACATTTCTACTCAGTTTCAGGTTTCTCACCGCTTCTGACGCAGGTCCCTTTAAGCTCTCGGTGATCCTTTGCTTTTTCTGGGCCTCAGGGACATCCCACTCATCCAGAGCCTGCATCGCCTGTTCCACCCATTCTTCAAAGGTTTCTTCTCCCGCTGGAGTTGGTACGTTTCCTGTAAAATTTCTTAACCGTCGATAACCGAAGTTAGTGTGAGGAGGGCTTATTTTCTGACATTTGGCCAGTAGATCTCCAATAGCCATGATAAATTCAGGCCCGATCATGGCCAGCGGACTGGGCGCGGGATCACTTGCGGATTCGCCACGTGGCGCACTTGGCTGAATTAGTTGGACTTCCACCTCATCGGCCAGTTTCACACTCGCGCCCTTAAAACATGATGGCACGCCCCTTCTCCACTCGAGAAGAACATACATGTGAGAGGTATCTGGGTTTTTTTTAATGTCCAGTATTAACCCCCGATGGTCTGGTGCTAATGTGGCCACGGCTTGGCGAATCTGATCTTCAGCCCAAGTGTCTGCAGGAATATCCATGACTATACAACATTCTGACTGACTACTGTGCTCCCCACACCATTCGGCAACAGTGTCTGGATCCATATTTAACCCTTTAGATGCGGTTTTTCCAGAGACTGGATCCCGGAAACGAGCCCCCACGTGTAGCGCTCACTCCAGGAGGAGCCGCTGAAAATGAACCACGGGTCAGTCTCCCCGCACTAGGGAATAAATATACTCCAACACCGCTGTGAGTTTTTATAATTTAAATAGTTTACTAAAATATTAAGCAGACGTTGAGACACGGTATTCACAGGTATTATTACAGTACTTTCGTATCGCGGTAAAAAACGCGTAGGGGAAAAGAAACGAAACACGAGGCTTCGTATTTCGATAAAAACAATATATTCGCAACCGAACAGAAAAGAATGCAATTGCACGAAATTCTAGAAAAAGCACATAGCGGAACCAAAAATACAATCTCTTCGTATTTCGATAAACGCGCAGCGGAAAAGAGAAAATATATATTTGGAACGTGTCTTTAACCCCTGTTCCGAATCGTAACAAAATGAGTCCTGCACAGATTAAGTCCCGAAATATAAAGAGTGTGTATGTATGTGTGTATGGTACCCTGGTACTGTTCAACTGGCCAGTGAATTTACTTAAAGGATGTCTTCGACTAGTCAAGTTGGGGCCCTGTGGACTTTAGAGAGAAAACAGCCGCGTGTTCTTTATTTACAAACGGCCTTGGAGGCCTCTCACCCATCCACCGATTGCTTTAGGCTCCGCTGACCCAGGACGTCTCTCCGCTCGATATTGACTGGGGATACTTGCGGCCGGATCTGTTGTCTGACTCTCCGTAGCTTGTCCACGACTTGTCCGGCTCACCGCCTGCTTTCTGTATCCGGTCAACTCACGGTAACTCCTCACTCCAGGTCTTCGGTTCCTTAACTGCAGCAATCTTGGGAACTTGGAGGTCTCCTTCTCTTAAGGCTGGATGACCCGGTGTAAGGAACTGACAGGTCTCAGTCGCACTCTGGCCTAGGCCCTCTAGCGATCTCTGGCACTGCATCTGCTCTCTCTCATTCCCTGGCGCGCTCTGGCGCGTTCTCCACGAGGCTCCGGATGTCAAGCGTCTGTGTCCCACCCACTTCCTGTCTGTTTGCAAAGCACGCTGGGAAATGTAGGCCCAATGTCCAGTGTCTCTGATCTCGATTGTCTCCATCTTGTGGCCAAAAATAGGTACTGCCACAGCAAGATTTTAACACAGCGCTACACATATATTACCATTCAATTATATATTTTTTTCAGAAGTAAACATTACGTTTATTCAATAAAAACTATTATTTGTGTTGTGTGCGTACAAAACGCATTGTGCTGACTGCTTTTAGTTATTTTATAGAAGGCCTCAGTTTCACTTTCAGTTTTTGCTAATAAAACTGGATATTGCAAAAACAACAGAAATCCGCCACTTTGTTTTGAAATTTGCATCTAAAGCGTTCAATAATGACACTGCTGCAGCAAACTGAATTTCTGCGCTGCAACAATTCAGCAGCTGCTGAGGATGTATTGAACGTGGCTCTGTTTGGATGCACTTTCAGAAGAACTACATGTCCCATCCTACCACTTAGCAGAGACGCAGAGATTCTTATTGATGCGCAGGTGGGAGCCAATATTGGGAAAGCTGCGGGTCATCTCGTATGCATCACTCAATCACAACAACCTCCCCCCAAACACACTACAGACTACACACAGTGCCAAAAGAAATCCAGCATTGTAACTTCATCTACATACATCAAATGTCACAATTTTCACGAATACGTAAAATCACAAAAAGGAAGAGCTATGGCAAAAATGCATGTATGACGAGTCGTGAAAAAGCAAAGCTATACACAATCACATTGCATGAAAAAAGGACTAGATAAATCAACATATTTCTGTGCACATTTGCACATGCAAGCACATTATTATTATTATACAGGATTTATATAGCGCCAACAGTTTGCGCAGCGCTTTACAATATAACATGACACTTACGTTTGGCTATGACACGCCGGATGTGCTTCAGCTGCTCCTGCTCGCGCGTCTTGAGGTCGGACCAGCGTTTTCGGAGCTGGTCCTTCGTCCGGTCTTTCCCAAACAATTCCGCGATGGTGGTGCGTAGCTTATCTAGGATACGGTTCTTGCGCGCGTTATTCTTTCTGCCGTAAGGGCCCTTACGGCAATCGTAATCTTTTTTATCAAAGATGCGGACCAGCTCCAACATCATGTCAAATGCCATGTTACTGGCCCGCTTCTTCCTGGGTGTCTCTGGGGTGGAAGCAGATGAGGAGGTGTCAGAATGGGACTCTCTGTCTCTTCCTTCAGCCATGATAAATAATTTAAAAAATTTTGGCAATTGTCAAAACTCTCTACAAATATGGCTCAATAAAGTTACGACATCCGCGCACGCATGCGCGACCTGCGGACGAATCGGATCCGACCCGATTACGAATTATCGTATCGACAGAATTATCGGATCATTAGAAACAAAAAAAACAAGTGATATAACCGGTAATAGTTAAATATACGATGTCCAGAATTACCGAAATGGAACCGAAATCACGAATGGAGCCGAAATCATGAATAGAGCGAAAATAAATTTCGATTTGACACATTTCAGGTCCATTCGAAAATTCCGAAAATATTTGTTTCGGCTCGGAAAACTTTTCAGATCTGCCGTTTTCGGATCTAAAAACTTTCGGAAAATCGGCAACACATCCGAAAACACGAATCGGGAAATTTCGTGAAAATTCCGAAATTCCGAAACCCGAAAAGCACATCCCTAATCTACAGATCCTGGTAATCGTGAGTTGCAAAGTATCCGATCAGGGTGGTCTGTAAACGTGAAATCTATCAGTGTGTTAACTGCCGTGCAGTCTGCTCAATTCATTTCCTGTCCTGCTGATTATCTCAGTACTAATGTTCATTTATTGCTATCTGATGTCTTGTGTGCTCTAAATTGTCCGTTGGTCTCTAGAAGAGCTTAGTAGCAGTTCTCTGATCTTGCCATACTCCTTGGCTTTGGAGTATAAGTGTGAAAATACAGTTTATTTTGCTAAAACCAAGCTGATAAATCCATCCTAAAGGATCTCAACCTTGCTACTCTTGTGTGAGCGCCACTGCCCTGTTGCACTGCCATTCGGTGATTTCATACGACAGGTTTATTCAGGTGAATCCCATAGGCGTCAATGTTAAAAATATTCCTGTTTTTACCCAGTATCTAATAAACCGTTTATTATAATATTCTGCAGTAAAAAGTTTCTTTATTTTTAGATTTTTTTAGGATCTTTTAGGCATTTTTCTGGATTTTTTTGCAATTTTTTTAAATCGTTTTTCTTTTTTCTGTGATAACCCTTTTTATTATCATTCATTGGATTTATATGTAAATTCCAGACATTTTCGTTCTATAGTTTCTTTGCAAACAGCGTTTCACTCTTCAAACATTCAAGCGTACTGGGTTTTTTTTCACTCCATTCGTCTGCGGTGTCAGGTTTTTCCGGCGGCTGCTCTGCGCTCTGATCAGCTCCTGCTCGGGTTTCTCTGGCATGTTCAGCGGGGTTAATCCAGATGTTTGTGTGGGTTTCGGTGTACGTTATCCTAGGTTTTGCAGTGAGTGTTTGGCAGGTTTGCGACGTCTTTTCCTTGCACTACGATGGCCCTGTGGTGCTTCTGAGCTTTTTTCTTGAAAGGAGCCAAGGTATACAAGAAGTTAGATCTGTGTGGTGCCTATAATTTGGTCCATATTAAACAAGGCCATGAGTGGAAGATGGCGTTTAATACCAGAAATGGTCACTATGAGTATCTGGTTATGCCTTTTGGTCTCTGTAACACTCCTGCCATGTTTCAGGATTTTATCAATGGTACACTCAGGGATTTCCTTCCAAGTCTTTGTTATTGTATATCTAGATGATATGCTGATTTACTCTCCTGATCTGGAAACTCATCATGTTCATGTACATACTGTGCTGAAAAGGCTTTTGGAGAATGGTCTGTACTGTAAACTGGAAAAATACTTATTCAATATAACCTCAGTGCACTTTTTAGGTTAAATCATTAACCCCGAGGGGTTTCAGATGGATCCCAAGAAATTCTCTGCCATCATGGATTGGCCTGTGCCCCAGAGGTTAAAGGCAATCCAGAGGTTTCCGGGGTTCACTAATTATTATAGGAGATTTATAAAAAAATTCTCGCCCTTGGTATCTTCCATGACCACAAAGGGTGCCCGCAACCAGAGATGGAACACCTAGGTCATGCAGGCATTTAAAGCACTTACACAGGCTTTTACGACTGCTCCAGTACTCCACCATCCTGATCCTGGCTTGCCTTTCCAACTGGAGGTAGATTCTTTAGAGAATGGCATCGGTGCTGTCTTGTCCCAGAGAGAGGCTCCCGACAAACCCTTGCATCCATTTGGGTTTTTCTCCCATAAGTTGACTGTTCCTGTGAAAAATTATGAAATTATTAATAGGGAACTATTGGCTGTAGTCTCAGCATTAACCGAATGGAGGTATCTCTTGGAAGGTTCTAATGATCCAATCATAATTCTAACAGACCATAAAAACCTCACGTACATTGGTGACGCCAAATGCTTGAACAAGCTAGGTGGTTCTTGCTCTTGTATGGCTTTATGTCACGGATCCCCCTGGTTACCAAGATGGTGGTCCCTTTACGCAGACCGCTCACTACCCTTCGATCCTTAGAGTGGTCGGCACGTCTAGACAGATACAGAAACGTCAAGATAGGTATACACACAAAGAACGATACTAGGAGGGTACACAGACCTTAGAATGGTTGGCTCTTCCCAAGACCTAAAACAATAGAAGAGGTAGTCTGATGCGTGCTTAGGATGCCACACAGACTGACCTCAATACTAAGATAGAAGAGTAAACGCCAATACCAGGGGTTATGCACAGAATAGTTTGTTTGCCAATGCCAGGGGTCGGTACACAGAATGGTTCGTTTGCCAATGCCAGGGGTCGGTACACAGAATGGTTCGTTTGCCAATGCCAGGGGTCGGTACACAGAATGGTTCGTTTGCCAATGCCAGGGGTCGGTACACAGAATGGTTCGTTTGCCAATGCCAGGGGGCGGTACAACAGAATGGTTCGTTTGCCAATGCCAGGGGTCGGTACACAGAATGGTTCGTTTGCCAATGCCAGGGGTCGGTACACAGAATGGTCAGTTTGCCAAATGCCAAGGGTCAATACACAGAATAGCCAATAATTTACAACAGAATACAAGAGCTCTGCGGGAAGTAACTACCACGTCAGGGCACCAGTGAGAATGAGAAGCCGGGCTTTAAACTCTGCGGGTCCGCGTCATACGCCTGGCCCCGCCCCCGGCGTCCCACGTGTGCGGAAGCGTTCCGCGATATCACTCGGCGCCTGGCCAGCGAGCAGCGAGGAAGCCGCTGCCAGGCGCCGGGAGGGGGGGCCGCGGACAACCGTCACACTTTAACTATGTCCTTACCTACAGCCCTGGTTCGTGGAATGTTAAAATGATGCTTTGTCTAGACAATATGAAACCTATGAAAGTCATATATATGATAAGAATCCCATAGTTCCTCAGGAACATAGTCTAGCAACGACCGCTATCACTGTTTCTTCACCCCTGCTGAAAAGGCTTCAAGCAGCCCAGGGTGCTGCTCCCATGGAAAAACCTCCTGGCAAACTTTTTGTACCTGAAACAGAAAGAGAACACTTAATGTTAGTGTATCAAACAATACAAAACCCTCAATTCATTTGGGGATAACTAAGACCATGTCCAGCCTTACTAAGCAATTCTGGTGGTCTACCATGCATAATGATGTACAAGAGATATATAGACGATTTGTTCTTTATATGGAAAGGAGAGGAGGGAGATTTATTAGAATTTTTGGACCAATTGGATAGTATAGATTGGGGGATCAAACTGGAAAGAAAATGGAGTAAAGATGTGATAACATTCCTTGACCTACAAATTTACATAAAAGATAATAAGATACACACTAAGACCTTTTTTAAGGATGTCGATACAAATACCTATATCGACAAGACTAGTTGCCACAGTAGTGTTTGGTTAAAAGGGATACCGAAGGACCAGCTGACAAGAATTAGGAGAAACTGCTCAGAAATCAATATGTTTGAAGAACAAGCAGAGTCCCTTAAGACCGATTTTATGGATAAGGGTTACGATGAAGATGAATTAGAAAACCTTATAGGAGGAGCTAAAGGAAGTGGATCAGGAAATCCTTATAAAATATAAGACTCAAAAAGAGATTACAAAAGAGGTCCCATTTATTTGTGAATTTAGTAACGAAGATCAACTGATTAAAAAAATATTTAGAAAATATTGGCACATTTTAAAAAAAGATAAGGACCTTGACATGATATTGGGTGAAAAACCAAGAATACTTTTCCGAGGGGCTAAGACTGTTAAAACAAGATTAGTAAAAAGTAAATTTGAGAGCAAGAAAGAAGTCCCCAATCATTTTAATTTAAAGGAAGGGTTTTATCAATGTGGCCAGTGTTCGGCCTGTAGATCCACAGGAAATACCAAGACTCACTTAGGAAACTTCCATAACAAGAAAGTTGGAAAAGAGGTCAATATTGGAGGCATTTTAACCTGTTGTACAAAAAATGTTATATATTTATTGGAATGCCCCTGTGGACTCCAATATGTAGGAGGAACTAGTCGCGCCCTAAATGTGAGAATATCTGAACATCTGTGAAATATAAGGAATCAATATGAAAACCACTCAGTACCCTGCCATTTTAAACATGCGCATAACAGCTGCCCAAAGGGCTTAAAATTTGAAGCTATTAAAAAGGTAAAATGTACCAATAAGGGTATGAACGAGACCACAGTTCTAGGGAGGGAAGAAATGAAATTAATATTCGATTTAGGAACCATGGCCCCTAATGGTCTAAATAGTGATTTTGAATTGATCCATTTCCTTTGAATTTTTAAATAATTATTTTTAAAAAAAAAATACGGTTGTGTCCAACATTTTTAATATAGAAGCCATATGTGTTCGTCACATAAGCTTCCACTATTACAGATTACTAATAAGAAGTATGATAGTATGAGCACTTTAAAAGGAGTAGATAAAAGGTTGTTAATATTTAATAATCAGCATGACTAGAGCACTTTAATTTTATATATTAGGCAATAGAACCACTTACTTACTTTACAGTTTATATAAGATTAATATAAGATTTATGACACTACTGTCACTTTAAATATTATGTCGTTAAATATGCCACATATAGGGAAAAGCTGCAATTGGATTAGCGTTTATTCCGCTGCGTATGCTGCACTATGTATATACGCAGCGCCCAAATGGCGAATAATATGACCACTTAAAGATAGTAGATAAAAGGTTGTTAATATAATTAGCATGACTAGAGCACTTTAATTATATATTAGGGGATAGAACCATGTACCCACTTTATAGTTTCGCTATAGGATTATTTTACGACACTACAGTCACTTTAATATATTAAAAAAAGGTCACCTATAAATTATCTTGTTAGAGTGTGTCTATAAATATTGACTGACACATATATATATAACTTAAAGTGCTATATAAGTTATAGAATAAAAATTGGCACTTATTATAGCACTTTATGAATAATAATAATAATAATAATAATATCACAGATATATGGTTATACGTTATGATGGATTATAGTATACTAGGTGGAAAGCCTGCCCAGAGGGCAGTCTATTGATAAGTGTGCTCTGCTCTTGTGCTGCTCTGCTCCGCGCTACGCTCCGCGCTACGCTCCGTGCTCCGCGCTCCGCGCTCCGCTCCCCTCTCCGCTCTCTACTCCGCTCCGCTCTCCACTTCGCTCCCCGCTCCGCGCTCCGCGCTCCACTCCACTCCCTGCTCCACTCCCTGCTCCGCTCTCCGCTCCACTCTGTGCTCCCCGCTCTCTCCCCGCTCCGCTCTCCGCTTCGCTCCCCGCTCCGCGCTCCACTCCACTCCCTGCTCCACTCCCTGCTCCGCTCTCCGCTCCACTCTGTGCTCCCCGCTCTCTCCCCGCTCCGCTCTCCGCTCCGCTCCCCGCTCCTGGCTCCACTCCACTCTCCGCTCCACTCTGCGCTCCCCGCTCCACTCTGCGCTCTCCGCTCCACTCTGCGCTCCCTGCTCTGCTCCCCGCTCTCCTCTCCGCTATCCTCTCCGCTCTCCTCTCGGCTCCGCTCTCCACTCCCCGCTCCGCTCTCCTCTCCGCTCCCCGCTCTGCTCCCCGTTCTCTGCTCCACGCTCCGCTCTCCGCTCCGCTCCCGCTCTCCGCTCGCTCCCCGCTCTCCGCTTCGCTCTCCGCTCTCCGCTCCGCTCTCGGCTCTGTGCTCGGCTCTGTGCCGTTTATTGTGCTCTGCTCTGTGCTCTGCGCGTTGCCGTTTATGGTGCTGTGCTCAGCTCTGTGCCGTTTATTGTGCTCTGCTCTGTGCTCTGCTCTGTGCTGTTTATTGTGCTGTGTTCGGCTCTGTGCTCAGCTCTGTGCCGTTTATTGTGCTCTGCTCTGTGACGTTTATGTCTCTGTGCTCGGCTCTGTGCCGTTTACTGTGCTCGGCTCTGCGCTGTTTATTGTGCTTGGCTCGGTGCTGTTTACTGTGCTCGGCTCTGTGCCGTTTATTGTGCTCTGGTCTGTGCTCTGCTCTGTGCCATTTATTGTGCTGTGCTTGGCTCTGTGCTTGGCTCTGTGCTTGGCTCTGGCAGTTTATTGTGTTCTGCTCTGTGCCGTTTATTGTGCTGTGCTCGGCTCTGTGCTCGGCTCTGTGCCGTTTATTGTGCTCGGCTCTGTGCCGTTTATTGTGCTCGGCTCTGTGCCATTTATTGTGCTCTGCTCGGTGCCGTTTATTGTGTTGTGCTTAGTTCTGTGCTCCGCACCGTTTATTGTGCTCTACTCTGTGCCGTTTATTGTGTTGTGTTCGGCTCTGTGCTCGGCTCTGTGCCATTCATTAAGCTGTGCTCTGTGCCGTCTATTATGCTGTGCTCGGCTCTGTGCTCGGCTCTGTGCCGTTTATTGAGCTCGGCTCTGTGGCATTTATTGTGCTTGGCTCTGTGCCGTTTATTGTGCTCTGCTCTGTGCCGTTTATTGTGTTGTGCTCGGCTCTGTGCTCGGCTCTGTGCCGTTTATTGTGCTCTGCTTTGTGCCTTTAATGGGTTGTGCTCTGCTCTGTGCTCTGCTTTGTGCTCTGCTCTGTGCCGTTTATTGTGCTCTGCTCTGTGCTCTGCTCTGTGCCGTTTATTGTGCTATGCTCGGCTCTGTGCTCGGCTCTGTGCCGTTTATTGTGCTCTGCTCTGTGCTCTGCTCCGTGCCGTCTATTGTGCTGTGTTTGGCTCTGTGCTCGGCTCTGTGCTCGGCTCTGTGCTGTGCTCTGTGCTGGGCAATGTGCTTGGCTCTGTGCTGGGCTCTGTGCTTGGCTCTGTGCTGGGCTCTGTGCTCGGCTCTGTGCTCGGCTCTGTGCTGGGCTCTGTGCTCGGCTCTGTGCTGGGCTCTGTGCTCGGGTGCTGGGCTCTGTGCTCGGCTCTGTGCTGGGCTCTGGGCTCTGGGCTCTGTGCTCGGGTGCTGGGCTCTGTGCTCGGCTCTGTGCTGGGCTCTGGGCTCGGCTCTGTGCTGGGCTCTGGGCTCTGTGCTCGGGTGCTGGGCTCTGTGCTGGGCTCTGTGCTGGGCTCTGTGCTCGGGTGCTGGGCTCTGTGGTGTTTTCGCGCGCATCCAACGGCCCATTGGTGGTCCCGCGGCGGGAGGCGCGTGGCAACCTCCGTAATACGCTTTGGGAGTGCTGCGGCGGGAGCAACCGGCTGTGCGCGCATCCAACCTCCACAGCACCCTGTGGGCTGCCACGCATGCGCAGAGGAGGCTTGGCGATGACACGCCAAGCCTTACTCTTTTATAGGATAGCCTAGTTGTAAAGCCTGCCCAGAGGGCAGTCTATTGTGGATATACTGCCCCTGCTCATGGATACTGCCCCAGCTCGTGGATACTGCCCCAGCTCGTGGATACTGCCCCAGCACGTGGATACTGCCCCAGCACGTGGATATTGCCCCAGCACGTGATATTGCCCCAGCTCGTGGATACTGCCCCAGCACGTGGATATTGCCCCAGAACGTGGATACTGCCCCAGCACGTGGATATTGCCCCAGCACGTGGATATTGCCCCAGCACGTGGATATTGCCGCAGCACGTGGATATTGCCCCAGCTCGTGGATACTGCCCCAGCTCGTGGATACTGCCCTAGCACGTGGATATTGCCCCAGCACGTGGATGGATACTGCCCCAGCACGTGGATATTGCCCCAGCTCGTGGATACTGCCCCAGCTCGTGGATACTGCCCCAGCTCCTGGATACTGCCCCAGCACGTGGATACTGCCCCAGCACGTGGATATTGCCCCAGCACGTGGATACTGCCCCAGCACGTGGATATTGCCCCAGCTCGTGGATACTGCCCCAGCTCGTGGATACTGCCCCAGGTCGTGGATATTGCCCCAGCACGTGGAAACTGCCCAGCACGTGGATATTGACCCAGCACGTGGATGGATACTGCCCCAGCACGTGGATACTGCCCCAGCACGTGGATACTGCCCCAGCACGTGGATGGATACTGCCCCAGCACGTGGATACTGCCCCAGCACGTGGATATTGCCCCAGCTCGTGGATACTGCCCCAGCTCGTGGATACTGCCCCAGCTCATGGATATTGCCCCAGCACGTGGATACTGCCCAAGCACGTGGATACTGCCCCAGCTCGTGGATACTGCCCCAGCTCGTGGATACTGCCCCAGCACGTGGATATTGCCCCAGCATGTGGATATTGCCCCAGCACGTGGATATTGCCCCAGCACGTGGATATTGCCCCAGCTCGTGGATACTGCCCCAGCTCGTGGATACTGCCCTAGCACGTGGATATTGCCCCAGCTCGTGGATACTGCCCCAGCTCATGGATACTGCCCCAGCACGTGGATATTGCCCCAGCACGTGGATATCGCCCCAGCTCGTGGATACCGCCCCAGCTCGTGGATACTGCCCCAGCTCGTGGATACTGCCCCAGCTCGTGGATACTGCCCCAGCTCGTGGATATTGCCCCAGCACGTGGATACTGCCCCAGCACGTGGATACTGCCCCAGCATGTGGATATCGCCCCAGCACGTGGATATCGCCCCAGCTCGTGCATACTGCCCCAGCTCGTGGATACTGTCCCAGCTCGTGATACTGCCCCAGCACGTGGATACTGCCCCAGCTCGTGGATATCGCCCCAGCACGTGGATACTGCCCCAGCTCGTGGATATCGCCCCAGCATGTGGATATTTCCCCAGCTCGTGGATATTGCCCCAGCACGTGGATATTGCCCCAGCTCGTGGATATTGCCCCAGCTCGTGGATATTGCCCCAGCACGTTGATACTGCCCCAACTCGTGGATATTGGCCCCCAACTCGTGGATATTGGCCCCCCAGCTCGTGGATACGGCCCCCAGCTCGTGGATATTGGCCCCCCGCTCGTGGATATGGCCCCCCCGCTCGTGGATATGGCCCCAGCTCGTGGATATACTCACCTACATCGGCCCTCCAGCGATGGCGGTCCCGATTCCAGCGACCTCTCTCTCTCTCCGTTGGTCGCCGGGATGACGTCACGGAAGCCTTTGACCCCGGGTCAAAGGCTTTCGTGACGTCGTTCCGGCGAACAACGGAGAGACAGAGGATGCTGCAAGCGGGACCGCCATCGCAGGAGGGCCGATGTCGGTGAGTATG
This sequence comes from Leptobrachium leishanense, assembly GCA_009667805.1. Taxonomy (NCBI): domain Eukaryota; kingdom Metazoa; phylum Chordata; class Amphibia; order Anura; family Megophryidae; genus Leptobrachium; species Leptobrachium leishanense. Next base: position 559,114,935 of record CM019063.1, read on the forward strand.
TTTTGGGAACCTCGGCCCTGATCCCCAGCGGTGACCTCCTCCGGCTGCCGCTGGCAGCTCGGCGGGCCTCTAGGCTTAGGCGAGTCCCCGGCTCGGCTGGGCCTGTAGGCCCAACCGAGCCGGGGGCTCGCCTAAGCCTAGAGGCCCGCCGAGCAGCCAGCGGCAGCCGGAGGAGGTCTCCGCTGGAGCTCAGGGCCGATTTTGGGGTGTATTTTTTGGGAACTTCGGCCCCGATCCTCCAGCGGTGACCTTCTCCGGCTGCCGCTGGCTACTCGGCGGGCCTCTAGGCTTAGGCGAGTCCCCGGCTGGGCCTGTAGGCCCAAACCGAGCCGGGGGCTCGCCTAAGCCTAGAGGCCCGCCGAGCAACCAGCGGCAGCCGGAGGAGGTCTCCGCTGGAGCTCAGGCCGATTTTGGGGTGTATTTTTTGGGAACTTCGGCCCCGATCCTCCAGCGGTGACCTTCTCCGGCTGCCGCTGGCTGCTCGGCGGGCCTCTAGGCTTAGGCGAGTCCTCGGCTGGGCCTGTAGGCCCAAACCGAGCCGGGGGCTCGCCTAAGCCTAGAGGCCCGCCGAGCAGCCAGCGGCAGCCGGAGGAGGTCTCCGCTGGAGCTCAGGGCCGATTTTGGGGTGTATTTTTTGGGAACTTCGGCCCCGATCCTCCAGCGGTGACCTTCTCCGGCTGCCGCTGGCTGCTCGGCGGGCCTCTAGGCTTAGGCGAGTCCCCGGCTCGGCTGGGCCTGTAGGCCCAAACCGAGCCGGGGGGTCGCCTAAGCCTAGAGGCCCGCCGAGCAGCCAGAGGCAGCCGGAGGAGGTCTCCGCTGGAGCTCAGGGCCGATTGGAGGCCCGCCGGCAGCCGGAGGACGGTCACCGCTGGAGGATCGGGGCATCTGGCCGTGTAAACACACGGGTAGCTGCGCGCGGCTCGTGCCGTTTTTTTTTTTTTTTCACGCGGCCGGCACGCGCAGCTACCTGTGTGTTTTAACGGCCGCTTTCAAATGTCCGTCGCGCATGCGCAGACGGCTTTTGGCGACGGACAGTTTTTAGCTTACTCAATTATAGTATAGATTTGCAAATGCACTTTACTTTAAGGGTTAATTAATTATTGCCACTTTGAATAATATATTCACAGGTAATAGCACAAAGAATGCTATTTCATTTAAAGTTTAGATATATAGTTATAGACATGGTAGTTTTTTTAAATTAGTTTTTTTTAAATACGGTTAGTTAGAAATATAGTTTATTGCAATGTTATGGCTAGACCTATTTTATTATCATGTTGTTAAAATATGCTGCATATAAGGAAAAGCCGCAACCGTATTTGCGTTTATTTCGTTGCGCTGATTCAATAAGAACGCATTATTATATATGCAGCGCATAAATGACAGATCGAATGTGAATAATTTTAAGATATTGAAGCTATTGCTTCCACATGTTGTAATGGAAAGTGATGAGGCGCGCATGCGCCATTATGGTACAATTACGAGCCGCATCTATGGTCGAACTTAGTCTAGATGCGCAATATAGGATGCGCATATACCGCAATGCACAAACGCAAATGTGCCCCAATGGATATATGGATACTAAAATGGTGGATTAAATGGGATACGCAGTGAGTCAGGGCTACGTAGACGCATATGTGTATTAAGGGGGGTTTTGAATGCCAAGATGGCTGACAGAATACAGACCGTTTATAATTCTATGGTTAATATTTCCACAGATCACGTTAGGAAATAACGCATTACGGACAAAATCACGCTGATGCGCATGCGTTGAGACGGAGAATAATACGGTCAATATTACCGCATATGTTAGGAAATAGCGTAATACGTTAGAAAACAGCATTGATGCGCATGCGTCGACATGGTGGAGTAATTATTGGTTTCACATGTGATTTTAATTGTTTTAATTATTTTTACCTGATGTTAATTAATTCATGAATGGTTTTTTGGGGCATTTTAAACAGTATATAAGGGAGCAGCAGACATAAGACTAGTGATATCAGCTGAAGAAGTTCTGAGGAGCAAAACGCGTTCTGGTAATATTATTTCAATTATGTATTAAATTTATTTTTATATTACTGCTGTTTCCTGATATTTAAAGAAGGTTTATCGGAATTGCCTTACAATTCTTATGCGCCATCTTGGAGCCGAGTGCGGCTCAATAAAATGTGAGTGTGACACCTACACATATTTACTTCCAGTACAATTTAAGGGTGTTGCACTAGGGGAGTGCTTTGGTATTATTTGTTATACACTGCAGTGGAAATTCGATTGAAGACCACGAATATCGGAGGTTTATGGACACCTGAATACAACTGAAGACCCATACATGCGATCCATCCTAGAGCCTAGGTCAGGCTCAAGAATATGTGAGTTGGACAACTGTTTTCTAATCCTTCTTCACAATTGAATCTACATATTGCGCTATTTGTGTTTTTTTCCTCTTTTGTAGAGACGTTTACACACTGAAAAGAGTGGATTCCGGGAGGATTTAGAACAAACACAGATGGACATGTTTAGTGCTTAATCATATATACCAGTTTTTAACTGGCGCTCCGTCGATTTCTTGTTCTGTATATTCTCAGGTTTTGAGCGGAACCTCCATATACGACGTGTAGCGTATATGATTAGCCATTATTTCTGAGGGCGCTTCACTGTTTTCATTATTCTAAAGATGTCTCTGTTTATGTCTCAGTCTGCAGCAGAAATAAGAATCCAAAATCTGTACCAGTTGGGTTACTGCAATCTTTACCCATTCCTGAGTGACCATGGGCACACTTGTTTATGGACTTCATCTTGGAGTTACCCAAATCACAAGGGAACTCTGTTATACTCACTCTGATAGATCGTTTTTCTAAAATGGGCCATTACATCCCACTCCCCACACTGCCTTTGGGTGCAGAGCTAGTGCCCATATTTATTCAGCAGGTGGTTAGGCTTCATGGTATTCTGCTGAGCATCGTGTCAGACAGAGGTACCCAATTTGTGTCCAGATTTTGGAAAGGTTTCTGTTAGAATATGAGACTATAATTGTCCTTCGCTTCTGCCTATCATCCCCAGAGGAATGGGGCAGCTGAGAGGGCAAACCAGAATCTTGAGCAGTATCTAAGATGTTTTGTGTCAGAGAGGCAGGATGAATGGTCCAAACTCCTACCCTGGGCAGAATATGCATTAAACCGTGCTGTCAGCGAGACTACTGGTCGTTTGCTTTTTTCATGATATGCGGCTATGATCCTCCTGTACTTCCCTCTCGATTCCAAGAGACCTCTTGAGGAGCACCTGGCCTCTTTAAGGGAGACATGAAATAAGGTGAAGGAGGCCATAGAACATAGTACCAGAATACAAAAGGAAAAAGCTGAGGCATAGGAGCCTCCTGTGTTTAATGTTGGGGGCCGAGTATGGCTTTCAATATGCCACATCAAACTTCTTGTGCCATCCATGAAAATGGCCCCTAGATTTACTGGGCCATATAAGGTGTTACACAGGGTGCACCCCGTTTCTTATGCATTGGCATTGCTGTCTCACTTAAGAATCCACCATGTGTTCCATGTCAGTCTCCTGAAACAACTTTTGTGTAACTGGTTTATTAGGGTCCATACCCCTCCTCCTCCTGTGCAGTTGGAGGGTGGAGAGGAATATGAGGTCCTTGCCATACTGAAATCTCGTGTTTCTAGGTGTCTTACAGTTCCTGGTTGATTAGGAGGGTTAAGGGCCTGAGGACAGGTCCTAGTTACCTGCTACAGAAATCCATGTGCCTCAGCTGGTTAGGGCCTTCCATCTGTCAGCACCAGGTGGACATTCAGTGGGTGCCCATGGGGGGGTTTCTTTCATGCCCCATGCCCCTGGTTCTGCCAGAAACCCGGCAGCACCGTCCTCAATGCTCGCTGGCCGGGTGCCGAGTGCAATGCCGGCCCAGAGCGATCACGTGACTAGCCTGGAGGTGGGGTGCAGCATGATGACACGGAGCCGCCAGGTTTAAATTCCAGTTTGCACACACTCACTCGTTGCTCTGATGTGGAGTTACTTCCCCAGCGCTTACTGTGCATTTTGATAGCATATACTGACCCTGCTTTGTCTGAGAACCACGCTCCTGGTGCTGACCCAGCTTTTGTATGAGAACCACGCTATATATACTGAACCTGCTTTGTCTGATAACCACACTTCTGATACTGACCCAGCTTTTGTATGAAAACCACGCTCCATATACTGACTAGTGATGGGCCGAACACCCCCGTGTTCAGTTCGCATTCGAACACGAACGTCTCAAAAAGTTTGGATTCGAACTCGAACACGATTCGAACTCAATGCAAGTAAATGGGACTTGAACATTCGATTTTTAGAGTGCCCTCCAAGAGGGCATATATGCAAGATGTTTGCCATGAAAGGTGTATGGGGGTCCGGGTAGTGCCCTGGGGGACCTGGTTAGCCAATCCACCAAATCCTCTGTATGTTGCTGCTGCTTAAGACGGCCAGCACCAGTTAGAAAGGACAAGCGTGCCCCTGCAGAGGATGCAGCACATCCACCACGACCAGAGGCACAGCCTCCCGACACAGAGGCTGCTTGCCCTCTTATCTGTGTCTGGGAGCGTCTGCCTGTACTTTTTGGTCTTTCTGACATGATGAGTGATATATAGATTAAAGATATGCAGAACTTTGATTCAACTGTGTTATCTAGATTAAAGATATTCAGAACTATGCTATAACTCAATGATACACCCTGTCCCTGATAGCTGGCAATGCCAACACACAGATTCAAATTCACAGAACTCTGGTGTAAGTCAGTGATACAGCCTGTCCCTGATAGCCTTTGCAGTGCCAACACAGATTCCAATTTCCAGAAATCAGATATAACTCTGTGATACAGCCTGTCCCTGATAGCCTTAGCAGTGCCAAGACAGAGATTAAAATTTCCAGAAGTATGCTATGCCTCAGTGATAGAAACATAGAAAAACATAGAAAAATGTCGGCAGAAAAGAACCTTTCGGCCCATCTAGTCTGCCCAATTACATGGATACTTTACCTGGATTTATCTTTTGTTTAGGATAGCCTTATGCCTATCCCATGCTTGCTTAAATTCAATTACTGTTTTGGCCTCTACCACTTCAACTGGAAGACTGTTCCATGTATCCACCACCCTCTCAGTAAAATAATGCTTTCTGATGTTACTTTTAAACCTTTGCCCCTCTAATCTAAGACTATGTCCTCTTGTTTTGCTATTTTGTTTCCTTTTAAATATACTCCCTTCCTCTACCTTGTGGATTCCCTTTACGTATTTAAATGTTTCTATCATATCTCCTCTGTCTCGTTTTTTTTCCAAGCTGTACATGTTAAGATCATTAAGCCTTTCCTGGTAACTTTTCTCCTTCAAGCCGTACACCATTTTAGTAGCCCTTCTCTGAACTCTCTCTAAGATGTCTATATCCTTCTGGAGATACGGTCTCCAGTACTGCACACAGTACTCCAAGTGAGGTCTCACCAGTGCTCTGTACAGTGGCATGAGCACTTCCCTTATCCTACTGCTAATACCTCTCCCTACACAACCAAGCATTCTGCTAGCATTTCCTGCTGCTCTATTACATTGACTACTTACCCTTAAAGCTAGCAATGCCAAGACAGATTCAAATTTTCAGAAATATGCTATAACTCAGTGATACACCCTGTCCCTGATAGCTGGCAGTGCCAAGACAGAGAATAAAAAATTCCAGAAGTATGCTATGCCTCAATGATACACCCTGATAGCTGGCAGTGAGAAGACACAGATTACAATTCCCAGATATATGCTAGAAGTCTGTGAGACCCGAATAGTTGGCAGTGAGAAGACACAGATTATAATTCCCAGATATTTGCTAGAAGTATGTGGGACCCCCTGATAGCTGGAAGTGAGAAGACACATATTACAATTCCCAGATATCTGCTAGAAGTATGTGGGACCCCCTGATAGCTGGCAGTGAGAAGACACAGATTACAATTCCCAGATATCTGCTAGAAGTATGTGGGACCCCTTGATAGCTGGCAGTGAGAAGACACAGATTACAATTCCCAGATATCTGCTAGAAGAAAGTGAGACCCCAATAGCTGGCAGTGAGAAGACACAGATTACAATTCACAAAAATCTGCTAGACGTCTGTGAGACACACTGAAAGAACAATTTCCTCTCACTCCTGCAAAAAAACACATGCTGGGGCTGCAGGGAAGCCTTATAGTGTGCTGTGGGACTTAGCTCTGTGAGCCCATGATTGGGCAAAATTTGCCCAATCAGGACTCTGGCATAGTCTTGCACCTGTCTTGCAACTGACCTACGGTCAGGTGCAAGGCTGTAGCCAAATACAAGCTTCAGGCCAGTGGAAAAGTGCATTGTGGTCCATTGTGGGCAAACACAAACCGAACACACAGAAATGTTCGATGCTTGACGAACGGCCGAACGGCCAATGTTCGAATCGAACTCATGTGCGAATCGAACCGCCTAATGGGGATGGGCTGGCGGTTCGATCTGAACATGAGTTTGAATCGAACATTGCCTGTTCGGCCATTCGGCGAACATCGAACATTTCCGCGTGTTCGCAGCGTGTTCGCCCACAATGCACCACAATGGACCACAAAGCACTTTTCCACTGGCCTGAAGCTTGTAATTGGCTACAGCCTTGCACCTGACCACAGGTCAGGTGCAAGACTATGCCAATCAGGGCTCAGAGTTCTGATTGGGCAAATTTTGCCCAATCATGGACTCACAGAGCTAAATCCCACAGCACACTATATAAGGCTTCCCTGCAGCCTCAGCACGTGTTTTTTTTTGCAGGAGTGAGAGGAGATTGTTCTTTCAGTGTGTCTCACAGATGTCTAGCAGATTTCTGTGAATTGTAATCTGTATCTTCTCACTGCCAGCTATTGGTGTCTCACTTTCTTCTAGCAGATAATTATCTGGGAATTGTAATCTGTGTCTTCTCACTGCCAGCTATTGGGGTCTCACAGACGTCTACCAGATATCTGGGATTTGTAAACTGTGTCTTCTCACTGCCAGCTATCAGGGGGTCCCACATACTTATAGCAGATATCTGGGAATTGTAATCTGTGTGTTGGCACTGCCAGCTGCTGCCAGGCTATCAGGCTCTATCACTGACGTATAGCATTGTTCTGCAAAATCTGTATATCTTTAATCTAATTCTAGATAATGTACAATAACACAGTTTAATCAGAGTTCATCTGTTTATCTATTCAGAGTAGAATCTGGATTTTGCCAGCTATCAGCCAGGCTGTATCACTGACGTATAGCAATGTTCTGCAAAATCTGTATATCTTTAATCTATATATCACTCACCATGTCAGAAAGACCAAAAAGGACAGGCAGACGCTCCCAGACACAACTAAAAAGGGCAAGCAGCCTCTGTGTTGGAAGGCTGTGCCCCTGGTCATCGTGGACGTGGTGCATCCTCTGCAGGGGCATGCTTGTCCTTGTTTCTAACTGGTGCTGGCCGTCTTAAGCAGCAGCAACATACTGAGGATTTGCAGGACTGGCTAACCAAGCCATCCTCATCCTCCTCATCCTCTGCCAGCCAGGCTTGTAGTGGTTTACTCAATGCAAGTCAATGGGACTCAAAAGTTCGAATTTTAGAGTGCCCTCCAAGAGGGCATATATGCAAGATATTTGCCATAAAAGGTGTATGGGGTCCGGTTACTGCCCTGGGGGACAGGAAACAAGGACAAAAAGTTTAAAAACAAAGTTTTTAAAGGAACAGTGAGTTTTCCATGAAATAAGGGTTAAAAATAAAAATGAAAAATTCCTTCAAATATCGTGCCTAGGAGGTACCCATAACCTGCCCGTGAAGTGGCGGATTTTTCGGATGTAGACATAGTTACATGGTTACATAGGCTGAAAAAAGACTTGCGTCCATCGGGTTCAGCCTCTCCCACATCACCTACTGCTGTTGATCCAAAAGAAGGCAAAAAACCCAGTCTGAAATGCTCGCCAATATGCAACATACTGGGAAAAAATGCCTTCTTGACCCCAGAATGGCAGTCAGATTTCTCCTTGGATCAAGAAGCTTTTACCCACATATTAAATATTATAACCCTTAATATTCTGTGTCTGCAGGAAGTCATCCAGTCGTTTTTTAAAAGTCTGTACAGACTCTGACCCAACCACCTCAACAGGCAGAGAATTCCACAGCTTTATTGTTCTCACCGTAAAATAACGCTTCCTATGCTTTAGGCTGAATTTTCTTTCTTCCAGTCTAAATGGATGACCCCGTGTCCTGTGTATAGTCCTGTTAATGAATAGGTTATCAGACAATGGTTGATAATGGCCCAGAATATATTTATACAAGGTTATCAGATCCCCTCTAAGGCGCCGTTTCTCTAAACTAAACAGGTTTAAGCTTTTTTGTCTTTCCTCATAACTTAACCCTTCCATTCCCCTTATTAATTTAGTTGCCCGTCTCTGCACGTTTTCTAGCGCTATGATATCTTTTTTTAAGACAGGTGCCCAAAATTGCACGCATATTCAAGGTGCGGTCTGACCATTGATTTATACAGAGGCAAAATTATGTTTTCATCCCGAGAGTGAACTCCCCTTTTAATGCATGCCAATAACTCAAAACGAACACACCAAAAAGTTTGAAGTTTGCAATCTTTCGAACTACCGATGTTCGGGTCGAACTCCGAACTGATCGAACCGAACAGCTCATCCCTAATACTGACCTGGCTTTGTATGAGAACCATGCTCCATATACTGACCCTGCTTTGAGAACCATGCTCATGATACTGTCCTGGCTTTGTCTAAGAACCACACTGTGTATACTGACCTCCCTTTGTCTGAGAACCACACTTTGAACTTGACTAACTGACACAACCAGTCCATCACTCTCACCAGTCTCACACTTTCACCTTGCAGTCCTCTTGTTTCCCTCCCCCCAACCCATCTAGATTGTAAATTCCCACAGGAATAGGACCTTTGTTTCCTCATGTAGTGGTTTGTCAATTGTTGTTCAATGTATTGTAACCCTGTCTATATCGTGCTCATTATGCAGTGCAGCAGAATATGCTGGAGGTATATAAATAAAGAATAATAATAATATATACTGACCTGGCTAGTCCTGGTAACCCCATTCCGTACCTCATCCTTGGTGTAAGGGTAACCCTCTTTTCTGGTATTAAGATCAGTAGGGCTTGGGTCTGCTTTGTGTTTCTAATCTGCAACCTGTTAACTCCTGCTGTGTGTGATAAGATCAAGACCCAGCAGTTACACAGTTATAAGGACCACTCAAGGATCGGGAGTAGATAGGGCTCTGTGTACATAGACCGAGCTATTGTTATCCAGGGGGATCCTTGACAGTTTGATTTTCAACCTGCAAGTACCTCCTGTGCTTCATTGGGTTTCTTTCACCAGGCTAAGTATTCCTGCGGGATACTGATGGCGAGGGAGGCAGTCAAAACGTGGACAGGCGACCTCCACATTACAATAATATCCCTTAGTAACCCCTCAAATACATTCCCAGCCACAGATGTTAAGCTAACAGGTCTATAATTTCCAGGCATACATTTTGAGCCTTTCTTGAATATAAGGACTACATCATCTTTTATCCAATCCTTTGGTACAATTCCTGAAAGAAATGAATCTAGAAAGATTAAAAAAATGAGGTTTACATATTTCAACACATAGTTCCCTCAGTACTTATGGCTGGATTCCATCCGGCTCTGGGGCTTTGTTCACATTCACTTTGCTTAGCTGCTGCAAAACCTTTTCTTGAGAACCAATCACATTTTATTAGTATGTTTTTATCAATGAATTGCATCTCTCTGTCATTTTCCGTACGCTCTGATGCCTGGTAGCCCCTTTTAATCCCTGCACATGTTATATTCCTGATTGCATAATACATGTTCCTGAACTTCCTGCCTGAATATCTGCACACACTCTGGAGCCTCAGGTGAACTCCACCCTGCCTAATGATGTATCCTGGAGAGGAAGCTACACTCTCTACTCCATGCTTCCTCATTGAAGTCCTGACTGTGAATCTAAGCAGACCTGCCTCCTGAATACTCCATAATTTCTAGCTTCCAAAGACTCCTCTGTAACCTTACCAGTGAACCCTATTTTGGACATCCCTCTGATACCCACCTGGAACCTCTTCCATTGTTTTGGTTCATGTCTCCTGTTTAATAAACCCCTTTTGTGCACTATAACCTGCTTGATCTTCTGAAGAGTTAGGGCTTTCAAAATGTCTATACCTGCAGTGAGCAGGTATAGACATTTTGAAAGGCCTAACTCTTTAGTTAGCAGATGGGCAATACCGGTGTGGTACTAATCCATACATTTCAGCCAGACCTGCTTTTGTGGGCCGTGGATCAATGTCTGAAAATCCAAATGCTACTTTATAAAACTTTATAATGTGGAGCTCTCTGAGATTAAAAATCACCAAGATCTGGGCTTGATTAGCAATATTAAATTAAACATGTTTCAGAGGGGCCCACAAATGCTATGGGTGGCCCATAGACTGTCTGGAGGTAGCTGGCATGTACAATCCTCAACATGGAGCTGGGTCGGGGCAGGCAGAGCAGGCCATCATGACTGAGCAGCATGAGCAGCCAGCTCTCCAGCTTAACTCTTCCATCCTCCACGCATACAGTACTGACTCAAGGACAACCCATTTGCCATGTTTTTAAAAATGCGTAACATTTTTCATTTGTATCAAAACAAAAAAATTATATATTTCCAGACCTTTTTTTTCCAGGCTCCTGAGATGTAAATCCGGCGCTGGGCACCGTTCCTCTAAAGCTTTTGTTATTGTACAGTAATACAGAGGGACATAGTGTGGTGAAAAGTGGGGAACATCTGCAAGGCAGGGAAAATGCTTGGCTGCGGAACAAAAAACAAAAATCCAACATGCCATGGCCACAGCAGCTTGTAGGGGATACTACAATAACCTCATATTTCTTTCATGATCGACTTCTCAGGTCCTCTTTGCCAGTCAGTTATGTAAGATGTATGTGAATAGCACTTGAAAGAATTGATATATATTCTTAATTTCATGTATGAATATAAATATCCTGTAATTCAAATACTGTACGTACCTTGCGTTAATATGTATAAGTTTGAGGAGCGTGTTCTAATAGAGATGGGCTTTGGTTCCCCCCCTTTCCCCCTCCCTTTTTATGGCATATGACCCAGGGTTTAGGAATGTTGATTTGAATCCAGACCATATCCTGGTAAAGTGAGGATCCTTTGTTATCGTTACAAGGACAGAAAAAAAGTGTGCAAAAGTTGTAAGCCAGAAAAAACATCTTTGCTATAAGTGCTTGTGGGATAATCTAATAAATAGAGATGTCTGAACAAAGAATAGTCAGACATGTTGAAAGCTGTACATTGTGTGTAGCTGATTTTAATGTCTCCGCTATAGTGTGCACGCGTCTTGCTTCATTTTCTTGTTTGAGAAAGAACTTGCAGAGGTTTATTGGAATTCCTGTCATGGTAATTATAATTAGGAACACTGATTTGATTTGTTTTAATTTATTTTTTTAACAGTTGGTGTCAGAATTGAGATCTGATAATTCAACTGTCTAATATGATTTTTTTTCATGTTATACAGTTGCTTATATAGATTTAGAATTTGCCTCCTTGTGCCTGATATTTGTTTGTTTTCTTTTAAGTTTTAAGGTTCTGGCTGTGAGAGACTGTGTGTGTTTTTGTTGCAGGGATGGTTTACATACACTCTATTTGTTTTGGTTTGTTTAAACCTTACCCAGAAGGATGATCTAGGAACCTAGGATCATGCCTTAAGTTGTTTATAACCTCCTCATAGTGTTGAGGTATATTTTTGTTTATATTTGTGTTAATTGTAGTAATTAAAAAAAGTTTGAGCCCCTGCAGTGTGCCTCATGTGTCTATTGTTATTAACTCAACCGGGAAATGAAGTCATAAAAAGAGACATTTCTAGCATTTGAGTATTTGTATTTCTGTCTGTCTGTCTGTTTTTTGTAGCTCCGTTGTGATGGAGTTTTGACTAGTGCATGCCTGCTTGTAATTTAGAGCATTTTATTTTTTTAATTGATTAGATGTGTTCAGTTTTCTTCTCACATAGCAAAATGGCTTTGTCTCCCATTGAGAGCCACTCCCTTAGCGCTGCTGTCCCTTTCGCACTGTTGTTTCCCTTTGCGCTGTTGCCACTTCCTTCGCACTGCTGTCCGTTCGCGCCACTGTCTTATTTTATGACCTGTGTCTGGTCTCTGTATTGCTATTGCTAACTAATTTTTTATTGCTGACTAGTTGTAAAGCCTGCCCAGAGGGCAGTCTATTGTGGATATACTGCCCCTGCTCATGGATACTGCCCCAGCTCGTGGATACTGCCCCAGCACGTGGACATTGCCCCAGCACGTGGATATTGCCCCAGCTCGTGGATACTGCCCCAGCTCGTGGATACTGCCCCAGCTCGTGGATACTGCCCCAGCACGTGGATATTGCCCCAGCACGTGGATATTGCCCCAGCTCGTGGATACTGCCCCAGCTCGTGGATACTGCCCCAGCTCGTGGATACTGGCCCAGCACGTGGATATTGCCCCAGCTCGTGGATATTGCCCCAGCTCGTGGATACTGCCCCAGCTCGTGGATACTGCCCCAGCTCCTGGATATTGCCCAGCACGTGGATACTGCCCCAGCACGTGGATACTGCCCCAGCACGTGGATATTGCCCCAGCACGTGGATATTGCCTCAGCACGTGGATACTGCCCAGCACGTGGATACTGCCCCAGCACGTGGATATTGCCCCAGCACGTGGATATTGCCCCAGCTCGTGGATACTGCCCCAGCTCGTGGATACTGCCCCAGGTCGTGGATATTGCCCCAGCACGTGGATACTGCCCCAGCACGTGGATATTGCCCCAGCACGTGGATATTGCCCCAGCACGTGGATACTGCCCCAGCACGTGGATACTGCCCCAGCACGTGGATATTGCCCCAGCTTGTGGATACTGCCCCAGCTCGTGGATACTGCCCCAGCTCCTGGATATTGCCCCAGCACGTGGATACTGCCCCAGCACGTGGATATTGCCCCAGCACGTGGATATTGCCCCAGCTCGTGGATACTGCCCCAGCTCGTGGATACTGCCCCAGGACGTGGATATTGCCCCAGCACGTGGATATTGCCCCAGCACGTGGATTGGATACTGCCAGCACGTGGATACTGCCCCAGCACGTGGATGGATACTGCCCCAAGAACGTGGATATACTCCCCAGCTGGTGATACTGCCCCAGCACGTGGATACTGCCCCAGCTCGTGGATACTGCCCCAGCACGTGGATACTGCCCAAGCACGTGGATACTGCCCCAGCACGTGGATACTGCCCAGCACGTGGATACTGCCCAAGCACGTGGATACTGCCCCAGCACGTGGATACTGCCCCAGCACGTGGATACTGCCCCAGCTCGTGGATACTGCCCAGCACGTGGATACTGCCCAAGCACGTGGATATTGCCCAGCACGTGGATATTGCCCAGCTCGTGGATACTGCCCCAGCACGTGGATATTGCCCCAGCACATGGATATTGCCCCAGCACGTGGATATTGCCCCAGCTCGTGGATATTGCCCCAGCTCGTGGATACTGCCCCAGCACGTGGTTATCGCCCCAGCACGTGGATATCGCCCCAGCTCGTGGATATCGCCCCAGCTCGTGGATACTGCCCCAGCTCGTGGATACTGCCCCCAGCTCGTGGATACTGCCCCCAGCTCGTGGATATTGCCCCAGCACGTGGATACTGCCCCAGCTCGTGGATATTGCCCCCAGCTCGTGGATACTGCCCCCAGCTCGTGGATATTGCCCCAGCACGTGGATATTGCCCCCAGCTCGTGGATATTGCCCCCAGCTCGTGGATACTGCCCCCAGCTCGTGGATACTGCCCCCAGCTCGTGGATATTGCCCCAGCACGTGGATATTGCCCCAGCTCGTGGATATTGCCCCAGCTCGTGGATACTGTGCCCCAGCTCGTGGATACTGCCCTCAGCTCGTGGATATCGCCCCAGCTCGTGGATACTGCCCCAGCTCGTGGATACTGCCCCAGCTCGTGGATATCGCCCCAGCATGTGGATACTGCCCCAGCATGTGGATATTGCCCCAGCACATGGATATCGCCCCAGCATGTGGATATTGCCCCAGCTCGTGGATACTGCCCCAGCACGTGGATATACTGCCCCAGCTCGTGGATATTGCCCCAACTCGTGGATATTGGCCCCCCAGCTCGTGATATTGGCCCCCCCGCTCGTGGATATGGCCCCCCCGCTCGTGGATATGGCCCCCCCGCTCGTGGATATGGCCCCCCCGCTCGTGGATATACTCACCTACATCAGCCCTCCAGCGATGGCGGTCCCGCTTCCAGCGTCCTCTCTCTCTCTCCGTTGGTCGCCGGGATGACGTCACGGAAGCCTTTGAACCCCGGGGTCAAAGGCTTTCGTGACATCATGCCGGCGAGCAATGGAGAGAGAGTGGACGCTGCGAGCTGAGACCGCCATCGCTGGAGGATTTAAGGGCAGATGTGGGTGAGTATGTTGTGAACTGGCGCAGGACTCGAGGCCGATGTAGGTGAGTATATGCTCTCAACACCTATCCTTTCTAGCTCGCCCGGTATCCAAGATTAAGGCAAGCCCCGGCTTGGCGTGGGCCTAGAGGCCCAGCCGAGCCGGAGACTCGCCTGAGCCTCCCGGCCCAGTCGAGTCCCCGGCTTGGCTGGACCTCTAGGCCCACGCCAAGCCGGGGGCTTGCCTTAAGCTTGGATTCATTTGCGAGCTAGAAAGGATAGGTGTTGAGAGCATATACTCACCTACATTAACCCAGAGCTCCAGCGGTGACTGTCGTCCGACTGTCACAGGCTGTTCGGGCTGCCTCCAAGCTCAGGCGAGCCCCCTGGCTTGCCTTTGGCCTACAGGCCCAGCTGAGCCGGGGGCTCGCCTGAGCTAGGAGGCCGGCCGAACAGCCTGTGACAGCCATTGCTGGAGCCCCGAGCCAATGTAGGGGATGTAGGTTACACATACTCACCGACATCGGCCCTTCTCCAGCGATGGCGGTCCCGCTTCCAGCGTCCTCTCTTTCTCCGCCGGTCGCCGGCATGATGTCACGAAACCCTTTGACCCTGGCATGTTGACCCGGGGTCAAAGGCTTTCGTGACGTCATGCCGGCGACCAACGGAGAGAGAAGACGCTGGAAGCGGGACCGCCATCGCTGGAGAAGGGCCGATGTCGGTGAGTATGTGTATGGCAACACCCTCTTACATTGGCCCGGAGCTCCAGCGGTGACCTCCTCCGGCCGAGCAGGCTGCTAGGCGGGCCTCCAAGCTCAGGCGAGCCCCCGGCTCGGTTTGGGCCTACAGGCCCAAACCGAGCCGGGGGGTTGCCTAGGCTTACAGGCCCGCCGAGCAGTCGGAGGAGGTCACCGCTGGAGCTCGGGCCGATTTAGGGGAGTATGTTTTGGGAACCTCGCCTCCGATCCTCCTGCGGTGACCTTCTCCGGCTGCCGCTGGGTGCTCGGCGGGCCTCTAGGCTTAGGCGAGTCCCCGGCTCGGCTGGGCCTGTAGGCCCAAACCGAGCCGGGGGCTCGCCTGAGCCTGGGGGCCCGCCGAGCAGCCAGCGGCAGCCGGAGGAGGTCTCCGCTGGAGCTCAGGGCCGATTTTGGGGTGTATTTTTTTGGGAACTTCGGCCCCGATCCTCCAGCGGTGACCTTCTCCGGCTGCCGCTGGCTGCTCGGCGGGCCTCTAGCTTAGGCGAGCCCCCGGCTCGGTTTGGGCCTACAGGCCCAGCCGAGCCGGGGACTCGCCTAAGCCTAGAGGCCCGCCAAGCAGCCAGCAGCAGCAGGAGGTGTCTCCGCTGGAGCTCAGGGCCGACTTATGGGGTTATGTATGTTTTGGGAACTTCGGCCCCGATCCTCCAGCGGTGACCTTCTCCGGCTGCCGCTGGGTGTTCGGCGGGCCTCTAGGCTTAGGCGAGTCCCCGGCTCAGCTGGGCCTGTAGGCCCAAACCGAGCCGGGGGCTCGCCTGAGCCTGGAGCCCGCCGGAGGTCACCGCTGGAGGATCGGGGCATCTGGCCGTGTAAACACACGGGTAGCTGCGCGCGGCTCGTGCCGTTTTTTTTTTTTTTTTCACGCGGCCGGCACGCGCAGCTACCTGTGTGTTTAAACGGCCGCTTTCAAATGTCCGTCGCGCATGCGCAGTAGGGTTTTGGCGACGGACAGTTTTTAGCTTACTCAATTATAGTATAGATACTTTCTACAAGATTTGATGCAGTGTTTGTTTTTTCCCAGATATTCTGTTTTTGTATTTTATTACTGGTCACTGTTTCTAACTCATACTTGCTATCCTTCATGTTTTACATTTTATTACACTATGCAGATGCCTGTATATATATAGACTGACTTCCTTTAAATTATGTCACTTTGCGATTGTGTAAGCAGCTGAATGTTGTGTGTCTGTTTCTCCCTCCTCTCAAAGCTGTAAAAGAAACAGCCCTCCCTTGATTCAGGTTTGTGATTTTTTTTCTCTATCTCTTATTTCTTTTTTTTTATTGACATGTGGTCATTAAGGATGAGCCGAACACCCCCGTGTTCGGTTCGCATTCGAACCCGAACAATTTCAAAAGTTTGAGTTCGAACGCGAACACGAACCAAACTCAATGCAAGTCAATGGGACTCAAAAGTTTGATTTTTAGAGTGCCCTCTAAGAGGGCATATATGCTAGATATTTGCCATAAAGGTGTATGGGGGTCTGGGTAGTGCCCTGGGGGACAGGAAACAAGGACAAAAAGTTTTAAATTTTTTTTTAAAGGAACAGTGAGTTTTCCATGAAATAAGGGTTAAAAATAAAAATGAAGATGAAATGAAGATATCGTGCCTAGGAGGTCCCTATAACCTGCCCGTGAAGTGGTGAATTTGTAGGATGTATATAAACATTTAAAAACAAAAAAATGACATTTCAAATGACGGTAAACGGTTTTCCTTTAATCTAATTTTTTTGACAAAGGAATTTTACCAGGAAGGATACATTGAGATTTCTCTCATTTTCAGGTATGTCCTGGGTGGCCAGTACGACTATATACCATTGGGTGTCTTGCCCAAGGACACTTGCTGGAGAGGTGCTCGTTGGGATCGAGCCCATGACTCCACAGGCTCTCTCCATGCAGAGCAGTGATGCTACCTCTACTCCACCCAGCCGGTACAACTGGTTGGGGCGGCAATCTCTATTAAAAAAGGAAACATTTTAGAACACGCAGAACAAGTTTTGTGATTTTTTGGCTAAATTATGATGAAACTTATGCAGGCTTTGGATGAAAGTAACAATAGGTGCTTTAAAATTGGGCCTTTAGTGTCGGCAACAGTGCCGTCACACCATAACCCCTCTGTGGTATTGTGGAAGAGTGCAGGGTTGGACCCTGCGTTCCAAAAAATTAAAATTATCTGAATCTGGTAATCTAGGCATCAGTGGCAGTGCACCCAAATATTGTGCCTTTGGTGGCAGCAAGTGCCTTAACAACGTAACCCTTTTGTGGTATTGTGAAATAGTGCAGGGTTGGACCCTGCGGTCCCAGATATTTTGTAGAAATGAGACCCCAAAATAGTTGGTGGCAGTGAGAACACAAAGATTACAACAATTCTCAGATATTTTGTAGAAATGACTGACCACCAAAATAGTTTGTGGCAGCGAGAACACAAAGATAACAACAATTCCCAGATATTTCGTAGAAACGAGACCCCCACATTTGCTGCTGGCAGTGAGAACACAAAGATTAGAACAGTTCCCAGATATTTTGTAGAAATGAGACCCCCCAATAGCTGCTGGCAGAATGGCAGTGAGAACACACACTAACACAACAATCTCCTCTCAAAAAACACGTGCTGAAGGCTGTGTGAAGCCTTATATAGTTTACTGCGCGACTTAGCTCTGTGAGCCCATGATTGGGCAAAATTTGCCCAATCAGGACTCTGAGCCGTGATTGGCATAGTCTTGCACCTGTCTTGCACCTAAACTGTGGTCAGGTGCAGGCTGTAGCCAGTTACAAGATTCAGGCCAGTTAAAAAGTGCATTGTTGTCCATTGTGGTGCATTGTGGACAAACATGCAGCGAGCATGCGGAAATGTTCGAAGTTTGCGAACATACGAACTGGCGATGTTGGAATCAAACTCCGAACACATCGTACCGAACAGCTCATCCCTACTGGTCATCTGTTTTTTGTATAGTTGATGTAAAAAAAAAAAAAGAGAGAGAACAGAAGCGTTTGGTTTCACATTACCTTTCAATAATTGCATTTGCTATATGTTTAGTTTTTGCTGTTTATTTAAGTAACTGCTGTTTTTTAATTATTTTTTCCATTATTCCTGCAGGAGCAGTTTTCCCTTTTTTTCTTTTTATATTAATATCGCTTTCTATTCTAATATTGTAATGTCATTTTTATGTGTTTATATAAAGATAAGGACTATTTTTCTTTGACTAGCTAGTAGTTTTTTCCCTTTTCTCTTCTGTGAGCGGTTTTAGCAATCTGATCTAAACCATATGTGAGGGGTTTTTTTAAATGCAAGTTGGACTATGGGATATGTAGTTATTTTGTTGTTCTGTTAGGCTATTATAATGGGATTTGTTTATATGCTGTGAGTATATATTAGGTATAATTAGACAGTACATAACAAATAGTAATGCTATTGATAATAACAAATATCTAATGCCTTTAATATATAATAGTAATTAAATCCTGGCGCTATGTTAGTGCTTTATAAAACTCACCATCTGTAAAACAGACACAGTCTGCACAGTCTCATATTGAGGCCACTGTACCAGAGAGACCCGCTGTGCATCCGGCTCACCTTAAGACATGGTGCACACCCAACCTCAGTGCCACTGCATTGCTTTACCCAATCGCTGTGCAGCAACTCCAGTATCTGTAGAGCGATTAGTTGAGCGTTCTGGTTGGTTTATATACTATTTTTGTGCGTGTTTGCAGAATTAAAGTGGGCCAGTCTGGATGAAGACCAGGGCTGAATTTTTGTCCCAGTCCAACCCTAAATATATATGCCCTGTTTCCCTGTAATATGCTACATTATTTCTATGCAATATGTATATTTTATCTAGTGTAATTGCATATTAAATAACTGAAATAATTCCCAGATTTTATTAAAGCAATGAATTATGACCTCGCCTTAGGCAGGTCAGACGAATGCAATCTGAGCACACTGCGTGCGTGCAGAACCGATGGAAATACTGATGGAAAATACTGTACACATCACACGGTGATAGCTGGAAAATTCTGCCTCAGCATGATGTGTGTCCGTAATCTTCTATTCTCTAACTAAACTATTTCTCGTAACAAAATAACTCATGGACGACCAGTGAGATGGATGTAGCTGGAAATAATGACAAGACACAAAGTTTTCCTTCGCTTCGCTCTCCATTGTATGTTTGGTTACATGTGCTTATATACATTACATGATGTTTCAATTTCCTATCAGAGAGAAGTAACACGTACTAAAATGCCTACAGCAGCATATTAAAAGTTAAAATACAGAGTAATACAAAGATAAACATTTCTGCAGTTTCACAAGTTTTCCTAACGTTTCATTATTTAACAGGAATTGACTTCTGTTTGCTTCTGGACTTTTTTACTCCCTCTTTTTTAGCCTCTGCCCTTATCTTGGGTGTGCTTTAAGACATTTACACATGGCTGCAGATTTTAAAGCAAGATCCATTTCTAAACTGTCAGCTTGGTCATAGAATGCTAATTAGAGCAAAGTTCACTTAAGGCATCAGCATAAACTCATGTCGTATATTTTCATAGCTGCCTGATCATGATAGGTAAATCCCATCAATCCATCATTTTTATCACATCGTGATCAATATTAGGCTTGTGCACCGATTTTTTTTTTCGGTTCGATTCGGTTCGATTCGTTCGCATGTTTAAACTTTTCGATTCGGCTCGTTTTTGGCCGATTTCTGTTTCGATTCGGTTCAGCTCGACTCGTTTTTAGTGTACATTTTTTTTCCGAATATCGACCATTTTTCGTATTTTCGTGTCACTTTGCTCGTTTTTGTATCGACTTTTCGTGATTACGGAAATTTTCATTTTTTCGGAAGGTCTGTTCTCCTCGTTTCAAAGCTGTCTAATTCTATTCGTTTTGATGTAAACTACTATGGTTTACTTTTTTATATTTTATATATTTTTTTATAATAAATTTTTGGTTTGTTTTTCGGATCCGATAATTCATTCTGTCGATACGATAATTCTGGCGATTCTATCGTGTTTTTTTTAATTAAATAAAGATCCTTTTTTTCTTATGAATATACATTTCACAACTTTATTTAATCACATTAAAAAATGGTATGAAAGCCAAGGAACAAAAAAAAATGAACAAAACGATTTAAAAAACGCTAAACTGACCCGAATGGTCTGACTTTAAAAATAAAAACCAGAACAAAGGGGTTTTAAAACAGAAAAATAGTTGATCAAAATGATCTGCAAAAAAAAAAAAAAAAAAGATTTAAAACAGACAAAAAAAAATTAACCCTTTCGCTGCTGAGGCATTTTACGGCTTCCCTTCACGCCTGTGTGCGGCACTGCAGTCTGCTGCTGAGCTAATTTTTAACAGTTTCGCTCCTCTTGTTTAAACACGTTTTGAAGCCTTATTTTATAATATGACCCAGACATGTTATATATCGTTCTTTCCGGCAGACTCGGCAGATGATTCATAATATATCATTATCATATGTATGCGTCATGTCCTGTCTGTATATTATAACATAAAATGCAATAAAATTAGAATTTTCAATGTTTGTTTTACAAGGTGTAAAGTGTTTTTTTCACATTTTAACATGCGAGTGTTTGTGGTTATATTTTATGAGTTGCGTTTGTTAAAAAAAATTGAAAAGGGGACTTGTTATATTTTTTTGGGTGAAAATTACACTATTTTTAACAAACGCACCACATACAAAAATCCTTAGTGCAGCATCATTGTTCACATTATAATTGAAATGGGAACAATATTGCTGCATTAACAAAACAAAACAAAAAAACTGTTTATTTTTTTTTATATTTTAATTTTTTATAATTTTTAACATTGTCATGTTTGGTATTGTTGGAAAGGCCATGCTCTGGTCGATCCAAAGATACCAAACATTAACCAACCGATAGTTGCCGTGGATCGGGAGATAGGGGGTTCATTGGAACCCCCTATCTCCATCATTGGTCGCAGTTAGGGGTTAACTCCAGAACTGACGTCATTGTGACGAGGTCTTGGGACTGTCGGAAGCTGACGTTCCCCCACGCTGTTGTCTTCCTGCAAAGACGTGACCATGTTGGCGGGCAGCGTCTTAGCGGGCAGCGGTGGGAGAGAGCTCATAGCTGGGAGGAGGTGTTGCGTGAAGCTGCAAACAGGGACAAATAAACTAGACCTGAGCCGCACTGAGGATCTTTGGGTTGTGTCGGAGAAGACTTCACGTAGTGCTGCCATCAATATTTTTTGATAAATTCTTGGTTATACAATGAATGTGACTGTGGACAAAAATCCGTGTTGTTGTGACATCGCCTAAGCTTAACAAAACCAGGCCACGTCGGTAATCAAATCTCAAGGTAGTACAACAAGGTTGTGTTAGTGTGTGACATTTTTTGGCAAGGCAGGCAGTGTAGAATGTGCACAGTCACATTCATGGCCACAAATATGTTGACAAATTTATGACAAAGGGTCCATAGAAATGTCAATACATTTATGTACATATAATTTTAACAGTGTGGAAACCAAGCAATACATATTAACTTATTAAGTAAGGAAAAGCATCGCACACAAACAGGAAAATATAGAAAAAATAGAAAATTTATTTACAACATGGGGAAGGGAAGGGAACATGCCAAGGATGGCAAACTGCCCAACAGTTACTGGCATTTGAGGAGATGTTGGAGCTGGTCCGCATTTTTGATTACAAAGATTATGACTGCCGTAAGGGCCCTTACGGCAGGAAGAATAACACCCGCAAGGATCGTATCCTTGACAAGCTACACAGCACCATCCTGCAGCTGTTCGGGAAGGACCGGACGAAGGACCATCTCCGAAAACGCTGGTCCGACCTCAAGGCACGCGAGCAGGAGCAGCTGAGGCACATTCCGGTTACATTCGGGAGGAGGCTGCCACTGGTCTCACTGCCGCTCCAGGATGTCAGCGGCATTGCTTATGTGCTCCCGCAGTTCCTGGAGCAGTTCCGGGATGACGTTGATGGTCGTAACAGCCAGGCATAGCTTGCTGATCGCCTCCCAATTTATCCTGACACTGGAGGACGTGTCCGGTCTGGCTTCTCCTTCTATATATCCAATAAATGAAAGAAGGAAAATACAGTAAGTAAAGCAGGTTTCTATTTTTGACTGAAAGTCTTGAAAAAATATAACAGTAGTATATACCAGTGCTGGCGGCCTCCTCCTGCTCCTCCTCCTGCTCCTCCTCTTCCTCCTCCTGCTCCTCTTGTGCTATACATAAAAAAATTAAATTAAAATACAGTAAACAAAAAATGTTTCTGTTTTTGACCAAAAGTCGTTACAAAATAAAACAGTATATACCAGCGCTGGTGGTCGCCCGTGGCTCCTCCTCCACTGGGGCACTGGTGCCCGCCGGGGCAGATGCTGCCTTCTTCCTGTCTTCTGCCAAATCCAAAAAATAACACGTAAATAATGCAGACTGGAAAAAATGGTATATCTATACAATATATTGTCGAAAGTATTGCGACACCCCTCCACTACCCACTAGAACTACCAGCTTGACCCACCACTACTCCCATCTCATAGGTCTAAAGTCACAAAATATTTATTATTTCCCCTGCACATAGACATATATTACCGTTCAATTATATATTTTTTTCAGAAGTAAACATTACGTTTATTCGATAAAAACTATTATTTGTGTTGTGTGCGTACAAAGCGCATTGTGCTGACTGCTTTTAGTTATTTTATAGAAGGCCTCAGCCTCAGTTTCACTTTCAGTTTCTGCTAATAAAACTGGATATAGCAGAAACATCAGAAATCCGCCATTTTGTTTTGAAATTTGCATCTAAAGCGTTCAATAATGACACTGCTGCAGCAAACTGAATTGCTGCGCTGCAACAATTCAGCAGCTGCTGAGGATGTATTGAACGCGGCTCTGTTTGGATGCACTTTCAGAAGAACTACATGTCCCATCCTACCACTTAGCAGAGATGCAGAGATTTTTGTTGATGTGCAGGTGGGAGCCAATATTGGGCAAGCTGCGGGTCATCTCGTATGCATCACTCAATCACAACAACCCACACCCCAGCACACTACAGTACACACAGTGCCAAAAGAAATCCAGCATTGTAACTTCATCTACATAAATCAAATGTCACAATTTTCACGAATACGTAAAATCACAAAAAGGAAGAGCTATGGCAAAAATGCATGTATGACGAGTTGTGAAAACGCAAAGCTATACACAATCACATTGCATGAAAAAAGGACTAGATAAATCAACGTATTTCTGTGCACATTAGCACATGCAAGCACATTATTATTATTATACAGGATTTATGTAGCGCCAACAGTTTGCGCAGCGCTTTACAATATAACATGACACTTACGTTTGGCTATGACACGCCGGATGTGCCTCAGCTGCTCCTGCTCGCGCGTCTTGAGGTCGGACCAGCGTTTTCGGAGCTGGTCCTTCATCCGGTCTTTCCCAAATAATTCCGCGATGGTGGTGCGTAGCTTATCTAGGATACGGTTCTCGCGCGCGTTATTCTTTCTGCCGTAAGGGCCCTTACGGCAGTCATAATCTTTAAGATCAAAGATGCAGACCAGCTCCAACATCTCGTCAAATGCCATGTTGCTGGCCCGCTTCTTCCTGGGTGGTGTCTCTGGGGTGGAAGCAGATGAGGAGGTCCGAATGGGACTCTCGGTCTCTTCCTTCAGCCATGATAAAGAATTTAAAAAATTTTGGCAATTGTCAAAACTCTCTACAAAAATGGCTCAATAAAGTTACGACATCCGCGCGCGCGCGCATGCGCGACCCGCGGACGAATCGGATCCGACCAGATTACGAATTTTCGTATCGACAGAATTATCGGATCATTGGAAACAAGAAAAACAAGTGATATAACCGGTAATAGTTAAATATACGATGTCCAGAATTACCGAAATGGAACCGAAATCACGAATACAACCGAAATCATGAATAGAGGGAAAATAAATTTTGATTTGACACATTTCAAGTCCATTCGAAAATTCCGAAAATATTTCGTTTCGGCTCGGAAAACTTTTCAGATCTGCCGTTTTCGGATGTAAAAATTTTCGAAAAATCGGCCGCATCCGAAAACACGAATCGGGAAATTTCGTGAAAATTCCTAAATTCCGAAACCCGAAACGCACATCCCTAATCAATATACTAAAAAGCAACACTGTCACATTCCCATGCCCGCCCAGTACTTCAGAGGACGGGTCACTCTTAGGATTTAAACCCACGCAGGATTTAAACCCACACAAAAATTACCCAGGGAGACACCCTGACCATGCAGGAATCTTCTCCAAGAGTGGGAACACAATAATCACTGGTGACAGCGAGCAGTAACACTTATTATACTAAAATAGAGAAACAAAAGGGAATGGGAGAAGGATGTTTAAATTGCAGCTATGGGGATAACCCATATTAACTATTGACTACTCTCATAAATTGCTATGGATGCTGGTAGTCATCTGTGTTAGCATGACCAATTAATTTAATTAAAGGATAGGTGTGGAGTTGTGGCGTTAAAATACTACAATTCATCTTAAAGAAATAACTAAAATAGCAACATCTAAATATGTGTGTGTTTAACATTTATCTACTATAAGTCCTAAGAAACAAGGTTTCAAATGCTCGGAGGGTTTTACCTTTGTTGCCCACCTACCATAAAAGATAACCCTATTCTACTACTTAGGCCACTATATATATATGTATATAGGCCAACCAAATAGAAAAAACAATATCTGTTGGGTAAGAAATCTGCTGTCAATAGTTGGTGTAGATACAAAATTAAAAGTTGTGAACACAGGAGCTTCCTCATACATCTTACATCTAAATAAAATAGTCCGGTTTATAGGTGAGCCTTTAAAGTCATGATAAATTCCTGAATCACAGTGCTACATCATTAACATGTCTCTGCAAATGGACGCGGGCAGGTTAGAAACATAGAAACATAGAAACATAGAAAAATGTCGGCAGATAAGAACCTTTCGGCCCATCTAGTCTGCCCAATTACATGGATACTTTACCTGGATTTATCTTTTGTTTAGGATAGCCTTATGCCTATCCCATGCCTGTTTAAATTCAATCACTGCTTTGGCCTCTACCACTTCAACTGGGAGGCTGTTCCATGTATCCACCACCCTCTCAGTAAAATAATGCTTCCTGATGTCACTTTTAAACCTTTGCCCCTCTAATCTAAGACTATGTCCTCTTGTTTTGCTACTTTGTTTCCTTTTAAATATACTCCCTTCCTCTACCTTGTGGATTCCCTTTACGTATTTAAATGTTTCTATCATATCTCCTCTGTCTCGTCTTTTTTCCAAGCTGTACATGTTAAGATCATTAAGCCTTTCCTGGTAACTTTTCTCCTTCGAGAAGGTTCCTTCTCTATCACACTATATTGAGTTAAATTACCATGATCAATTAATTCTTGTAAACTATTGTCATTAATAGGAAAACCTGTGAATAGAAACCCATATTGTAAGCTGTGCGGGGCCTGACTACATGTCTACAAAGACTCATTCTTCTGAGATTCTTTAACCCCTTAAGGGCCGCTGATGTACCCTGTACGTCCTGTCCTTGGGTCTCCCTTAGACCCGCGGACGTACAGGGTACATCAGCGGCGCCTAATCCCCCTCCCGCCCGATACTCACCTCCCTCGCTGGATCCCTCGGTGATCTGGCAGGGAGGAAGCCTGCCCATGTGATTTACATGGGCAGGCGAGGCTTATGACGTCGCCACGCTGCGTGGTGATGTCATCAGCAGGCGTCCCCATGCAAAGCAATGGAGGGGAGGGGGGGCTCCTTCGGAGCCCTCTATCACCCCAACCATTGCAGCTAGGGAGATGCTTTTTATACCGCTGAAAAGGGGAGAGTCTTTTCAGCCTCCAGGTCCCCCCCCACCCACTGACAACCTCACCATATGTGTGAGGATGTCAGTGGGCCAGTTAACCATCTAGCTGCCATGTAGAGATAAGGGGATCCTAAGGATCCCTTTATCTCCCGATCCATGGCAGCTAGATGGTCATATTTGACATCATTTGAAAGGCCTGATTATGGCCTTTTAAATGATATCAAACATGACCAGGTTTGGTTTAAAAAAAAAAAAAAATGTTTTTTTTAAAAGTTTTTTTGTCTGGGGGGGTTTAATTAAATAGGACCTAAACTGTCATCTAAAAATAATTGGCACAAAATGGTCAGAATGAGTGCAGCGCACATAGGTGAACTGTCTCAGCAGTGAAGGGGTTAAAAAGCAAACGCATGTAAAAATTGGGTATTTCTAGTCTCGGGACAAAATTTTGAACCTATTTAGCCGGGGTCTTTTTGGGTGGTTGTAGATTTTGGGGATTAAATTACGAAAAAGTGTGTTTTTACCATTTTTTCCTCATATTTCATATTTTTTTTTATAGTAAATTATTGGATATGATGGAAATAATGGTATTTCTAGAAAGTCCATTTAATGGCGGGAAAAACTGTGTATAATATGTGTGGGTTGAATAAACGAGTAAGAGGAAAATTTGACCTTAACACTAACAGCGCAGAAACGTAAAAACAGCAGCGGTCACTAAAAGACGGATTTGTGTAAAACCGCCCGGTCACTAAGGGGTTAAAGATCAACTTAATGGATTCATATACATATTATATTTTCCATGAGGACTCACTGAGTTCCCTCGTATTACTAACCAATCCCAGGTTAGAACCGATATCCTGACTGTGTTTCATCTTTCAGACACACCATGAATGTAAAAAAATTATACTAAAGTACAGTGTGATAAAGCCCAAAGTTACAGCACAACATAATCTCAGGGGAGTCAGATCATTAGACTCAGGGGATTGATCTTCCCGTCCTACTTATAAGTGTCATTCTTTCTTTATCACGAGAGTCTCCAAATTCTTCCAAAGTCACTTGTTTGGGGGAGAACCCCGGCCTCCAGATAACTGGTCCTGACTGTGCGGGGAGAAACCCCGGCCTCCCGATAACTGGTCCTGACTGTGTGGGGGGAAACCCCGGCCTCCCGATAACTGGTCCTGACTGTGTGGGGGGAAACCCCGGCCTCCCGATAACTGGTCCTGACTCTGTGGGGGGAAAGCCCGGCCTCCAGATAACTGGTCCTGACTGTGCGGGGGGAAACCCCGGCCTCCTGATAACTGGTCCTGACTGTGTGGGGGGAAACCCCGGCCTCCCGATAACTGGTCCTGACTGTGCGGGGGGAAACCCCGGCCTCCAGATAACTGGTCCTGACTGTGCGGGGGGAAACCCCGGCCTCCCGATAACTGGTCCTGACTGTGTGGGGGGAAACCCCGGCCTCCCGATAACTGGTCCTGGCTGTGTGGGGGGAAACCCCGGTCTCCCGATAACTGGTCCTGGCTGTGCCTCCTTGCTTGCTTCTGCTTGGCTGTGATCCGTCCAGCGCTTGTAAGCCATCGTTATCCTGCTTGCGTCCTCCTTGTTCCTCCTGATTATCTGCTTGGCCACCACTTGATCTGGAGCTAAAGAAAGAAAGATGTATCACCGTAGATGCCGTTCAATTTACTAATCAAGTGCGTCACATATTCTGCCTGTGCTACACAAATATCATATGCGATAACGCGAGGCCCTATCTTTACTTACAAACCTCGCTGCTAAAGCCTTAGCGCTCTGTTCTTTACCTATAAGTCCAAAACCATAAAGTATGAAATAAAAATAAAAGGGTGGTAACTGCTTTCATAATACTCAGCTTCCCCTCTTTGTATTACTAAAGGCCATTCATATCCTTTTGTCATACACAAAGTTTCCCAAAGCTTAAAATCTGCCTCTGAGGCCGTAGCCTGGAGGTTTACTATATCTCGATCTTGGTACAATTGTAGTATCATTACCATCAATCTCTGGATGGCTGGATGAGTGTCATAGTCTGGGTGTGGAGTAGCTGCTACAGCGGTCTGTTTTGCCACTGGGTCTGCTAAATAAAGCATTACCTTGTGACACTGGGTCTGCTAAATACAGCATTACCTTGTGACACTGGGTCTGCTAAATACAGCATTATCTTGTGACACTGGGTCTGCTAAATACAGCATTACCTTGTGACACTGGGTCTGCTAAATACAGCATTATCTTGTGACACTGGGTCTGCTAAATACAGCATTACCTTGTGACACTGGGTCTGCTAAATAGAGCATTATCTTGTGACACTGGGTCTGCTAAATACAGCATTACCTTGTGACACTGGGTCTGCTAAATACAGCATTACCTTGTGACACTGGGTCTGCTAAATACAGCATTACCTTGTGACACTGGGTCTGCTAAATACAGCATTATCTTGTGACACTGGGTCTGCTAAATACAGCATTACCTTGTGACACTGGGTCTGCTAAATACAGCATTACCTTGTGACACTGCGTCTGCTAAATAAAGCATTACCTTGTGACACTGGGTCTGAATCATTGGTGTGGGTTTGGTATTAAACATTAGCAATCCTTTCTGATAACAATTACTGACAATAATTCCTTTACAACAATCTGCATGAAATACATTTACCGTCCACTGTCACAAGTCCTATCAGCTTCCAAATCTGACCAAAATCATGCACTACCTTAAAAGCATGTCCGGAGTCAGTATATATATGTATATAGTCACGTCTTTCCCTTTAAACAACTAACCTGTCTGTCTGTATCAGAGCAATTAATTCTGCTGCTTGAGCTGAAACACAAGGAATAGAATGTGACAGAAGCACCTTGTCTACATCTGACCTATAGCAAAGCCAGAAGAAACAAACCATTTACAAACACGATCTCCCTGACTTCTATAGGAGTAAACTGCAAGTCCCCTCCAGGTGTGGCGTCTTGCTGCAGTTGTGTTACACAGTCATGGGAGTTGTCATCCATTTATGGTGTGGGTGGATTGTGTATTGTAATCATTTTAACCCTTTCGCTGCTGAGGTGTTTCACACCTCTGTGCTGAGGTCATTTTTACCTGTTTTGCTCATCATGTTTAAACCTGTTTTGAAGGCTTATTTTAGTATATGACATCGACATATTATATATCGTTCTTTCCGTCAGACTCGGCAGATTCATAAAATGTAATTATTATATGTATACGTCATGACCTGTCTGTATATTATAACAAAAAATGCAATAAAATATGAATTTTCAATAATTTACAATGTGTAAAGTGTTTTTTTTCACATTTTAACATGCGAGCAATTGCGGTTATATATTGTATGGGGTGCGCTTGTTAAAAAAATTAGAGATGGGGTCTCGTTACATTTTTTTTTTGGGGAAATTACGCGATTTTTAACAAACGCACCGCATACAAAAATCGTTAGTGCAGCATCATTGTTCACATTATAATTGAAATGGGAACAATATTGCTGCATTAACAAACCAAAAAAAAGAAAATTGTTTATTTTTTTTTATAATTTTTTTTTCAAATATTTTTTATTTTTATTTATTTTTTTATTTATTTTTTTTAAAACTTTTTTCACAGTGGTGTTTGGTATCGTTGGAACGGCCATGCTCTGGCCGATCCAACAGTACCAAACATTAACCCCTAGCTGCCACGGATCGGGAGATAGGGGATTCATTGGAATCCCCTATCTCCACCGTTAATGGCAGCTAGGGGTTAACTCCAGGACTGGCATCATTGTGCTATGCACAATGACGCCAGTCCTCAGGAGGAGTTCCCGGAGGCTTGGCCGACATCCAAGATGTCGGCCAGCTCCGGGAAAGGATCACGAACCGGCGCTTTTCAGCGCCGATTCGTGATCCGGCTCCCCAGGGGTTAATGAGAGCCACCGTTTGGAAGGGCAGGCTGTGCCCTTCCAATCGGTGCCTGGATTAACCCTCTGCTCCCCGGCGATCAGGAGGGAGAGAGGTCTGAAGGACCTCCCCCCTCCCTTTCAGGCGCCTCCTCCGCACATGCGGGGGGGCGCCCGAATTAGATGTCATCGCGTAGCCGCGATGACATCTAATGTCCCCGCCGGGCTCCCGAGTGCTGGGCTGACATCCAAGATGTCAGCCCGCACCGGGGGCGCAGCAATCCGCCCGAACCTGGCGAATTGCTGCCTCCTGTGCTCGACGCGCTGAGCGCGTCCGTAGCACAGGAGAACCACTTGGCTGGACGCGCTGAGCGCGTCCATAGCAGCCAAGTGGTTAAGGAGTATCATAGCAGGACCTACGGATGGCCAGCATATAGTATATGACAGTAAGATTGTGAGTGTCAGTAAATATCTTCTCATAGTTGTATCGCTTTTGCGCTGTCATATGTTTGTGTTGTGCTTTGTTTAAGGACATTTAAAACTTAATGTACAAAATGAGTGAGTGTGACAACACTAGCGCTTCACAAGTTTCTATCATAATGGCACATGCTGCAACTGATCCTAAGCGTGCCGGCATCCCCCGATCCTAAGCATGCCGGCATCCCCCGATCCTAAGCATGCCGGCATCCCCGATCCTAAGCATGCCGGCATCCCCCAATCCTAAGCATGCCGGCATCTCCGATCCTAAGCATGCCGGCATCCCCCGATCCTAAGCATGCCGGCATCCCCCGATCCTAAGCATGCCGGCATCCCCCGATCCTAAGCATGCCAGCATCCCCGATCCTAAGCATGCCAGCATCCCCGAATCTAAGCATGCCGGCATCCCCAATCCTAAGCATGCCAGCATCCCCAATCCTAAACATGCCGGCATCCCCCAATCCTAAGCATGCCGGCATCCCCCCAACCACTGCATGTAAAATTTTGAATAAACTGCCATTAGTATCCATTGCCGTGGCTCTGAGTCAGAACGCCCGCAGCTATCCTTCCATCCTCTTTGCAATCGAGGTGAAAAGGTGAGCTGTAATTAAGCAATCCAAGTGCTCGAGCTGTACACAAGGACTGCTGGAGAGTTTTGTAAGCAT
The DNA here is from genome assembly GCA_009667805.1 of Leptobrachium leishanense. NCBI lineage: Eukaryota > Metazoa > Chordata > Amphibia > Anura > Megophryidae > Leptobrachium > Leptobrachium leishanense. The sequence goes on from CM019063.1 coordinate 559,146,036, forward strand.
GTACCAGTTCATCAGTCCATTGAATGGTGTCTGGGCTTGTTTGGTACAAAAATGAAGAATAGAATCATAAAATGAACAGTCTGATAGCCAATGTCTGCAACAGTTTATCACGCCTAGAAAGGACATCATGGAAGCTTTATCATGCAACCGTGGCAATTTCATGAGCGCCTGCACTCGCTCTGAGGACAACTGTCTCTGACCTGGAGAAAGGGTGAATCCCATGCATTTGACAACGAGTAGGAGGTTTTCTCGAGCGACTTCTTGTGGTCTGCTTGAAATAAGTACAATAGCAAAAGTTTAGAGTCTCTGAAACAACTCTCCTCTCCTGGGCTGCACAGCAATAGGTCATCCACGTATCGGAGCGACGTAGAGCAATACTGCGGGGTCCGTGACTCAAGAGTTTGCTTGACCACGGCACTGAAAACCGATGACATATCTCTAAAACCCTGAGGTAATCTTGTCTATGTAAATTGACTACCTCGATACGTGAACACAATCAGTGGTCTTTTCAGGGTGTACCGGAATGCTAAAGAAAGCAAAATATAAATCTAAGACTATAAAACACTGAGAATCATGGGGAATTGCAGCATTTAGACCATATATGTCTGGCACCAAGAGGAGCAAAGGGCTGTATCAGGGCATATACTGCTGAGATCCTGGGTGGATCTATACTCTTGTTTACCAGACTTGAAACAGGTGGATTGGACTTTTATAGGGTGACACAGTGGGTATAATTATATTTTTCTGTAAAAGTTCCTAAATAACTAGTGCAATCCCTATCTGTTACTCTTATGCAAGTGGATACTGTTTGCTGTATACAGGCTGGACACGTGGTTTGAGTGTGATGTGGTATGGTATACAGTCAATCAGTCCAGTAGAGGAAGTGGCCCTTAAACTGTCAGCTAAATGTTTTAATACAAATAACAAAACACTTAAATAATATCACTTTAGCCTGCAAGTCGTCTAGGGGAATAAAAGAATCACCTACCAATGGAATCATGTCACAATCATACAACCATCTAAAAATACTGGGGTCTACACAAAAAAAAAAACAACCTAAGTCATGAATAATAAGTCCCTTAATACAAATATTTTGCCATGTTCTATTCCAAACTTACAGGGACCAAAGACAAAAATGTGATCTGTCATGTTGTACACACAGATAGGGAGATCTATCTCAAGAGTAACATTGTTATGATGCTCCTGCACAAAATCCCACACTGCTGCAACAGACCCTTAGTCTCATCAGTAAAAGATAAGCTGCCATCTGTTCCTCTCCACAAGGACAGTGCGCTTAAGGTGGGGTCACCTGGTGACCCTATGTGCCAAATAATGAGGTGGATGTACCATCATTTGGTCATACAATTTTGAGCCTTATGAGCTCATAAAACAACAAACAAAGCAGGTGTCCTGACTCCTCTGTCTACCTTGCATTGGATAATACTGAAACGTTCCTAAATTTCACATTCATCTTTGCTTGTCCTGCCTTAAATCTCTGACCTTCTCTCAGTGGCGTAACTAGAAACCTGAGGGCCCCGGTGCAAGAATCCACGAAGGGCCCCCCCAAAAAAGATCTATATTTTAACTTTTTTTCCCCCTGCAAAATAAAAAAATAGTATTGCCCCAGCTCACATGGATACTGTATATACTGAACCCCAGCACACATGGATATATACTGCCCCCAGCTCACATGGATATATATTGCCCCAGCACACATGGATATGTATTGCCCCCAGCACACATGGATATATATTGGCCCCTGCACACATGGATATATATATTGCCCCCAGCACACATGGATATATATATCGGCCCCAGCACACATGGATATATATATATTGGCCCCCAGCTCTCATGGGTATATATATTGGCCCCCAGCTCTCATGGGTATATACGGTCCCCAGCTCTCATGGGTATATATTTTCCCCCAGCCCTCACCTCTGCTGGCCCCAGGGCAGGCTCCGTCGGCGTTCCGTTCTTCTCCGAGGCGAGCGGCGGCTGGAAGCATGCATCTTGGCCGCTTGTTGGAAACCACCTGATCAGCACAGAGGTCTCGCGAGGATCTCGTGCGCTGGTCAGGTGGTTCCTATCCCATGTGAGCGGCCAAGCTGCATGTCAGCGGCCGCTCGCAGGGAGAGGGACGGCCAGCGCACGGCTCCCAGCTTCTGGTGCTGATTGCTGGAATCTGGCAGCGGCGCTGGGGCCACCTCTAGTGGCGGAATGCCAGGTCACAGTCGCAACTGCGACCGCTGCGACCCTGGTACTTCCGCCACTGCCTTCTCTTCTGCCTTGTACTCTCATTCACATCACACTCTGCATAAATACTACTAATCACCTTCACATCACCTTCTGCATACATACTACTAATCACCTTCACATCACCTTCTGCATACGTACTACTAACCACCTTCACATCACCTTCTGCATACATACTACTAATCACCTTCACATCACCTTCTGCATACATACTGCTAATCACCTTCACATCACACTCTGCATACATACTACTAATCACCTTCACATCACATTCTGCATACATACTACTAATCACCATTATGTCCTTCTTCATACTCTCTACTGGAAAGTAACCTGTATCTGTCATATCTAGGATAGGCTTTTCTAACTCTTTTGGCCTCATCCCGTACCATCCTGTGTCAGTCTGCTTAATGAGCCGGCTGCAAGTGGGGAACATGCTATCCATTAGACTCTGTATGAATATAACAACCAAATCATCTTCCATTGTCTCACATCCCAAATTACAATCTATAAATATCCTCACAAAACTCTGCACTGTTTCTCCATTCATTTGTTTCCATACCATTTTCCTTTCACCATATCTCTCCATACACTTTCCTAACCTCTTCTCACATTGACTCATAAATTATCCTCCGCATCCTTTGTATAATCAAGCTCTGCCTTAAGTACATTTCATCCTATCTAAAAAATTCATCATAGTTTGTAACCATTTCTAATAACATATTATAGTCTCTTGACAATAACATTTGGCAGTGGATACATCTCTTGAGCTATACCACTGGCCCTATAGGGTGTATCACAGGATCTGGACAACCTCTTGCCCAGGTATTACAAGTGATTTGTTTACAACATTTTTACATTTCAAAAAATTCTTATAGTTGATTTTTTGCGCTCATAAAGCATTTTGGCTAGTAGGTTTAGAGCTAGGATCTCCATCCTGTAGCAAAAGCAAAGTCAACCAAATTAAACATTATTATGATCTCATATTTATCAAATTATCAAGGGTAGTAAATGTGTGTAGATGTGGTGTTTTCACTTGAGACCAGTATTCCAGTCTCTGTATTTTTGTGATGACCTACTCCAAGTGCCTTTCGCAATTGGTTCATAGTGAGAAACACACATACCATAGATAGTTATACTATCTCTCAATTTATAATTCATCGCGTTAATCGATGCTGGCAATCTTGTTTCAGGTGGTCAACAGCTTACGCCTAGCACCTGTCAAGGGGCGCATATCGAATTAACCTCATGCCCCTTTAGTTCCAGTTTTTTTTATCATCTTTTCACAGTGAAGGATCCAGGGTGACCACTCAAACAATGCTCAGCCACACAGTTACAGCACATTATACAATATATTTATACACATACAGAGTATACAGTACATATAATTGACTTATGTTGTCAGGGAGAGATATATGAAACAATAAAATCCTACCTATCCAAATCCCCAAAACAATAAAACAATAAACACATAACTGCAGAATCCAATTCTGCTATATATATATATACTAGGTGTTAAGCCTGCCCGGAGGGCAGCCTATAGTTGAGGATCTGGCTGCTCTCAGTGTGCCCTGGGATCTGCCTGCTCTGCACTCCATTGGGGGGGTTGCAAGGGCATTGAGGGTGCAGAAGTTGGTTTTGGGGGTTGCGGGGGCAGTTGGGATGCAGAAGGTGGCAATGGGGGGTTGTGGGCATGCAAAAGTGGTATTGGGGGTTGCAAGGGCAGTGGGATTCCAGAGTTTATCAAGACATTTTGCTGGAAAACGTAAAACCATCTGTCCGCCAACTGAAGCTCCGCAGAGGATGGGTGATGCAACAGGACAATGACCCATAGCTTACAAGTAATTCAACAAAAGAATGGCTTCAACAAAACAAAATACGCCTTCTGGAGTGGGCCAGTCAGAGTCCTGACCTCAACCCGATTGAAATGCTGTGGCATGACCTTAAGAGAGAACGATTCACACCAGACATCCCAAGAATATTGCTACACTGAAACAGTTTTGTGAAGAGGAGTGGTCCAAATTACTCCAGATCGTTGTGCAGGTCTGATCTGCAACTACAGGAACGTTTGGTTGAGGTTATTGCTGCCAAAGGAGGGTCAACCAGTTATTAAATCCAAAGTTCACACACTTTTTCCACCCTGCACTGTGAATGTTTACACGTTCCGTTAATAAACACATGAAAACATATAATGTTTGTGTTGTTTTTTTAAGCAGACTGTGTTTTTCTATATTGTTGTGACTTGATGAGATCAGAGCACATTTTATGACCAATTCATGCAAAACTCCACATAAATCCCAAAGGGTTCACATACTTTTTCTTGGCACTGTATATATACTTGGGATCCATTCCCAAAACTGGCTGTCAGAACCATTCTGATCAGTATCAAGGAAAGACATCTTCCATCCAGCTAAACACAGGCCTGTTTTCACGCGACATAATCATCACAATCAAAAAAATAAAAATTGAGTTCCTATGTCAGACAGGAAGGCGCAGATACAACAAAGAACTGAATATTTCTACGTACCTTCCTGTGGGACGATATCCGGAATCGATGCCCCCCCAAATTGATAGCTGGAAAATTCTGCCTCAGCTTGATGTGTTTCCGTAATCTTCTATTCTCTAACTAAGCTATCTCTCCGTAACAAAATAACTCATGGTCGACCAGTGAGATGGAAGTAGCTGGAAATAATGACAAGACACAAAGTTTTCCTTCGCTTCGCTCTCCATTGTATGTTTGGTTACATGTGCTTATATATACATTACAAGACGTTTCAATATCCTATCAGAAGTAACACCTACTAAAATGCATACAGCAGCATATTAAAAGTTAAAATACAGATTAACACAAAGATAAACATTTCTGCAGTTTCACAAGTTTTCCTAACGTTTTATTATTTAACTAGGTGTAAAGCCTGCCCAGAGGGCAGTCTATTGATAAGTGTGGTGCGTATGAATGTTTGTGGAAAGGAAAACACAGCAGCGTCAAGAAACGTTAAATATTTTTAGTGACTATTTTGAATAAATTTCTTTGAATACAACATTTTTAGTGAAGCATGCATCAGTCCCTGGTAATAAGTAGCCTTGTTCACGTCCATCGATGAGTTTGATTTTAACGTCCGCAGAGCTCTTGACTCGAGAGAATGCAACATATAGTTGTCCATGGCTGAAGACGGGTTCTGGTAAATAGATGCCAACTCTGTCAAAGGTTTGTCCTTGGGATTTGTTAATAGTCATTGCAAATGCCAATTTAACAGGAAATTGTCTCCTTCGTAAAACAAATGGCAGTTCGGTGTTACTTGGGGCTAAATCAATTCTAGGAATGAAAATGTTTTTTGGTTCTGAGGTAGGTGTCAATACTTTAGCAATGAGCAAATTTTTGTCGCATAGCTGTCACAATCAGTCTTGTTCCATTACACAGGCCTCTCTTTGTATTCAGGTTACGCAGGAGCATAATAATACAGCCAATTTTTAGTTTCAGTTTATGAACTGGCATTCCTGAAGGAGTCAATTCATTTAAGAACTCAATGGGGTAATTATCCTTGTCTTCCTGTGATTCATCATCAATAGAATCAGTGCTTAAATAAGTTTTGCTCTCACCTTCTAACAAACTAAGCACTTCTTCATTGATGTTGTCCACGTCACATTTTTTGGGGCATAAAATTGCAGTTTTCTCAAACTTTGAAATATGATCAGGGTGTAAATGGTCACCATAATTTCTTTGACAATGGAGTTTTTGCAGATCATTTTAGGTGGTATCTGAAATTATCTTGATGGAAGCCATGTTCGTTTGTGAGTTTTCCATCGCCAAGTTTATTAGCCAAGAGCTGAACTCTGGATCCACAGATCTTACATTTGTTTGCAGCTTTATGATCTTAAATTTATCCCATAGTGTATTGAATTTAATGCTGGATTCAACGATTGCTGATCGACTGCCATGTGCCACAACAGGTAGAGTTTGTCGGAAATCGCCTCCGAGGATAATTGTTTTACCGCCAAATGGTTTGTTGTTTTTCATGAGCTCTTGCAGTAGTTTGTCAACGCATCTGAGAGCATCACTTGGAGCCATGGTTGATTCATCCCAAATTATTATTTTTGTTTTTCTAAGGATTGTGGCATCATTAGATGTTTGCCTCATGGAAGATGTTGAAGTGTCCAACAAAGGAACAGGCAGTTTAAATGTGAGTGATATGTGCGTCCACCCTCTAGTAAATTAGCAGCAATTCCAGTAGAAGCAACAGCTAATGCTATCTCTTTGTTTCCTCTAAATGAATGCAATAAAGTTTGGTATAGGTATGTTTTGCCACTACCTCCAGGACCATCGAGAAAGTAACACCTTTGGGGTATGTATCGTTTTGGGTGGCAGAAAATAATGTCTTCAAAAGTTTCTCTTTGTAGATCATTTAATGCCGCCTGCATTTGTACTCCTATGTGACTTTGAAGAACTGCATCATAATGTCTGTTGTTTTGACAGTTGAATAGTCGGTAGGCGTTGGTATACCGAAATCCTGACATTTTTTCCGTTTACAATTAAAATGTCTTGAATGTCTAATAGTGCATTATTGAGACATGTTTGGCAGTCTGGTGTGTGGCCAGGGTGTCTAGATAAGTCTTCAATGAGTTGTTGTTTATATTTTTCAAACAGTTGTTTAGCATTCGGTGGAGATGCAAGGGCACAAATGTTGGCAAAAAGCTCTCGAAGCAGTTGAGGCATCATCTCACTTGAAGCTTCGTGAAGAGTCAAGTCCCATAATTCATCATCCTGAAAAAGACCGAGTCTTTGAGCAGCTTCTTTGAATGTTGGAAAATGCACACCACCAACTGTTCGGATATGTTCAAATGAGGTGGCTCCTTTAACATGGAGTAAAAGTAATCTTAAGCAAAATCTCTCAACATCTGAATTTATGTTAACAGAGTACATTCGCCCAATAGTGTTATTTTCTCGATGTCTCAATCTCCATTCCCATGTGGTATTTTTCTGATGAAATACAAAATGTTGTGGAATATCAGTATACAGGAGTTCGCGTGCAGCCACATCTACTCTGTTTAAGGTGAACCAAGCTGTCAATGTTGTGTCTCTTGATTGTGTTCTTTCTATAGCATTCCTGATGTTATCTTCATTAAAGTATACCGACTGTTCGTCAGGAAGATGGATTTGTAAACGCACGATGGTATGTGTTTGATGGTGCATTTTGAAACCAAGAAGACGCCATGCCGCTTCTGGAGCTGTCACATATCTAGAATCCATGAAGGAGGTGATCTCGTCATGATGGAGCGTTGCATGTTCTTTGATGGCAATATTTGCACAGTCATGTCCTTTATAGATGTATTTGAATAAGTACTTTACACTTTTTATAGAAGCGCAGCTCTCAATGTTTATATGGCAGTTGTATTTTAAAGCTAATAATGGGTTGTATGGCACAACCCAAGAGTTATTGATTATTTTTCCATTTACTTCAATAGAAGCAGCTGTTTGTGTTCTCCGGTACAGTGGATAGCCGTCCATGTTGGACAACGTTTGGTTGGTATGGTTTTGGGTAGTTTTTTGAGCAAACATCAGCCATGCATGGTGAATTAATATTCTGAGGGCCACATGGTCCATGTATCATGTGTTTGATGACTATTGCATGTAATCGGGGTTGTGCGTGAATCGTCGGATTTCTGCTGAAATGAACCTATCAATAGCATCAGCATCTTTAAGCTTATCTTGAGGTGATAATATGAGTAAAATATGTGCATGAGGTAATCCACGTTTTTGAAACTCTATTACATGAATTTTAGCAACAGGTTTACCTAACACATGTTTGTTTGTGATGTCGTGTAGTAGTTCTTTTAGCTTTAAGTTGAAAACTTTGGCCACCAAATCAGGACGGTATTCCACTGCTTGCCTTCTGTAATATTTTCTTATAATTTGGCCATTTTGGGTTGCATGTCATTGTTATGAAGAAGTCAGGCTTCCCATATTTTCGCACAATAGCCATGGCGTCTTGGTAGTTTTGCAGCATGTTTCTGGGACTACCCTGGAATGTTGATGGAAGTATTACTGCTTTTCCTGGTATCAAGCCTGTTCTTTGGCAGCGTTTTGTAGATGGTCCATGAGACCTGAGTATTTTTCAACTCGTAATTTGGACTGATGTTGTCGTACATAATTTAGACGGTTACCTTCGGTCTTAACATATGCGTCTACAAAGTACTGTTGAGTTAATTTGCCTGCATTTAAAAATGGGTTGAAATTTTTTCGGATGGAAAGCATGTAGCTATAAAATTGCATTTGAGTGACTCTTTCTCTTGGCTTAGCAGACGAATGACTGCGTATGGTTTTTACAGTAGTAGGGGTGTAGTTAAGTTTAATGCGAGGTGACCAACTTTGGTCCCCAAAAGGAAATAAAAGTGGATAGAGCATCGGCTCTAAGTTTGGATCTAAAATGCTTATCCTTTCTGTTTTTCTGTCTGTGTTTTGCGTTCGGCAATGAATGATAAGATCTCTTTCGAGAGGAGGTTCTCCATCATCATTTTGAAAAATAATTGCTACTTCATTACTGCGAGGTGCATTGTATCTGCGTTGATCGTCCGTGCGATCTTGTACTATTGCCATGGTGACAGTTGGTGTTATAGTGCCATTTTGTATAGCCTCCTGTAAGGATTCTTGTTCTACCTCATATAACATCTTACAGGCCTCAGCAAATGGATTGTTTTTATCCATAAAAGTGCTTAACTCTGTCATGAGCTCAGGGTTGCATTTTGAATTTTTCATAATCATGAGGCGTTGTTTAGCAGCCTCATCGGGATCAAGAATATATAGTTGTGCAAACTTTCGGTTCTCCTCATTGTGTGGATGAAGAGATGCAGTTCGGTGGTAAATCTGGCCATTAATTCTAAAGCAGTAAGGTCCATAACCAGGAGGAGGAGTAATGTTTGCCGCATGGAAGCAAATGCTAATGAACTGTTGATAGATCGAATATTTTGTTTGAAATTTTTTGAATGCTTATGAGCGCCTGTCATTAGACTTTCTATCAAAGGAGCAACTTTAATGGGCTCCATGTATACTTTTCCTTTGTTGCAGCATTGAGTGAATAGTCTGTCGGATGGCTGGTGTGTATTAAAATGAAGTGCATTGCAGTTGGTGCACAGAACATCGAGTTTTCCACAATAATGTTGCTGAACTGAATCATCCTGTTCTTTGTTGATGATTTTTTTTATTTTTGTTTCTGCACGTCGCACTCTGTGTGCCAAAGTGTTTTTGATTCTTTCTTGACATCGTGCATTTCATCCATATTAGCTCTTTCCTTCTCTTCTGTTTTTTTTTTTTTTTATTTCTGAAATTTTGTAGTTGCTCGTTCGGCGTGTCATTAGTGTTAGATTCTGTGTGATTTCTCTCCTTTTAGCAACAGATTGTAGTTGTAAATCCATTTTTCGTTTGGTGGCAATTTTTTTTAAATACTATTACAATTTTTTTGTTTATGTGAAGTTTTCTTTGTTTTATATTTAAAGGGTTAAGTAGTTTGTGGGGTTTTTGGCAGAGGGGTGCACTGTTTTTTTGTTTGGACCTCCAAGGTTGTTTTTTTTTTAAGTTTTTGTTTGTGTGTGGGGCCGTTTATTGTGCTCTGCTCAGTGCTCTGTTCAGGGCTCTTGTGCTCCGCTATGTGCTCGTCGGTGCTCTGTTCTTGCGCTCTGTTCAGGGATATTGTACTATGCTTTGCGCTATTTATTGTGCTCTGCTCTGCGTCGTTTATTGTGCTCTGCTCTGTGTTGTTTATGGCTCTGTGTCGTTCATTTTGCTGTGTTCGGCTCTGTGCAGTTTATTGTGTTTGCTCTGTGCTCTTGCCGTTTATGGTGATGTGCTCTTGTGTTCTGCTCCGTGCTTTGATCGTTGCTCTTGTGGCTCTGCTCCGTGCTCTTATCGGTGCTCTTGCTTGGTGCTGTGCTCTGTGTTGTTTATTGTGCTCTGCTCAGTGCCGTGCTCGTTGTTGTAGCGTTTATTGTGGTCTTGCTCTGTGGTCTGAGCTGCTTATTGTACTGTGCTTGGCTCTGTGCCTTTTATTGTGACGGGCTCTGTGGCGTTTATTCTGTGTGCTTGGCTCCGTGCGTGGGTCAGTGACGTTTAATGTGCTGGGCTCTGTGCCGTCTACTGTGCTGTGCTCAACTCTGTGCGTTATTGTGCGTGGCTCTGTGGCGTTTATTGTACTCGGCTCTGTGGCGTTTGTGTTGTGCTCGGCTCTGTGACGTTTATTGTGCTTAGCTCTGTGTCGTCTATTGTGATGTGTTTGGCTCTGTGGCGTTTATTCTGTTGTGCTTGGTTAAGTGCTTGGCTCTGTGCTCGGCTCAAGTGCCGTATATTGTGCTCTGCGCCGTTTTTTGTGCTCTGCGCAGTTTGTGTTGTGGTTTGTTCTGTGCTCGGTGCCGTTTATTGTGCAGCGTTTGGCTCTGTGCCGTTTATTCTGTTGTGGTCGGCTCTGTGCCGTCTATTGTACTGTGCTCGGCTCTGTGCCGTCTTTTGTACTGTGCTTGGCGGCGTTTATTGTGCTTGGCTCTGTGGCGTTTATTCCTTTTGCTCGGCTGTCTTGGGCTCGGCTCTTTGCCTTATATTGTGCTCTGCTCTGTTTATTGTGCTCTGTGCCGTTTTTGGTGTTGTGCTTGGTTCTGTGCTTCGCTTTGTGCCGAATATTGTGCTCTGCTGTTTATTGTGTTGTTCTTGGTTCTGTGCTCGGCGTCGTTTATTGTGATGAGCTCTGTGCCGTATATTGTGCTGTGCTCGGCGCTGTGCCGTTTAATGTGCTTGGCTCTGTGACGTTTATTGTGCTCGGCGCTGTGCCGTTTAATGTGCTTGGCTCTGTGACGTTTATTGTGCTTGGCTCTGCTGCGTTTATTGTGCTCGGCTCTGTGGCGTTTATTCTGTTCTGCACGTTTAATGGTTTTTGCTCAGCTCTGCGCCTTTAATGGGTTGTGCTCTGCTCTGTACCGTCTTTTGTGCTCTGCTTGGCGCTCTGCTCGGTGCTGGGCTCAGGTGCTGGGCTCTGCGCTGTGCGCTGGGCTCGGTGCTGTGCTCTGGGCTCGGTGCTGTGCTTGGGCTATGCGCTTGGTGCTGTGCTCTGCTCTCGGTCCTGTGCTTGGGCTCTGCGGTCGGTGCTGGGCTCTGCGTTTGGTGCTGTGCAGGGCTCTGCGCTTGGTGCTGTGCTCTGTGCTGGGCTCTGTGCTCTGCTCTGCTCGGTGCTGTGCTCTGTGCTCGGTGCTGTGCTCTGCGCTCGGTGCTGTGCTCTGCTCTCGGTCCTGTGTTTGGGCTCTGCACTCGGTGCTGTGTTGGGCTCTGCGCTCGGTGCTGTGTTGGGCTCTGCACTCGGTGCTGGGCTCTGCACTCGGTGCTGGGCTATGCGTTTGCTGCTGTGCAGGGCTCTGCGCTCGGTGCTGTGCTGGGCTCTGCGCTCGGTGCTGTGCTGGGCTCTGCGCTCGGTGCTGGGCTCTGCGCTCGGTGCTGTGCTGGGCTCTGCGCTCGGTGCTGGGCTGGGCTCTGTGCTGTGCTGGGCTCTGTGCTCGGTGCTGTGCAGGGCTCTGTGCTCGGTGCTGTGCAGGGCTCTGTGCTCGGTGCTGTGCAGGGCTCTGTGCTCGGTGCTGTGCAGGGCTCTGCGCTCGGTGCTGTGCTGGGCTCTGCGCTGTGCTGGGCTCTGTGCTCGGTGCTGTGCAGGGCTCTGTGCTCGGTGCTGTGCTGGGCTCTGTGATGTGCAGGGCTCTGCGCTCGGTGCTGGTAGCTGTGTGGCGTTTTCGCGCGCGCTTACATGGTGTCCAGCGGCGGGAGGCGCGTGCAACCTCCGTATACTGTTTTGGCGGGAGGCGCGCGGCTTTCGTGACATCATGCCGGCGACCAACGAAGAGAGAGAGGACGCTGGAAGCGGGACTGCCATCGCTGGAGGAGCTAAGGGCCGATGTCGGTGACTATGTGTGGACCGGTGGAGGACTCGAGGTCGATGTAGGTGAGTATGTGCTCTCCACACCCACCCTGCTTGCTCGGCCGGTTACCAAGCTTAGGTGAGCCCCCGGCTTGGCTTGGGCCTAGAGGACCTGTCGAGCCGGGGACTTGCCTGAGCATGGAGGCCGGTCGAGATGCATGCTCGGGCGTCCTCCAGGCTCAAGCGAGTCCCCGGCTCGGCTGGGCCTCTAGGCCAACGCCAAGCCAGGGGCTCGCCTAACCTTGGATACCGGCCGAGCAAGCAGGGTGGGTGGAGAGCACATACTCCCCTACATTAGCCCTGAGTTCCAGCGGTGACTGTCATCCGGCTGTCGCAGGCTGCTCTGCCAGCCTCCAGGCTCAGGTGAGCCCCCGGCTTGGCTTGGGCCTACAGGCCCAGCCGAGCCGGGGGCTCGCCTAAGCCTGGAGGCCAGCCGAGCAGCCTGCGAGAGCCCCGCTAGAGCTCCGGGCCAATGTAGGGGGATGTTGCCTACACATACTCACCTACATCGGCCCTTAGCTCCTCCAGCGATGGCGGTCCCGCTTCCAGCGTCCTCTCTCTTCGTTGGTCGCCGGCATGATGTAACGAAAGCTTTGACCCCGGCATTTTGACCCGGGGTCAAAGGCTTTTGTGATGTCATACCGCGACCAAAGGAGATAGAGAGGACGCTGGAAGCGGGACCGCCATCGCTGGAGGAGCTAAGGGCCGATGTAGTGAGTATGTGTAGGCAACATCCTCTTACATTGGCCGGAGCTCCACCGGTGGCTGTCCTCTGGCTGTCGCAGGCTGCTAGGCGCCGCCCTCCAGGCTTAGGCGAGTCCCCGCTCGGCTGGGCCTGTAGGCCCAAGCCAAGCCGGGGGCTCGCCTGAGCCTGGAGGCCGGCCTTGCATCCTGCTCGGCCAGAGGAGGTCACCGCTGGAGCTCAGGGCCGATTTAGGGGAGTATGTTTTGGGAACTTCGTCCCTGAGCTCCAGCGGTGACCGTCCTCTGGCTGTCGCTGGCTGCTCGGCCGGCCTCTAGGCTTAGGCGAGTCCCCGGCTCGGCTGGGCCTGTAGGCCCAAGCCAAGCCGGGGGCTCGCCTGAGCCTGGGCCCGGCCTAGCAGCCTGCTCGGCCGGAGGAGGTTACCGCTGGAGCTCAGGGCCGATTTAGGGGAGTATGTTTTGGGAACTTCGGCCCTGAGCTCCAGCGGTGACCGTCCTCTGGCTGTCGCTGGCTGCTCGGCCGGCCTCTAGGCTTAGGCGAGTCCCTGGCTCGGCTGGGCCTGTAGGCCCAAGTCAAACCGGGGGCTCGCCTGAGCCTGGAGGCCGGCCTAGCAGCCTGCTCGGCCGGAGGAGGTCACCGCTGGAGCTCAGGGCCGATTTAGGGGAGTATGTTTTGTGAACTTCGGCCCGGAGCTCCAGCGGTGACCGTCCTCCGGCTGTCGCTGGCTGCTCGGCCGGCCTCTAGGCTTAGGCGAGTCCCCGGCTCGGCTGGGCCTTTAGGCCCAAACCAAGCCGGGGGCTCGCCTGAGACTGGATGCCCGCCGAGAGGATTGGGGCCTGCGCCGTGTAAACAAACGGGTAGCTGCGCGCGGCTCGTGCCGATTTATTTTATTTTTTTTCGCAGGCGGCCGGCACGCGCAGCTACCTGCTTGTTTTAACGGCCACTTTCAAATGTCCGTCGCGCATGCGCAGACCGCTTTTGGCGACGGACACTTGAAGGCTTATTCTTTTATAGTATAGACAAGGTGGAAAGCCTGCCCAGATGGCAGTCTATTGTGGATATACTGCCCCAGCACGTGGATATACTGCCCCAGCATGTGGATATATGCCCCAGCACGTGGATATACTGCCCCAGCACGTGGATATATGCCCCAGCACGTGGATATACTGCCCCAGCTCGTGGATATACTGCCCTAGCTCGTGGATACTGCCCCAGCACGTGGATATCCTGCCCCAGCTCGTGGATATACTGCCCCAGCTCGTGGATACTGCCCCAGCACGTGGATACTGCCCCAGCTCGTGGATACTGCCCCAGCTCATGGATACTGCCCCAGCACGTGGATACTGCCCCAGCACGTGGATTCTGTCCCAGCTCGTGGATATTTGGCCCCCACCTCTCATGGATATATGCCCCAGCTCATGGATATTTGCCCCCCACCCCTCATGGCTATATGCCCCCCAGCTCAGACCCCAGACCAGACATGGGGCAGCTGTTCGAATGCTCTATCGGTATTCGGACAGCCGCCCCATGAGCTCCTCATACTTACCTTCCCGAGCGGCGAAGTGAAAGTTTCCCCGCTTCCGGTCGTTGAAGGACCCAAGCCGCGGTCACGTGACCGCGGCTTGGGTCCTTCAAAGAGCGGAAGCGAGGGAACTTTCCCTTCGCCGCTCGGGGATGGATGCGTGCGGCAGCCGGGTAGAGGCTGCGAGCGCAGCCTCTACCTGGCTGCCGCGCGCATCCAACCCCCGAGCGGCGGAGGGAACTTTCCCTTCGCCGCTCGGGGTTGGATGCGCGCGGCAGCCGGGTAGAGGCTGCGAGTGCAGCCTCTACCCGGCTGCTGTGTGCATCTTGTAACCGCCGCGGCGAGCTGTGCCGCGGCGGTTGCATGCGCGCGCAACCAACCGCCGCTGGTTGCGCGCGCATGCGCAGAGTAAGGCTTGGCGACGGACACGCCAAGCCTTACTCAATTATATTATAGACAGGAATTAACATCTGTTTGCTTCTGGACTTTTTACTCCCTATTTTCCTAACCTCCGCCCTTATCTTGGGTGTGCTTTAACACATTTACACATGGCTGCAGATTTTAAAGCAAGATCCATTTCTAAACTGTCAGCTTGGTCATAGAATGCTAATTAGAGCAAAGTTCACTTAACCCTTTCACTGCTGAAGACGTGTGGGACACGTCCTCATTGATGCACGTTGCATGCTGAGGACGTGCCCCACACGTCATCAGCTGTGCGGGACCCCGGTGGAGATACTCACCTCTCTGTCCGGGGTCCACGGCGTTCTGACTTCAGCGTCCTCAGACGCTGAAGTCAAGCGCCTCCCGGCGTAAATGACGTCATCGCGCCATGCGCGATGACGTCATTTCCAGGCGACCCCCCGGCAATGCCGGGAGATAGCCTGGAAGGGAGGGGGGGGATCCGTTCGGATCCCTCTCCCTCCCGATCGGGAAGGAGCAGCGGTAAAAGCCAGGCACCGCTTAAAAGGGGAGAGTCTCCCCTTTTAAGCGATGCCTGGCTTTAACCCCTCAAGTGCTGGGTTGCACTTCAGCGCCTTGCGGCGCCGAAGTGCAGCCTATCTCCGGTGGGGGCCGCCATCTTGGATGGCGGCTCTGCCCCGGGACTCCCCTCGCTGTCTGACATCATCACGCATAGCGTGATGACGTCAGATAGCCGGGGAACCCCTAGCTGCCGGGGATTTCCCAAGGAAATCCCCTGGTGGAGATAGGGGGTTCTTGTGAACCCCGATATCTCCAGAACCGTGGCAGCTAGGGGATCATGGAGGGTGTCATTTGAAAGGCATGAGCATGGCCTTTCGAATGATACCCAACATGACTAGGTAAAAAGTAAAAAAAAATAAAAGAAAATAATAAATAAATAAATTTAAAAAAATAAATAAATAAAAAAAAACATGGTTTTTTTTTTGTGTGTTGTTTTTATTAATGCAGCAATATTGTTCACATTTCAATTATAATGTGAACAATGATGCTGCACTAATGATTTTTTTCTATGGGGTGCGTTTGCTAAAAATCACGTAATTCCCCCCAAAAAAAGTAACAAGTCCCCATTTCAAATTTTTTGTACAAGCGCACCCCATAGAAAACATAACCGCAAACGCTCATGTGATAAAATGTAAAAAAAAACACTTTACACACTGCAGATGATTAAAAATTCAATTTTTATTGTATTTTTTGTTATAATATACTGGCAGGTCATGACGTATACATATAAAAATGATATATTATGAATCTGCAGAGTCTGCCGGAAAGAACGATATATAATATGTCTGGGTCATTTATTAAAATGTGGCTTCAAATCGCGTTTAAACATGATGAGCGAAAGCGGTAAAAATGAGCTCAGCACACAGCGGTGAAATGCCTCAGCAGTGAAGGGGTTAAGGCATCAGCATAAACTCATGTCGTATATTTTCATCGCTGCCTGATCGTGATAGGTAAATCCCATCACACGGTCTGTTTTTTTTGACGGACGTAGAACAAACAAGGGAATTATGGAAACTAAACTTAATATAAAAATTGATACAAATTGATATATGATATAAGAAGCTATTTTGTGTGTCAAGGTGCTGGGCGTCGCAGATGCGGTTCATCTGCCACGGGCCTTATTATAAGCTATAAGTTTTCCCAAAAGAAGGCATGGTGTGTAGTTTCTTTGTTAGTACTTGAATGAAATTCTAAGCATTATAGATATTTATAGAAGTATCCACAGGTTCTGTAGCGCTCTACAATGGGAGTTAGAACAATAAATATACATATAGGTTCAACATAGTACAGTAGGTGAGAGTTAAACTCTACTACTTCATATTCTATATTATGTGGACTGTGTGGGTAGCGCCTACAAGCTCTGTAGCACTGTGCAAAGGATATGACAGAAATCATGTTTCAATTGTGTTATGTAGCATGTTAATGCATATGAGTTTTTTTCTGTGTGTTAGATTATACGGTATATGCATTATGTGTTTGAGTGTACATGATAAGAGTGAAATAATAAATAAAAATAAGAACCCCAGATGACACGAAATCTGTTGGGAAAGCTTAAGTTTAAATATGATTTTCTTTAATCACATTAATGATTCTGATATATAGATTGCATACACAATGATTTCAGAGACCTATGAATTAGAAGCAAAACTACCAATTGTCCCAGGACATACTTGAAAACAAGAGACATCTCAATGTATCCTTCCTGGTAAAATCCTTTATAAATAAATAAAATTGTTCATCATAATATGTGTGCTTTTTGAATGTGTGGTAAGGATTGCTTTTGGGCAGCGTGACATGCTTAGTTATACAGATAATTGTAAGCGCATTGCAAGTGATTGGTCTGAAAAGAATGGACATATGTTTTGTATGACTGCTGTTCTGCAGAGAAACAAGAAATTGGATACGAGCAACAAATACATGGGATACATCTAAATTTGAGCATAGTTCATTGTGTCTTTATGTTTCTTAATTTTATTAATTATAACATAATAAATACATTAATTTCATTAATTAATTTTCCTTACAGGATAGTAACGGATTTGAATTATTTTCAGATTTATGCATGCCATCATTCGCAGATTAAGGAATAAAAAATGCTAGCAAAGACAAAGAATGATTTATACCATTCACCCAGATCAACATTTTTAGCCATTGCAGTGCTACATTTATCACAATTGCTTCCTGTTATATTGAAAGATTGTCCATTAATCGAATAAATGTTATCACCAACTCATCCATTACTTATGCGATTAAAGAAGATCATTGATTTGAAATTAAGGAAATAAAACTTAAACATACAAAACTAAACACGACACTTCCACAAAACAGTTGTATTTGATTTTGAACCAATAAGACAGAAGACAAAGAAAGAAGAAACAATGCATTTTATATGTTGATGAATTATCATTGTGTTGATCTAATTAATAATTATTCTGTATATTTTATATTTTATTATTCTTGTTGTTTGGTTACAATTAATATTGTTCAAATTCACTGACACATTTAGGATTATTGGAGATCACATCCAGTTAAAATTATAGTTAATTAATGTATTTAGGAATATATAATTTTCATGACAAATTGAGTGTTAAATGATTATAGGAAAGTTTTTAATTCGGTAAAATTAATAGTTGCTATTTTTGTTTAGTTTAAAAAAAAACAAACAAGAATGGATAAGATATCAATAAATATTTTTTTTGATATTAAAATGGGTGGATTATGCACTTCGGCTATTTTCTTTTGAGCCAAAGTTGCGTACATATATATATATATATATATTTTTTTTTACTCTGATGAAATGACTCCGGTATAGTAGGATTCCTTTTTTTTTTGCTGCGTGAGGCCCATAGGCTTTGTGGGGAAATTTTAAATGTATTATCTGTGTTTCTTCTTGTGTAATTAACACATTTTGGGCCATATTGGTGCTAATTTAACCAGAGCTGTTGTAAACTGAAAACCTCCATAGGCTATAATGGCTCTGGTAAGTTTATAACAGCTCTGGTTAACCCCTTAGTAACCGGGCGCTTTTACACAAATCCGTCCTTTAGTGACCGCTGCTGTTTTTACGTTTCTACACTGTTCATGTTTAGGTCAAATTTTCCTCTTACTCACTTATGTAACCCACACATATTATACCTCGTTTTTCCCGGCATTAAATGTACTTTCTAAAAATACCATTATTTCCATCATATCCTATAATTTACTATAAAAAAAATATGATAAAAAAATGGTAAAACCACACTTTTTCGTAATTTAATCCCCAAAATCTACAACCACCAAAAAAGACCCCAGCTAAATAGTTTCACAATTTTATCCCGAGAATAGAAATACCCAATTTTTACATTTTTTTTGCTTTTTAACCCCTTCACTGCTGAGCCAGTTCACCTATGTGTGCGGAGCTCATTCTGACCGTTTATGGCCATTAATTTTAGATGACAGCCTAGGTACTATTTAACTAAACCCCCCAGACAAGTATTTTTTTTTTCAAAAGTATATATACAGTTGTGTTCAAAATTATTCAACCCCCAATGCTGTAAAGGGTTTTAGGGAATTTAGTGTACATTTGTAATTGTATTCAGAATGAAATCCTACAAGGACTTTTTAAAGAACCATATGCAAGCAAAATGACATCAATTGGTTTTGTAATACAGTAGTAAATGTTTCTTTTGTGAATTCTTCATTGACACAATTATTCAACCCCTTAAAGACTACCACTCTGAAGAACAGAGGTTCATTCAAGTGTTTTCAATCAGGTATTGAAAACACCTGTGGATGTCACGGAGCAGCAATAAAGCATAATAAGCACCAATTAGGCAGCTATAAAATGACTGTGATACTCAGCTCCTTCTAGACATTTACTGGTGTGGTTACAAACATGGTGAAGTCAAGAGAATGGTCCAGGAAGACAAGAGAAGAGGTGATTACTCTTCACAGGAAGGGCAATGGCTATAAGAAGATTGCAAAGATGTTAAACATACCAAGAGAGACCATAGGAAGCATCATTCGCAAATTCAAGGCAAAGGGCACTGTTGAAACGCTACCTGGTCGTGGCAGAAAGAAGATGCTGACTTCGACTGCTGTGCGCTACCTGAAGCGTAGAGTGGAGAAAAGTCCCCGTGTGACTGCTGAGGAACTGAGAAAAGATTTATCAGATGTGGGTACTGAGGTTTCAGCTCAGACAATACGGCGCACACTGCGTAATGAAGGCCTCCATGCCAGAACTCCCAGGCGCACCCCCTTGCTGTCTCCAAAGAATAAGAAGAGTCAACTGCAGTATGCCAAAAGTCATGTGGACAAACCACAGAAGTTTTGGGATAGTGTTCTGTGGACTGATGAAACAAAATTAGAACTGTTTGGGCCCATGGATCAACGATGTGTTTGGAGGAGGAAGAACAAGGCCTATGAAGAAAAGAACACCTTGCCTACTGTGAAGCATGGCGGGGGGTCAATCATGCTTTGGGGCTATTTTGCTTCTGCAGGTACAGGGAAGTTTCAGCGTGTGCAAGGTACCATGAATTCTCTTGAGTACCAGGAGATATTGGATGACAATGTGATGCAGTCCGTCACAAACCTGAGGCTTGGGAGACGTTGGACCTTTCAACAGGACAATGATCCCAAGCATACCTCCAAGTCCACTAGAGCATGGTTGCAGATTAAAGGCTGAAACATTTTGGAGTGGCCGTCGCAGTCACCTGACTTAAATCCGATTGAGAACCTCTGGTGGGTCTTAAAGAAAGCAGTTGTAGTGCGCAAGCCTAAGAATGTGACTGAACTGGAGGCTTTTGCCCATGACGAATGGGCGAAGATACCCGTAGATCGCTGCAAGACACTTGTGTCAAGCTATGCTTCACGTTTAAAAGCTGTTATAACTGTAAAAGGATGTTGTACTAAGTACTAAGATTGAATGTCACTTGGGTGTTGAATAAAACTGATAATGATGTGAGCACAGAAAAGACATTTGTGGTTATTTCATTATAAATGTTATATTATATTTGTCTGACCTACACGTGCCTCTTTGATTTAATTGTAAGCAAGATGACTGAATGATCAAAATCAATGTCAAACTGGCCAAAACACTCAATTTCAGTGGGGGTTGAATAATTTTGAACACAACTGTATATATATATTTTTTTTAAATTTATTTTATTTTTTTGTTTTAGCTTTTTGTTACATCAAACCTAGACATGTTTGGTATCATGTTCAGGCCTTTACAATGATGTTCAACGTGACCCTCTAGCTGCCATGGATCGGGAGATAGGGGGATCATTTGGATCCCTTTATCTCCATCTCCCCTTGGCATATAGGGGGTTAACTGGCCCACTGATATCCTCACACATATGGTGGGGATGTCAGTGGGTGGGGGGACCAGGAGGCCTGGCTGACATCCAAGATGTCAGCCATCTTCATGTTTAAATCACAACTCAGCGCCAATTTGTGTCGAGTTGCGATCCGCAGCAAAACAGTTAACTTTATACACCGCTGAAAAGGGGAGACTCTCCCGTTTCCAGCTGTGAAAAAAATAAGTTTCTAGCTGCCATGGATGAAGAGATAGAGGGCTCCAAAGAAGCCTCCTCCACTTCCTGGTTATAATGCAGGCACGGGGGGGCGCCTGCCGATGACGTCCCCACGCAGTTTGGTGACATCATCATGCTTGCCAGCCCCTCTAAAGCAGAGGGGCAGGATTCCTCCCTTCCAGATCTCTGTTGGAACCAGCAGGGAGGTAAGTATTCGGGCAGGAGGGAGGTTAGGAGCCGCTGACGTACTATGTACATATGCGGTCTAAGGGAGACCCGTGGGCAGGACGTACATAGTACGTCAGTGGTTCTTAAGGGGTTAAGTTAGCACAACTATGTAATATGGCCCTTTATTTGTTTTCGTGCACCTGTGAGTGATGTATGATAATGAATGAATGTATACGATTAGAGGGTATACCATATCTTCTTTACTTCTTTATTTTTGCTAAAACTGTGTCATATCTTCATCATCACAAGAAATTTAACAATCATCAAGTTCACAATGACTGCATATGGAACGAATCATGGACATTTTGTGCAAGATCAAAGGTCACAGGTAATACGCAACCAGCGCATAGAGACAGCTTGTTCAGGAGTCCCAATTACATTCAATGATTATGCATCTCAAGCTGGGATGTTGCCAAAAGGCCAAACCCTGACCTCACACTGGATAAGGACCACGGTATTAGATTGTGAGATATTATTCTTTTTTTTTCTTTAATCCCCTAGATAAGTGTGAGAAAGGATTGGATTTGAGAAAATGAGAATGTATATCTTGAGTTTGTGTGAATGCAGGTGTATGCATTTTGTGGAGTGAAGCTGAGCATAAGAAAACACACAGATATATATATGACTCATGTTGATTATTAGATAAATTAACTTTTAAATTCAAGTTATTATTTTTTTCTTGTTCGGTGAAGTACATTTTGGGAAAATGGGTCTTAATAGTTATTTAATGTCTAGATTAGGCATTTGGCCTAGGCTCCAAGTGTGGTTCGCTGGAAGAGTGAATCTAGATAGATAAGTGTATTTTATGCTCATAAAGGGCCTCCTTGGGGAATCCCTTTCGTACATCATAAAGGTATTGAGATATTTCATGAGTACTTACTAGGCTTTTTTTCTTCCCCTCTGAGCCTCTAGAATGACCTAAAGGTATTAGGCGTTGACAGTGAGGCCCCAGGTATAATTAGTTTAATTGCAAAGGTGTTACATCCTCAGCCCCTGTTGTGCTCCCTGGGGGGTCTGGGCATGGTGATGTGCCGCTGGCAGGTCGGTTGCCAGCACTTCCTGATGGCAGATTGGCATCTGAGGGGCAGGGACTGGTGTAGTCACAAGGAGCCTGCCGGGTTTAAAACAGGGCAAGAGGGGTTGCCTCGTCGCCAGACATGGAGTTTATTCCTACATTGATATCCTGTTACGACCCATTTCTGTATGTGATTCCTTCTTCTGTTAATTGACCAGGCTTGTACTTTGACCACTCTATCTGCACGTTTGTACATCGCTGTCTGTGAGCGTTGGCAATTTAACCCTACGCTTGCCGCTGGGTTTATTGCTCGCTGTCTGGGTTCTGTCTCATCTCGTCTTGGGGTATCGCTTGTGACCTTTCGAGGTACCGTTACCCAATGTACAGCTCATGTTAATGTTCATGTGAAAACCACGATTAAGAAAGATTGTTTATTTCTGTCGTTTGTTATTTCTAATCGTATCTCTGAATATACTCGTGAGAACAACCTTGTCTGCAAGTCCGTACCTTCTGGTATTAGCCAGGTATCTACTATCTGTAATTTCAAACCAGTCCATACTCTTTCTGAATTTCTTTTGACTGCACTGCACCTTGAATACTTGATGGACTGTCGTCCCAAGTATCATGTTTCTGAGCATGTCCTAGGTAATCTGTTGGTCTCGAAACCTTCAGGGCCTAGAGGCAATTCAGTTAGCCCTTGTGTCTCCTTGGCTATTAAGTCACAGTCTGTAGCTTATGAACCTTTTTGTTATTCAAGCAGATACTTTTGCCCTCAAGGATCTCAACTCCGCTACTCGTGTGGCAGCGTTACCGCTAACGTTACATTACGTATGGGCCAATGGATCTGGCAGAGTTATCTGAAATCATGTCCAAATTAGGCGACTTGATTAATAAACAGGAGGAGCAACTTCATATACAGGAGGTGCAAGATCGTAGACTAGAGGAGCAGGATCATAGGATGGATCAATTTGCTCAGGTTTTGGACCTACTTCTGAATCAACCTAAGGAGTTAGGTCAGGCGTCGCCACCCTTCATTCCTGCAGTTAATGAGGCTCCCAAACTGTGAATGTTTCTTCTGTGATTGCTACTGAAGTATCTTATGTGAGTTTAAAGACACCTACGTGTTTCAGTGGGAATTCTGGTTTATGCAGATGTTCATAACCCAAATTGATATCATGTTTGAGTTGAATCCAGGTATGTGTCCCACAGATAGAGCTAAGGTGGGTTATGTGATCAACCACCTGATTGAGAAAGCTCTACTGTGGGCAACCCCTTTATGGGAATTAAAGAAACCAGTGATTTATAATTATGCTGCATTTATGAATGACTTGAGACATACATTTGACCCTGCTCGAAGGGCTACAGGGGCAGCTAGAGCCTTGTGGCGTATTTCCCAGGGCAACCACCGAGTTGCTGACTATTCCATAGAATCCAAAACAATAGCAGAAGAATTACAGTGGCAAAATTAAGTTTATGTTCCGGCATTTCTCGAGGGAATTTCAGAGACTGTTATGAATGAATTAGCTCCTATGTCTTTGCCTGAAGAACTAGAAAATCTGATTGATTATTGTATTGCTCTGATCAGATGCGAGACAGAAGGTCTGGTTGTAGCAAGTCACATAAACAGCCCCACGGTAAATGTTCTATTCCCAGGTCTGTTCATGCTGTATCTCCTCCCAGACTCATGCCTGCTGAACCAGAGCCTATGCAACTAGGTCGTTCTGGCATATCTGGAGAGGGGAGACAACATTGCCTCAAAGAGGGTCTCTATTTTTATTGTGCTGATAGAGGGCATTTTCAGTTACAGTGCCCCAAAAGACCCGAGAGGTCTACTGTGTCACAAGCAAACCTGGTATCGCCAGGTTATCGCCGAGAGACAGGTTCTAGGTACCACTGTCGTGACTTTCGTATCTGATAAGAAAAGAAAGAAAAAATCTCGAGTGGTAATGCCTGTAACCATAGGTTGGGAGAAAGTCAAATTTGACACTGAGGCATTACTGGATTCTGGGTCTGCAGGAAGTTTTCTAGACTCTGGGTTTGCTGCCATTCACCAAGTGCCTCTGGTTGAGAGAGAGGTACCACTTCTCATTGAGAGTATTGATGGCAGAAGATTGACAAGACCTAATGTCATGCATCAAACTGTTCCTGTATCTTTTAGCACTGGTGTTTTGCATAAAGAGAAAATACAGTTACAAATTATTGAGTCTTCTACCGTGCCTATCATATTGGGCTATCCGTGGTTGGCTAAACACAGCCCAGTGGTGAACTGGGGAAAAGGGGAGCTGGAATCGTGGGGATCAAAATGCTCGTCCAGGTGTCTGGGCATGACTGCTACAGTTGGTAGCTTGAATGTAGCCACTGCTCCTCCACTCTCTACTGTAGTACCCGAGTGGTACAAAGACTTAAAGGAGGTGTCAATAAGGGTAAACTACAAGATCTTGCCACCTTACAGGCCGTATGATTGTGCCATAGACATATTACCAGGCTCCAAGGGGTCATGCGTATCCACTTTATCAGAAAGAAAATGATATTATGGAAGAATATATTTGTGAAAACCTAGCCTAAGGGTTCATACGTCATTCTTCCTCTTCTGCTGGAGTGCGGTTTTTCTTTGTGTCTAAAAAGGAGGGGGATTTAAGACCTTGCATTGACTATAGAGGGTTATGCCCATTGTCCAGGGGATTAGGCAGGTGAGGTCTTGGAAAAGTCTCCAATCAGCTGGTTTGCTGTATCCTCTATCTTGCCCTTTCAGGCTCCCCCGTTGTCCAGGGGATTAGGCAGATGAGGTCTTGGAAAAGCCTCAAATCAGATGGCTTGCTGTATCCTCCATCTTGGGGCCATGAGGTCCATTGTCCTTTGGACCCATGCTGGGCTGGCCAAAATGGGGACTTGAGCAAATCACATACATACAGTTTTCTACATCTGAATCTACACTCACACAATATAGGATACATTTTAAATACACCACACTTCATAAAATCACATGAGTAATAACATACAGAGATTGTCCAGACAGTATTTAAACGCAAAATCGAAAGAAAGGAAAAACGGTCTTTAAAATTGGAGCAGAGTCAGTTCCTTGTGGCTCTCTGAGGAGCGCCAGATGTCAGGTCCGTGACAACCACGAGTGGAAGACTGCCTTTAATACTCACAGTGGTCAATATGAGTATTTAGTTATGCCTTTTGGTCTATGCAATGCGCCTGCAGTCTTCCAAGACTTTATAAATGATGTCCTGAGGGATTTTTTGCAAGTCTTTGTAATCGTCTATTTAGATGATATTCTGATATATTTTCCTGATGTTGAGACACACCATGTCCATGTAAGGACAGTGTTGCAAAGGTTGCTGGAGAATAAACTATACTGTAAGTTAGAAAAGTGTCTGTTTGACATAACTTCAGTACATTTCCTGGGTTACATCATCACACCAAATGGGTTTGAGATGGATCCAAAAAAGCTATCCGCCATCAGCGAATGGCCACTACCTCAAGGTCTGAAAGCCATACAAAGATTTCTTGGTTTCACAAACTATTATAGGAGGTTTATCAAAGGGTTCTCTTCTGTGGTGTCTCCCATCACGGCCATGACTAAGAAGGGTGCTCAGAATCAGGTTTGGAGTGACAAGGCCAAGCAGGCATTCCAGTCACTTAAAGAAGCGTTTGTCTCAGCACCTATCCTAAGGCATCCAGTACCAGGCCTTCCATTTCAGCTTGAGGTTGATGCATCTGAAATAGGGATTGGTGCAATTCTGTCTCAAAGAGAGAGTCCTGAGGGACCTGTACATCCTTGCGGGTTTTTCTCTAGAAAGATGACACCTGCTGAGAAAAACTATGACATAGGGAACAAAGAATTACTAGCAGTTATAGCGGCCCTCAAAGAATGGCTATTTGTTAGAAAGCACTAAAGATCCCGTGATTATTATCACAGACCATAAGAATCTAGTGTACATGGGAGATGCCAAATGCCTGAATTCCAGGCAAGCCAGGTGTTCACTGTTCTTGTCAAGTTTCAACTTTTTGTTAACTTATCGTCCTGGTTCTAAAAACACAGAAGCTGACGCTTTATCTAGACAGTTCGAGTCATATGAACAGCACACGTTTGACCACAGTCCAATCATTCCTCACGAGAGGATCTTGGGTACCACGGTCTTGACATTGTCTTCTCCTTTGCTGGAGAGAATCCAGGCTGGTCATGGTGTTGCTCCTCTTAAAATACCTCCTGGGAAAATGTTTGTACCTGTGGAGGAGAGAACACAGAGGATGATGACTTATCATGATTCCAAGCCCTATGGGCATATGGGAATAAATAAAACAGTGGCCACGATTGAGAAACAGTTCTGGTGGGTTGGTATGCAAAGGGATATTAAGGACTACATAGCCACATGTGACGTGTGCTGTAGAAGTAAAAATCCCTGGTCCTTACCTGTTGGTCTCCTGCAACCTTTACCAGTGCCAGAGAGACATTGGTCCCACCTCTCGATGGACTTTATCACAGATTTACCACCTTCCAAAGGCCATACTGTAATCCTTACAGTGGAAGACAGGTTCTCCAAGATGGTACACTTCATACCACTGGTAAAATTTCCTTCAGCCAGTGAGCTGGTACCAGTATTCATACAAAATATTGTTAGACTTCATAGAGTTCCTCTGGGAGCAGTATCCGACAGAGGAACTCAGTTCTTGTCTCGTTTCTGGCGAGGATTTTGAGAAAAACCCAGGTATTGAGTTGAGCTTCTCCTCTGCTTATCACCCACAAACTAATGGGGCCCCAGAGAGAGCCAACTGAAGTGTTGAGCAGTACTTGCGTTGCTTCGTGTCTGGAAGACAAAATGAGTGGGCAGACCTATTACCCTGGGCTGAGGTTGCGTTAAACAACTCAGTAAGTGAAACCACAGGCCACTCACCTTTCCAAACAGTCTATGGTTATGACCCTCCCATGCTCCCTTCTGAACTCCAAGCGACTGCTTTGCAGCCTTGGATGAACATCTGAATTACCTGAAAGGGACATGGGAGAAAGTAAAATAGATCATAATATTGAGAAACAAAAAATTAAAACAGACAGATGCAGAGGTCCTGCACCGGTATATACGGTTGGGGACAAGGTATGGCTGTCTACCAGAAACATCAAATTGTTTGTGCAATCCATGAAGATGGCTCCCAGGTTTATTGGGCCTTATAAAGTGTTGAGACGTGTTAATCCTGTCTCTTATGCACTGGCTTTACCCCCATATTTACGTATCCACAATGTATTTCATGTGAGCCTCCTGAAGCCTCTTACCTGTAATAGGTACACTTGAGTCACTGTTCCACCTCCGCCTATCATGTCCGAGGGTGAGAAGGAATACGAGGTCCGTGCCATCCTAAGGTCTCATCTGGTCATTGGTGTCCTTCAATACCTGGTGGACTGGGAGGGTTATGGTCCTGAGGATCGTTCTTGGCTGCCAGCCGGCAAAGTCCATGGACCTTGTCTGGATTGCCAATTCCATGTGGCTCATCCTTCAGCGCCTGGAGGTCGTTCTGAGTCTGACCGTAGACAGGGGGTTCTGTTACATCCTCAGCCCTGTTGTTCTCCCTGGGGGGTCTGGGCATGGTGGTGTGCCACTGGCTGGTCAGTATCCAGCACTTCTGGATGGCAGATTGGCATCTAAGGGGATGGGGCCTGGTGTAGTCACAAGGAGCTGCCAGGTTTAAAACCAGGCAAGAGGGGTTGCCTCATCGCCCTGACGTGGAGTTTGATTCCAGCAGCGCTAAATTTATTCCTACATTGATATCCTGTTACCGACCCATTTCTGTATGCGATTCCTTCTCCCATTAATTGACCCGGCTTGTACTTTGACCACTCTATCTGCACGTTTGTACATCGCTGTCCGTGAGCGTTGGCAATTTAAGCCTACGCCTGCCGCTGTTTTTATTGCTCTCTATCTTGGTTCTGTCCCATCTCATCTTGGGGAATCGCTTGTGACCTTTCGAGGTACCCTTGCCCAACGTACAGCTCATGTTAATGTTCATGTGAAAAACGCGATTAAGAAAGATTGTTTATTTCTGCCGTTTGTTATATCTTATCACATCTCTGAATATACTCGTGAGAACAACCTTGTCTGCAAGTCCGTACCTTCTGGTATTATCCAGGTATCTACTATCTGCAATTTCAAACCAGTACATACTGTTTCTGTGTCTAACCCTTGTGTCTCCTTGGCTATTAAGTTACAGGCTGTAGTTTATGAATCTTTTTTTTTATTCAAGCAGATACTTTTGCGCCCTCAAGGATCTCAACTCCGCTACTCCTGTGGCAGCGTTACCGCTACTGTTACATTAGGTTTGTTTAATCCGCTGTAGTGATCACAATTGTGTTTGTGAACAAAGTGATGGCTGAAAGAATTGATGGATATTTTTAATTTCCTGTATGAATATAAATATCCTGTAATCCAAATAAGTACCTTACGTTAATATGTATTAGTTTGTGTAGCGTGTACTAATACAGATGTGCTGTTGTTTCCCCACCCCTTTCCCCCTCCCTTTTTATGGCATTTGAACCAGGGTTTAGGAATGTCGATTTGAATCCTGACCATATCCTGGTTAAGTGAGGATCCTTTGTTATCATTACAAGGACAGAAAAAAAGTCTGCTAAAGTTGTAAGCCAGAAAAAACATCTTTATGCTGTAAGTGCTTGTGGGATTGGTCAAACATAGAAACATAGAGAATCATAGAAAAATGTCAGCAGATAAGAACCTTTCGGCCCATCTAGTCTGCCCAATTACATAGATACTTTACCTGGATTTATCTTTTGTTTAGGATAGCCTTATGCCTATCCCATGCTTGCTTAAATTCAATTACTGTTTTGGCCTCTACCAGTTCAACTGGAAGGCTGTTCCTTGTATCCACCACCCTCTCAGTAAAATAATGCTTCCTGATGTTACTTTTAAACCTTTGCCCCTCTAATCTAAGACTATGTCCTCTTGTTTTGCTGCTTTGTGTCCTTTTAAATATACTCCCTTCCTCTACCTTGTGGATTCCCTTTACGTATTTAAATGTTTCTATCATATCTCCTCTGTCTCGTCTTTTTTCCAAGCTGTACATGTTAAGATCATTAAGCCTTTCCTGGTAACTTTTCTCCTTCAAGCCGTACACCATTTTAGTAGCCCTTCTCTGAACTCTCTCTAAGATGTCTATATCCTTCTGGAGATACGGTCTCCAGTACTGCACACAGTACTCCAAGTGAGGTCTCACCAGTGCTCTGTACAGTGGCATGAGCACTTCCCTTTTCCTACTGCTAATACCTCTCCCTACACAACCAAGCATTCTGCTAGCATTTGCTGCTGCTCTATTACATTGACTACTTACCCTTAGATCCTCTGAAATAATAACCCCT
Source organism: Leptobrachium leishanense (assembly GCA_009667805.1). Lineage (NCBI taxonomy): Eukaryota > Metazoa > Chordata > Amphibia > Anura > Megophryidae > Leptobrachium > Leptobrachium leishanense. Next base: position 559,175,561 of record CM019063.1, read on the forward strand.
AAATCCCTTTCCTCAGATGTTGAGGTTAGGACTGTATCAAATATTCTATATTCAGCCCTTGGGTTTTTACGTCCCAGGTGCATTATCTTGCACTTACCCACATTAAAACTCAATTGCCACAGCTCCGACCATTTTTTTAGTTTACCTAAATCATTTGTCATTTGGCTGATCCCTCCAGGAACGTCAACCCTGTTGCAAATCTTTGTGTCATCAGCAAAAAGACATACTTTTCCATTAATACCTTCTGCAATATCACTAATAAAAATCTTAAAGAGAATGGGTCCAAGTACTGACCCCTGAGGTACCCCACTGGTAACAAGACCTTGCGCCGAATAAACTCCATTTACCACAACCCTCTGTTGCCTGTCACTCAGTCACTGCCTAATCCATTCAACGATATTGGAATCCAAGCTCAAAGATTGCAATTTATTGATAAGCCTTCTATGCGGAACAGTATCAAAAGCCTTACTGAAATCTAAATAAGCAATATCTACTGCACCACCTGTGTCTATTATTTTTGTTACCCAATCAAAAAAATCAATAAGATTAGTTTTGCATGATCTTCCTGAGGTAAACCCATTTTGTTTCTGATCCTGTAATCTATGTGTTTTTAGATGTTCAACAATCCTTTCCTTTGACATGGTTTCCATTAATTTCCCCACTACTGACGTAAGACTAACTGGCCTATACTTCCCCAATTCCTCCCTACTACCCTTCTTGTAAATGGGCACAACATTTGCTAATTTCCAGTCTTCTGGGACGACTCCCGTTAGCAAGGATTGGTTAAATAAAAATAAATCTGTTAACGGTTTTGCTATTACATCACTGAGCTCTTTTAAAAATTTAGGGTGGATCCCATCAGGCCCCATTGACTTATTTGTCTTTACTTTAGACAGCTGATGTAGAACCTCCTCCTCTGTAAACTCATATGTAAATGTCTCATTAGTGTTTCCTCCTAACTGAGGTCCCTTTCCTTCCTTTTCTTCTGCAAAGACTGAACAAAAATATTCATTGAGACAGTCAGCGAGAATTTAATCCTCTTCTACATACCTTCCTTCCTTTGTTTTTACTCTAACTAATCCTTGTTTTACTTTTCTTTTCTCGTCTATGTATCTAAAAAATGTTTTGTCCCCCTTTTTTACTGACTGAGCTATTTTCTCTTCTGCGTGTGCTTTGGAAGCTCTTATAAATTGCTTTGCCTCTTTCTGCCTAATCTTATAGGTTTGCCTATCTTCTTCACTCTGAGTTTTTTTAAAATTATTGAATGCTATCTTTTTGTTCTTCACTATTTTGGCCACTTCTGCAGAGTACCACAGTGGTTTCTTCCCTTTTTGTTTTTGCTAACTATGACGGAATGGGATGTTGTCCGCCTGCGGGTGTGCTCTATCTGCGTGGCCCCGGCGCTTACCGCTGGCCCGACTACCAAGTGACGCGGCACTCGGCATCTCGTGCGGCCTGGCGTGACCCTGGGGAAGGGTTAGCGGGCGGTGGAGGGGACCCCTGCCTAGAACCAGCCCGACCACTGAGCCATACGGTACTCAGCGTCCCGAGCAGCTGGTTCACTGACCTTGTGGGTGTGGAGTACGTCTGCGGCCGGCCGGCCGATTTCGGGGATCGGATCTCTTCCGGCGGAATATTCGGATCTGATTGCGGAGGACTTTTCGGATCGCAGATGGATGCAGCTTCGGATCTTGCGGGATCGGCAGAGTCTTCGGATCTTACCGCGGTCTCTTGCAATACCGAAGCGCGGTACACGGCCGCGCCCTTCGGATCAGATCTCGGGCTAATTGTCTGGGAACCGAACACCATACGCTGCGCCTCTGTCCTGATGCGAGATGCAGGCACAGAGCGCTCGGTTCGGTTCGGATCTAGTTGAACACCGTACCCTGAGACTGCGGGGAATACTCAGACGATGAAGTACGGCGGAGAAATCAAGACATCAGTCGAGGCTGGATGCACTGCTAAATCTGGGTTTATTATTCACAGCTCAGGCATTTATCAACTTTACACAAATTATGAATACAATGGGAATCCCTGCCCGCCCTCACAGGACCCATTGGCCGTTACAGTTCGGGGAGTCGCCGATTCGGACCGGATGGTCCGAATCGGCCATTTTACGATTCGAACCGGATGGTTCGAATCGGCCATTTTCCGATTCGAATAATCTGATTGCAACCACGAGGCGATCGGAAAATGGCGGCGGGCAAGGCAGAAAAAGGGAACACATTTCACAATAACCAACGGGGACACTTCATTACACCACACATAACCACATCTAATAAAAGTACTGCAAAACTCTGTGCGTGCCACCGCACCTAAGTGTTCATGGCCAAATCAGTGTCACCGAACCGCCCCTGGCTGAGGGTGCTGGGCCATTCCGTGACACTCCACCCCCTTCCCACAGTTCGACGCACCTGGTCTGACCCCACCGGGTCATACCAGGGAAGTCGGTGCTCCCAGGCCCGTAGTCCGTCTGGGGAGGCCGGGCCACCAGGCTTCTCCATTTGGCCTTGCGACCGTGCCAGCTTGGTCGGGGCCCCACGTCCATAGGGTTGCCCCGGCTGGGCGAAAGGACATATGTCTGGGGAGGAGTACCTCCTGTGTCCCCTCCAGGGTTATCGCTCACCCGGGGAAAACGGGTGCTAAATGCACGCGCCCCGGGTGCCCAGGTCAGCCGTTGGAAAGAACCGTGGCTGCGTGAGGCCTCCGAGCCAAAGGGTTGCAAAGATGGGCAGAGGCCAGCGGCGCTCTGCCCCGTTGCCAGCTCTTCTGCTGGAGAGGCAGGTACGGAAATGGCAACCGAGGGGACAAATGGGGTCAAACCCGGCTGCTCTTCCTGGCAGCCGAAGAGGGGAATAAATAGCTGCAACGGCAGTCGCACGGGGTCATCCTCGCTCTGCCCCGTTGTCAGCTCTACCGCTGAGTGGAGATCTCCTTGCGGGAGGATGGTTTCTTCCCCCCCCCGGGGCAATCAACGGCTGCGCACAACCCAGCCCTGGGGGACCATCTGTCTGCTCCACCTGGCAGACTGTGGGCAGTGGGCAGAGGCCAGCGGCACTCGGCCCCGTTGCCAGCTCCTCCGCTGGACCCGTGGCCTCGGCCACCCTGTCCACTTGCGGGGTGAAAGGGGTAATCTTTTCTGCCGAGTGAGGATCCCCTTGAAAGAGGAGGGTTTTTTCACCCCCCGGGACCACCAATGGCTGCTCACAGCCCCGCCCGGGAGAACCATCCGTCCGCTCCTCCTGGCCGACCGTGGGCAGTGGGCAGAGGCCAGCGGCGCTCTGCCCCGTAGCCAGCTCTTCTGCTGGTTGTAGAACAACTCCTTCTGCGACTGGGAGTGGGCAGAGGCCAGCAGCGCTCTGCCCCGTTGCCAGCTCCTCCGCTGGACCCGTGGCCTTGGCCACCCTGTCCGCGTGCGAGGTGAAGGAGATAACCCTTTCCGCTGGGTGACGATCACCTTGCAGGGGGATGGTTTCTTCACCCCCCGGGGCAATCAGTGGCTGCTCACAGCCCAGTCCGGGGGAACCATCCGTCTGCTCCTCCTGGCAGACCGTGGGTAGTGGGCAGAGGCCAGCGGCACTCTGCCCCGTGGCCAGCTCTTCCGCTGGTTGGAGGACAACTCTCTTGGCGTCGGGGAGTGGACAGAGGCCAGCGGCGCTCTGCCCCGTTGCCAGCTCCCCCGCTGGACCCGTGGCCTCGGCCACCCTGTCTGCTGGCGGGGTGAAGGGGATAACTTCCTCTGCTGGGACCCCAACGGGTACCCATGGGACCACCTCGGCCTCCCATAAGTCCCAGACCTGGGGCTGTCGACTTCTTCCACCGACCCGTCCCAGCACGGGGAACTCAGGCTCGACTGCGGAGCGCCGTCCAACAATCTTCGGTAGGCCACCTCGAGCTCCCACTCTCGCTCTGCTAGGGACTCCAGTTCCTCGAACACCGAGTCCCTGATGTCGGACGGGAGCTCCAGTTCCCGTCGCTCCAGAATCTCCTCCAATCGCTCTTCGGTCTCTTCTCCGAACCCGGGGTCTGCGGCCATGCTCTCGTAGAGCAGCCCCGTGCCTCCGTAGCGGGGCCCTGCGGTGGAGGTGCCATCAATAGTGCGCGTTGTCGGGGGGGCGGTTAGCCACCAGAGCGCGCGGTACGCGGCGTACAGTGCGATCTCCTGTTGCACCAGACTCTGGAGCTCGGCCTCCCACTCCTCCGGGGCCCGACCTTGCAGGAACGCTGCTCGCACATCGTACTGCACCCGGTGAACGACAGCTTTGGAGGGAACGTACACACCATGGCAGTCCCTCTCATGGTTCAGGGCCTCGTACCAGAGTTCCTCTGTGGCCCCTGGTCCCGATCCAGGCCCTCCTGCAGCCTTCTTGAAAACACAACCTCTATGTCAGCGAAGGTGCCGGCACAGGGGCACCGCTCCTCGACGGGGAATGTGGCGTCCTCAGATGCAGCTCCAGGCGAGCTGTAAGTCTCCATCCGAGGGTCGTTGGGATGTGTGATGTCCCCAATACAGGCTCCAGGCGAGCTGTCAGTCCCGAAAGGGTAATCACTGGGGTTTGCAGATTCCCAGGGTGAAGCTCCAGTCGAGCTGTAAGCCTCGACCCAGGGTTCCACGCGGTAGGGTTCGGGGTTAAAATATTCAGGCTCTGCTCCGCGGAGCTCTGCCAACCGCAGCTCGTGCTGGCGGTCCTTTTCTCGCTCGACTTCCCGGTAAACCTCCCGAATCACTTCGTATCTGTCCGCCGCCGCTGGGGCTCCGAGCAGGGCAATCCGACGCCGCACCTCTCTGAGGCAAGCATCTTCTCCACCTCTGCGTGGACAGGGCTGGGGACGGGTGTCGTCGCCCTGTCCGATCCTGGTCAGCTCCTTAATCAGAGTTTTCGGTTCTTATTACCCGGCCTCCTCCCGGTTCTCCAACATCCCACGCAGGGTGTCCCGGTTGTAGTGGGTGTACACCACCATGGCGTAGGTCTCCTAGGGGCCTGCAGAGAGCGATCCCACCGCTGCCACCAGTATGACGGAATGGGATGTTGTCCGCCTGCGGGTGTGCTCTATCTGCGTGGCCCCGGCGCTTACCGCTGGCCCGACTACCGAGTGACGCGGCACTCGGCGTCTCGTGCGGCCTGGCGTGACCCTGGGGAAGGGTTAGCGGGCGGTGGAGGGGACCCCTGCCTAGAACCAGCCCGACCACTGAGCCATACGGTACTCAGCATCCCGAGCAGCTGGTTCACTGACCTTGTGGGTGTGGAGTACGTCTGCGGCCGGCCGGCCGATTTCGGGGATCGGATCTCTTCCGGCGGAATATTCGGATCTGATTGCGGAGGACTTTTCGGATCGCAGATGGATGCAGCTTCGGATCTTGCGGGATCGGCAGAGTCTTCGGATCTTACCGCGGTCTCTTGCAATACCAAAGCGCGGTACACGGCCGCGCCCTTCGGATCGGATCTCGGGCTAATTGTCTGGGAACCGAACACCATACGCTGCGCCTCTGTCCTGATGCGAGATGCAGGCACAGAGCGCTCGGTTCGGTTCGGATCTAGTTGAACACCGTACCCTGAGACTGCGGGGAATACTCAGACGATGAAGTACGGCGGAGAAATCAAGACATCAGACGAGGCTGGATGCACTGCTAAATCTGGGTTTATTATTCACAGCTCAGGCATTTATCAACTTTACACAAATTATGAATACAATGGGAATCCCTGCCCGCCCTCACAGGACCCATTGGCCGTTACAGTTCGGGGAGTCGCCGATTCGGACCGGATGGTCCGAATCGGCCATTTTACGATTCGAACCGGATGGTTCGAATCGGCCATTTTCCGATTCGACGAATAATCTGATTGCAACCACGAGGCGATCGGAAAATGGCGGCGGGCAAGGCAGACAAAGGAACACATTTCACAATAACCAACGGGGACACTTCATTACACCACACATAACCACATCTAATAAAAGTACTGCAAAACTCTGTGCGTGCCACCGCACCTAAGTGTTCATGGCCAAATCAGTGTCACTGAACCGCCCCTGGCTGAGGGTGCTGGGCCATTCCGTGACACTAACAAGCCGAATGCAATTGCCTGTGGCCTTCAATAATGCTTCCTTTAAATAATCCCATTTCTCCTGGACTCCCTTTATACTCCTCCAGTCTGATAATGACTCCTTCACACAAAATCTCATTTTAGAAAAATCTGTTTTTTTAAAGTCTAAAACGTTTGTTTTTGTGTGGTGCGACTCCATCCCATATTAAACCATACTGACTGGTGATCACTAGATCCCAAATTTTCACCTACAACAACGTCTGATACCAAACCTCCATTTGTGAGTATTAAATCCAATATGGCCTCTTTACGGGTCAGCTCCTCAACTACTTGTGTTAGAGATAATCCCAGTAGGGAGTTTAGAATATTTGTACTCCTGGTGCACCCAGCTGTTTTGATTTTCCAGTTCACATCAGGAAGATTAAAGTCCCCCATGATAATAACTTCCCCCTTCATTGCCATTTTGGCTATTTCCTCAAACAGCAGATTATCTAGCTCTTCTACTTGTCCAGGGGGTCTATAGATCACACCTACACGAGCTACTGTATGATTGCCAAATGTTAGTGTAACCCAAACTGACTCTATGTTCACCTGGCTCACTTTTATTTGGTTCGTTTTTATGTTGTTTTTCACATACAGGGCCACTCCTCCTCCTTTCCTACCTTCTCTGTCTTTTCTATATCAAGAGTACCCCGGTATTGTTATGTCCCAGTTATTTTTCTCACTGAACCATGTCTCAGTAACCGCCACTAAATCTACTTTTTCAGCTGCCATCATTGCCTCCAGTTCATTGATTTTATTGACTAAACTTTGAGCATTTATAGACACGACTCTGAGCTTGTCATTTTTTTCCCCGCATGTTGCTTGCATCCTCCGATTTAGTTTTGGGGGACAATCGGGCAGATTGTTTTTTACCCTTTTGTCCCCCCCCTCCTAGTTTAAATATTCCTTTGTGAAACCTTTAAACTTCTAACTGAGAACATATGTTCCCCTATGAATAAGATGCAAACCATCTTTTTTATACAGTTCCTTTCTGCTCCAATTAGAGCTATCATGGGACACAAAGCCAAATCCTTGCTCCCGACACCATTCCCGAAGCCACAAATTAAATTCCCTATTGCGCATCTGCCTATCCTGAATGTTATGCACAGGCAAAACTTCAGAGAATGACACAGTGGACGCAATCTGCTGTATTTCACCTCCAAGAACACAAAAATCTTCCTTAATCTCAGAAACCTCATTGCTAGCCAAGTCGTTTGTCCCTAGATAGATTAGAACGTCCACTTCCCCTTGCTGCTTTGCTTGTTTGACAATATTGAGAATATGTCTCTTGTCTCTACGAGCAGTAGCCCCAGGAAGACATCTCACCAAACCACTCCTCTCCAGCTCAACACCTCTTATGATAGAATCACCCAGCAACAATTGCCTTCTATCAAGTCCCACCTTTTCCTTTTTGTCCTTGGTTGCAGTCCTGAATACCTTAGGCATAGGGGATGGTGGTTCCTCAACTATGGTGTCTGAGCCTACTTCTGTCTCACTACTACACTCTGAAAGTGCCTCAAAAGAATTAAGAAGAGCCACAGACTGTGGGACATGCCTTCCATCCACAACTCTAAGTCTACCAGATCCTACAGTAGTCCATCTGCCGCTCCTAGGAGGCCTCTGTGGCAGTGGCTTTGTAACAGTCATAGCCATAGCCTGAGTTTGTCGAACAGATAATTTACAAATCTCAGACTTCAAACAGGCAATTTCCTGCTGCAATAAAGAGAGCTGCCTACATATCCGGCACACTCCAAACCTCCAAAAATTGGATCTAAAAACAAATACATGACAGCTCATACACTGGACCAAGCCTGCCATTATAAAAGAATGGATTTAAAACCAGCAAATCTTACCTTTTTGTAGGTTTTATACCTCCTGTCTAACCTCAGACTACCTCCAGAGTATCTCCAGAATATCTCAAAGTGCCTCACTTGGAAGGCTTGCACTTAGAAGGCTTCACACAAGCTTTGATGTGGAAATATATCTGTACACTGATTGGCTATAAGTTGTTTGAAATCTAATAAATAGATATGTCTGAACAAAGAATAGTCAGACATGATGAAAGCTGTACATTGTGTGTAGCTGATTTTAATGTCTCCGCTATAGCGTGTGGCGTCTTGTTTCATTTTCTTGTTTGAGAAGGAACTTGCAGAAGTTTATTGGAATTCCTGTTATGGTAATTATAATTAGGAAAACTGATTTGATTTGTTTTAATTTATTTTTTTAACAGCACTCAGAGGGTTAATCATTTGAAAATAAGCTCTTTACTTATTTTTAATTAATTTAAGCAATTATATAGAAATGTGCTACAATTATGTGGGTATTGCTTTATTTCTGCTTCCAAGCAAAAGGGCTTTTGTGTTAATTTCTGGTCTGAACAGGATTATGTAACATTTTGGGAAAAATATGCATGCTAAAAGTCCAGCACTTGAGGTCAATATGGCAAAGATCTCCACAGCCACAATGTCCTTCCCTTTGGTGCTCAGATAGGCTGGGATCATGGCAATCCAGACACTGCAGAACACCAGCATGCTGAAGGTGATGTACTTGGCCTCATTAAAACAGTCCGGTAATGTCCTGGCTAAAAAAGCTATAATGAAACTAATAGTGGCCAGAAGCCCCATATACCCCAGGACTGAGTAAAAGGTCATTACTGAACCTTCATTACATTGAACAATGATCTTTCCTGGATAAGAACGTGTGTCCAGCTCCTGAAAGGGAGGAGAAGCAGCCAACCATGTGATATTAATAATGATTTGAATCAATGAGAAAGTCAGAACGACAGCATTGGATATCTTCACATTAACCCACTTCTTCCAGACATTCCCAGGTTTGGTGGCTTTGAATACAATGTAAATCATGGTGGTTTTCCCCAACACACAGGAGATGGCTATGGAGAAGATGATGGAGAAGGTGGATTGACGCAGCATGCAGGTTATATCCACAGGACGGCCGAGGAATAAAAACACACATGGGAAGGTCAGCATGATGGACACCAGGAGGAGGAAGCTGAGGCTCGTGTTATTGGCTTTGACGATTGCTGTGTCTTTTAATTGAATAAAAATTACCAAGATGCCAATAGTTATAAGGAAGAGTAAAGCTGAGAGCACTGAGAAAACAGCAGTAATCACATCACTGTATGAAAGGAATTCCTCCAGTCTAGGAACACACTGATCCTTCTTCTCATTGGGCCATTCAGTGTCTGGACATTTTATGCAGTTTTCACTGTCTGAAAGTCACAAACATTTTAATGTATATTATTAAATAAAGTAATAGTGCTGTCATTTTGTCATATAATAGAGTGCACTAATACAATTCCTTTAACCCTTTCGCTGCTGAGGCATTTCCCGCCTCTGTGCTGAGCTCATTTTTACCGGTTTTGCTCATCATGTTTAAACGTGTTTTGAAGGCTTATTTTAGTATATGACCCAGACATATTATATATCGTTCTTTCCGTCAGACTCGTCAGATTCATAATATGTCATTATTATATGTATACGTCATGACCTGTCTGTATATTATAAAAAAATGCAATAAAATATGAATTTTCAATAATTTACAACGTGTAAAGTGTTTTTTTTTCACATGCGAGCAATTGCGGTTATATTTTGTATGGGGCGCGCTTGTTAAAAAAATTAGAAATGGGGTCTCGTTACATTTTTTTTGGAAAATTACGCGATTTTTAACAAACGAACTGCATACAAAAATCGTTAGTGCAGCATCATTGTTCACATTATAATTGAAATGGGAACAATATTGCTGCATTAACAAACCAAAAAAAAGAAAAAAACTTGTTAATTTTTTTTAATAATTTTTTTTTAAATAATTTTTTATTTTTAATTTTTTTAAAAAAAAAAAACTTTTTTCACAATCGTGTTTGGTATCGTTGGAACGGCCATGCTCTGGCCGATCCAACAGTACCAAACTTTAACCCCTAGCTGACACAGATCGGGAGATAGGGGGTTCATTGGAACCCCCTATCTCCACCATTGGTGGCAGCTAGGGGTTAACTCCAGGACTGGTGTCATCGTGCTATGCACGATGACGCCAGTCCTCAGTGGGAGTTCCCGGAGGCTTGGCCGACATGCAAGATGTCGGCCAGCTCCAGGGAAAGGATCACGAACCGGCACTTTTCAGCGCCGATTCGTGATCCGGCTCCCCAGGGGTTAATGACAGCCACCGTTTGGAAGGGCAGGCTGTGCCCTTCCAAACGGTGCCTGGCATTAAGCTCAGGACCCCCGTGATTGGGAGGGAGAGAGGTCCGAAGGAACTCCCCCCTCCCTTTCAGGCGCCTCCTCCGCACACGCGGGGGGCGCCTGAAATAGATGTCACCACGCCACAGCGGTGACATCTATTGTGCCCGCGGCGGTCCCGGAATGACGGGCTGACATCCAAGATGTCAGCCCGCACCGGGGGTCACAGCGATCGGCCGGAATCTGGCCGATCGCAGGCTGCTTCGGGAGGACGCGCTCGGCACATCCTCCGCAGTCAACCCTTCCTGCGGCAGGACGCGCTGAGCACGTCCTCTGCAGCGAAGTGGTTAATACATTTACAGCATTCATATCATGAAATACACAATAAAGATATTATTCCACATAATGATACAGGTGAAACTCAAAAAATTGGAATATGTACAAAAGTAAATTTTTTCAGTAATGCAACTTAAAAGATGAAACTAATATATGAGATAGTTCAAGCCGTGATTTGTCATAATTGTGATGATTATGGTTTACAGCTCCTGAAAACCCCAAATCCGCAATCTCAGAAAATTAGAATATTACATACAACCAATAAAACAAGGATTGTACATAGAACAATATCGGACCTCTGAAAAGTATAAGCTGCAGATATACTCAGTACTTGGTTTGGGCCCCTTTTGCAGCAATTACTGCCTCAATGTGGCAATGTGGCATGGAAGCTATCAGCCTGTGGCACTGCTGAGATGTTATGGAAGACCAGGATGCTTCAATAGCGGCCTTCAGCTCTTCTGCATTGTTCTGTCTCACACTATATAAGGCTTCACAGAGCGCTTCAGCACGCGTTTGAGAGGAGATCTGAGAGGAGATTGTTGTGTTAGTGTGTGTTCTCACTGCCAGTCTGTCACCAGCTACTGGGGGGGTCTCATTTCTACAAAATATCTGGGAATTGTTCTAATCTGTGTGTTCTCACTGCCAGCAACTATTTTGGGGGTCTCATTTCTACAAAATATTTGGGAATTGTGGTAATCTGTGTCTTGTCACTGCCACCCAGTATTTTGGGGGTCAGTAATTTCTACAAAATATTTGGGAATTTAGGTAATCTATGTCTTGTCACTGCCACCCTGAATTTTGGGGGTCAGTAACTTCTACAAAATGTTTGGGAATTGAGGTAATCTGTGTATTGTCACCGCCACCCAGAATTTTGGGGGTCAGTAATTTCTCCAAAATATTTGGGAATTGAGGTAATCTGTATCTTGTCACTGCCATCCTGAATTTTGGGGGTCAGTAATTTCTAAAAAATATTTGAGAATTGAGGTAATCTGTGTCTTGTCACTGCCACCCTGAATTTTTCTGGGTGCACTAACGCTTTTACCAAATTCATATCTTTTTACTATAGGACCGCATGGTCCACCCCTGCACTCTTCCTAAATACCACAGAGGGGTTACTGTATAATGGCACTTGCTGGCCTGGCACCAAAAGCACAATATCTGGGTGCACTGACGCCTTTACCAGATTCATATCTTTTTAATATAGGACCGCATGGTCCACCCCTGCACTCTTCCTAAATACCACAGAGGGGTTACTGTATGATGGCACTTGCTGGCCTGGCACCAAAAGCACAATATCTGGTTGCACTGATGCCTTTACCAGATTCATATCTGTTTAATAAAGGACCACATGGTCCACCCCTGCACTCTTCCACAATACCACAGAGGGGTTATGGTGTGACCGCACTGTTGCCGACGCTAAAGGCCAATTTTAAAGCACCTATTGGTACTTTCATCCAAAGCTGGCATAAGTTTCAACATAATTTAGGCAAAAAATCACTAAACTTTTTCTGTGAGTCCTAAAATGTCTTTTCATACAGGCTGCCGCCCCAAGCAGTTGTTTATGAATAGAATAATGGAAAACCATTTACCGTCATTCGAAACGTAATTTTTTTGTTTTTAAATGTTTCTATGCATCCTAGAAATCTGCCACTTCACGGGCAGGTTATGGGGACCTCCTAGGCACGATATTTGAAGGAATTTTTTGTGTTTATTTTTAACCCTTATTTCATGGAAAACTCACTGTCCCTTTAAAAACGTTTTTTGTTTTTACTTTTTGTCCTTGTTTCCTGACCCACAGGGCACTACCCGGACCCCTATACACCTATTATGGCAAATATCTAGCATATATGCCCTCCTGGAGGGCACTCTAAAAATCGAACTTTCAGTCCCCTTGACTAGTATTGAGTTCGTGTTCGAGTTCGAATTTGAACTTTTGAAAAGTTCGAGTTCGAATGCGAACTGAACTCGGGGGTGTTCATCTCATCCCTACTAATAATAAGTTTTTGCCATTTCTGTGGTTAGTTTATCCGCAGGGGACATTGGAGAAACGCCTGGTAAGAAAGGCTGCCTATCATTGCTCCATACTGCTTGCTGGATAATTTGCAATTAATTAATGATCCGATTTGCTAGATATTAAACTGGTTACCTTTTAATTATTTTTTTTATATATGTTTTTGTTGATGGATCAGCAGTGGAATACAGTATCAACAACAGTAGATAATGCACTTAATCAAAAAAACGGTAACAAGTCATATTATGGAACCTGATCACAAAAAGATGAAAAAGAGTTTAACATTCAAATAATCAAGTGAGTGAAATAGACCAAAAATCGGCAAGAACTTACGGACAAGGAAACCGTGATTCATGTCCTAGTTTGTGTCGCCGCAGGAAGATCCGATGTGGATAAAATGGACGAGTGGGTAGGAATAAAACGTGGATGAAAGCTAGAAAATTCATCAGTGTTTGGTCTGGAGGTGCTTGGGGGATCGGCGGGACCCCGCAAGATCTGTAATGAATACCACGGAGCGCAAAAAAAGGTGTTACAGTAACGAGGTCTTCACCTCAGGTGACAGAATGCGTATTAAAGGAGACCAAAGGAGAAAAAAATTCTGAGTCTTCTCCATTTGGTGCAGAGAAGCGTCAGACCAATCAGCCAAAAATATCAAATAGATTTTATCATACATAATGCGAAATGTAGGGGGGGTTGAAAATATCCATTGCATTAGGATAGCCTTTTTACCCATCGCAGCCAGGAGACCCAACCAAAACCGGTGACATTTAGAGTTTGGTAAATTGAAGACGGCCCAGTGCGGGGTAAATGGGATCGCAAGTCCAAGTACTAGTGATCTAAATCGTCGCACTGTATCCCAAAATAACTGAATAAAAGGACAAGACCATAGACAATGGTAAAGGTCGGCTGGAGAAGTATGACATTTTAAACATTTATCATCAGGCAAGAGCCCTGCATGGTTCATTCTGTCAGGTGCCATGTAAGCACTGTAACCCCTTTGTGGTATTGTGGAAGAGTGCAGTGGTGGAGGTTTTGGGAATGCAGAAGAGATCCCGATCAATTCAGTTACGTCAGCATCAGGGGATTGATAGCTGCTAATCCAGGACTGATTCATTTTTATAAATGTCAGCCTGTCTACAGAGTCGGTGGACAGACGCACTATTTTGTCTGTGACAAAACCTCCAGCAGCACTGAACATCCTTTCAGAAAGCACGCTGGATGAAGGGCAATCTAATAGCTGCAAAGCATATTGGCTAAATTCTGGCCAGTGATCCAATCTCAACACCCAGTAAGCCAGTGGATCATCTGCTGTAAAGGTATCCAGGTCTGACCTTGCCCCTAGGTAATCCTGCACCATATGGAGAAGACACTGGCAATGGGTGCCTACATTTGACATCCCTGGGCGTTGTTGGACTAAAAAAATTAAAAAGGCATCAGTCAAGCGGCCCCAGCCTTCACTGCTCTTCCTCTGATCATCCACAGCCTCAGAAGCACATGTGTCATCACTTGGTAACCTACCAGTGCCTGGAAAGGTGTTACACAAGTGTTGCTTTAGAGCGTACTCAAGTTGTTTCATCCTGTCCTCCCTCTGTGCGGGCAGGATGAGCTCTGCAACTTTACCCTTGTATCGTGGATCAAGAAGGCTTGCCAACCAGTAATGATCCCTCTCCTTGATAGCACAAATCCTGGGGTCCTTTAGCAGGCTTTGCAGGATAAGGGAGCCCATGCAGCGCAGGTTGGAGGTGGCATTAGCTTCTGAGTCTTCCTGGTCAATGAGGAGGATGACCCCATCGTGCACTTCCTCCTCCCAGCCATGTACTAGTGCTTGAGTTTCTGGTCACACAAAGCCCTCCCTTGAGGAATCCCCACCTTCAATGCCCCAATACTTAAATATTCCTCCTCCTCCTCCTCATCCTCCTCCTGTCTGATCTGAGAACCCACAGGAATGCTGCCTGTGTAAAGACTGGGGCCTTGAGAGCTAGGGAAGGCCTCCTCTTCCTCCTGCTGCTCTTCCTCTAGTGCCACATCTATAATTCCCCGCAGAGTGCGCTCCAGGAGGAACACTAAAGGAATTGTGTTACTGATGCATGCACTGTCCCTGCTTAACATCCTCATTGCCTCCTCAAATGGTGACAATACAGTGCATGCATCCTTGATCATCAACCACTGCATGGGAAAAAAAACAGGTTGACCTGAACCTGTCCTTGCGCCATACTCACACAGGTACTTGTTGATGGCCCTCTGCTGCTTGCGCAGATGCTGCAGCATTGCTAATGTCGAGTGCCACCTGGTGGGCATGTCACAGATCAGACGGTTTGTGGGAAGGTGGAATTCTCTTTGAATTTCAGCCAGGCGAACACTTGCTGGGAATGACCGTCTGAAGTGGCTACAGACTTTTCTGACCTAGCTGAGAAGCTCTACCAGCCTTGGGTACCTGGTTAGGAAACGCTGTACCACTAGAGTTAGAACGTGTGCTAGGCATGGTACATGCATCGACTTACCCTGGCGTAGGGCGGAGAGAAGGTTGCTGCCATTATCACAGACAACCTTTCCCAGCTAAAGCTGGCATGGTGTTAACCATCTCTGCACCTGCCCCTGCAGAGCTTACAGAATTTCTGGCATCTTTTTGCTTGAGTCATTGCGTAGCTCCTGCCACGCGTCGGTTTAACTGCCACTTCGCCAGAGACACAGAAGGAGGAGGAGGAGGAAGAGGTAGTGGTGGAGCAGACAGACCTCATACAAGCAGCTTTCTGGAGGCGTGGTGGATAAAAAAGCTCCAGCACAGAGCCACGTTTTAGATCCCTCCCAACTGCAATCAGAGTTACCAAGTGTGCCGTGAAGGAAATATAACAGCCCTGTCCATGCTTGCTGGACCACGTGTCTAAAGTCATGTGCACCTTGCTGCTGACTGCCTTTCCCAATGACTCCATAACATTGTCTTCCACGTGCTGGTAAAGTGCTGGAATGGCCTTCGGTGAAAAGAAATGGTGTTTTGGAGCCTGCTACTGTGGTACAGCACATTCAGCAAATTCATCGAAGGAAGCAGAGTCCACCAGCTGGAAGGCAGCAGCTGTAATGCGAGTAATTTTGCTAAACTGGAATTTAGACGCTGTGCTTGGGGATGGTTGGGACTATATTTTTTCTTAAGCTGCAGCAGCTGGGGCAATGTAATCTGACTGCGTAAATCTTCAGCTGATGGGAAGCTGTCACATTCTGAGGAAAGACCTGGTACACCCATTACTGTAGCATCATCCCTGTCAGTGGAGGTTTTAGGCAATGACATGGCAGGACATATAGTGGGGGTAGAGACAGATTAGGAGGAGGTAGACCTATGCAAAGTGATGTGTGTGGCAGGTGGTCATATGTCGCCTCAAGCACGTGGTACCCAAGTGTGGGATGTCTTTCCCACACTTGATCCTCATCTGACATAGATTACAAATATCAAAGGTGCGGTCTGCTGCACATTTCTTAAAGAACTCCCAGACAGCAGAGATCCTGGACGTTTTCTGTGAGACAACAGGGCTCTGCACCTGAGCAGCTCTGACATCTGATGCCTTGGACTGGCTACAGATGGTCATAGAGGATGTTGTGCCTCGTGTTTATTGTGCCTCCTCCTCACTTGACTTCTCTGTTCTATCAGGCACCAGGTGGAGTCAGTGACCTCATCATCGTCATCACCACCTATCTCCTCGTCACTGGAGCCAACTTGGCAGTATGCTACAGCTGCTGGGGCAACATGAGTGCCAATTATTTGTGTGTCACTGGCACCCCCTTCCTCTACCGTTGATTTTACTCCCTTCCTCAACCTCAGAGTTTTAATCAGAGCACTGGAGTTGCTGCGCATCCACTAGCAGCATGTCACTGTCATTGTAGTCAAACAATTCAGCGGACTCCTCCGTGTATGTTGATGAGGTACGGCAGAAGTAGCTGTGGACATGGAGGCTGCATTAAATGCTTTGGCAGCTGAGGTGGACTGTAAACCACTACAAGCCTGGCTGGCAGAGGACTCGGAGGATGAGGATGGCCTGGTTAGCCAATCCTGCAAATGCTCGGTATGTTGCTACTGCTTAAGATGGCCAGCACCAGTTAGAAAGGACAAGCATGCCGCTGCAGAGGATGCACCACGTCCACGACGACCAGAGGCACAGCCTCCCGACACAGAGGCTGATTGCCCTCTTATCTGTGTCTGGGAGCGTCTGCCTGTCCTTTTTGGTCTTTCTGACATGGTGAGTGATATGTAGATTGAAGATATACAGAACTCTGATTCAACTCTGCTATGAAAAACTGGAGAGATGCAGAACTCTGATTCAACTGTGTGTAAGGAGCGTCGCCGCCGGCGTAATAAAAAGTCTATATCCAGCGCCGGCTCGTAGTGATGGGACATTCACTAGTATTAGCAATACTCCCCTCTGCCTGTGCAGTGCTCAGGTGTTGCTTTAATCACCTTAATGCTCCATGCTTAAAACCCAGCCACACCTGAAGCCCAATGCTTTTTCATTGCCTTGGAATCTCCAAGCTGGAAGGAGCTAAACCTGTATTGTCCAGACCACCTGAATACCAGTTTCTTTACCGCTGGACCTTGTCTCCTAAAAGAAGACCTTCTACCACAGTTCCTGGTAAGGACCTTATACCACAGTTCTTGTTAAAGACCTGGTAAGGACCTTATACCACAGTTCCTGTTGGAGACCTTATACCACAGTTCCTGTTGGAGACCTTATACCACAGTTCCTGTTGGAGACCTTATACCACAGTTCCTGTTGGAGACCTTATACCACAGTTCCTGTTGGAGACCTTATACCACAGTTCCTGTTTAAAGACCTTCTGCTGCAACCCTGTTTAAAGACCTTCTGCTGCAACCCTGTTTAAAGACCTTCTATCACAGTTCCTGAATCATCAACCCGCTGCCCTGCATCTTGCAGAATCCTTAACCCGCTATCCTGCAGAATCCTCAACCCGCTGTTTTACAGATACAAGAACCCTCTGCATTTCCCAGGACTCTCTGCCTATACCTGCAATCTGCATATATCATATATATATATATATATATATTTCTCCCTGTTCAATAAATCTGTTTATATAAACAATCTGCCTTGTAAGATCCCATTCATTGCATATTGGCTTGACCTTGCTGCCCCGGAACCTGGATCCTGACACTGTGTTATCTAGATAAAAGATTTCCAGAACTCTGGTATAACTCAGTGAGACACCCTGATAGCTGGCAGCCAGTGACAAGACACAGATTACAATTCCCAGAAACCACCTATAACTCAGTGAGACTCCCTGATAGGACCCCCTAATAGTTGTCAACAGTGACAAGACACAGATTACAATTCCCAGATATCTGCTAGAAGTATGTGTGACCCCCTGATAGCTGGCAGTAAGAAGATACAGATTACAATTCCCAGGAACCTCCTATAAATCACTGAGACCCCCTGATAGCTGGCAGTGAGAAGACACAGATTACATTTCCCAGGAAACTCCTATAAATCAGTGAGACCCCACAATAGCTGCTGGCAGTGAGAACACACAGATTACAACAATTCCCAGATATCTTGTAGAAATGAGACCCTCCCAATAGCTTCTGGCAGTGAGAACACACACTAACAGAACAATCTCCTGAAAAAACACGTGCTGAGGCTTTGTGAAGCCTTATATAGTGTGCTGTGGGACTTAGCTCTGTGAGCCCCTGATTGCGCAAAATTTGTCCACCTAGAGTCCACCTAGACTTTACATCGGGTGCAGAGCGGGGCCAATACCACAACAAGCATCATGGGGCGTTCAAGAAACTAAGGGTATAGATGACTTATCCCAGCTGTACTGAGCGGCTCTTCTGTATTGCTGTGAAAGAGGGTGTGGTGAGCAAAGAAAAAAAGAAACAATCCGAACAAAGGGTGTTCAACATATGATGCGGGGGAGAGCAGCCTTTGTGCCCAGAGGCTGTATATTCGAGCGCAGGCTGCAGCACGGCATCAGGCCCGAGCACGTGGTGTCAGTCTCTCGGGGGGCACAATTCGTAACTCAGATGTTTCCTGCAGTAACAAGTTTGCGGCCCTGAGGAGTTCCGGTAGTGAACGGCCGAGTGATGCTGCTCCTCCGATCCGCGGTGGCAGCTGGGGTTAGGAACAATTTGTTTGGGCCGTGAATATGGGCGACGCACTCGCAGTCATGCGGGTAAGGAGCAGCCGATTGTGGCCTACCACCGGGGATCAGGGGGGGAGCAGGCTACAGAGTGCCAGAGGTGGAGGAAGGAATAATCACCCCACAGTCGCCGGGGGAAGCTGCAGTTAGAAAGCAGAACGTTCTTCAAACGGCCCACAGTGAGAGAGAGCAACTAAGATGCGGCCATTTTCCTAGGCACACCTCCCGGAAGTCACCTTTAATTTCTTATCTTATTTGCATATATCGCCTGCTCATTAATTATTTTGCACAAATCTTATTAACTGTCCACAAGGAGGCACTATAGACTCACTGCACAGAAGGGACCAACCCTTGTCAGACCCTTTTTTAAAAAAAATTATTTCAGGATTTCACCTATTTTGTAGTTACCTTTGAAGATTGCATGTAACTACCGTCCAACACTGCTGCTGACAGTGACTTTTTTTTCTCCCCTTCTTCCACATTGACATTTTGCTCTTAGAGCATCGGTTTATTTTGCACATTGCCATTTTGCACACGAATATTGCTACTAGTGGACCACTCCGCATCACCACAGATGCACTATATCTGTGTTTTATTGGTCAGAAACAACACCCCCATGCCCCGGATCAAGTGGATGAGAAAATGTTGGGAGGGGCACAGCCACCCCCAGTATTATGGAAATTGTACAGTCTGCAGGCAGAGCAGAGAAAACAAAGATCCATTGTGGGGGACAATCGAGTGAAAAGGAAAACAATATCTGATGTTATGATGTTGGAGCAATTGCATGAGGGGTCTCAAGGTTCTCCTCTTTTGAAGTGTTTGATGATGCCAGGTAGCTGAAGACATGTGGGGTTTTTCCATCAGTAGATGGGAACCTGTCACTCAAACCTCATAAAACGGTTTCCTTAGTAGAGTAGAAGTGGCATTTGAGAACTACATCTCTCAGTGGTTCGTTGAGCACAACAGGGACTGAGGGCTCTGTGGAGTAAGTCCAGATGCAGCTCATCTTCTGGCATATTTGTCCCTGTGGTGCAGGTGGACCTGTTGTTGAGGTCCTCATTTGTCTTCTAGAGGACCTCCTGTTTTGCACAAAATTCCTGCAGCATTGTAAATGTAGCTGCCTGTGCAAGATCTCTCACCTCGGTGTGAAATTCTGTTACCATGGTGCAGGAGTCAAGTGTATCTGGTCCGAGGCCATCAAACCCTACTCTAAAGCCTGTGTGTGTGAACATCATCCTTCATGATCAGGCACAGTTCCTGGGTATAGCTCTGAGTCCATAGTTTTCTCTCGGCCTGAGAGTCCCACGGCAGCACCATCAAATTGTCTGTGTTTGGTCTTCCAGGCTGTCTGGACTTATGGTTAGACTTTGTCATGGGCATAGCAGGACCCCCTGGGAACTGGTGTCCAGGGATAAGAGGGTCAATGGAGGCAGTTATACACTGTGATCGAGCTGTCAGGGCAGAGCGTTAGATGGTCAAGTAGCATAAGAAAAGAAGGTATGGCAGAGTCAGCGATTCTTTCGACCGTGGCCTTTTCTCTCTCTATCTTTCTTTAAAATGGATATGTACCTCAAACGAAAGCAGAATTGAACATAGAGCAGCAATCTAGTCTCCACAAATTCTGTAAGAAGAGAGGGAATCAACTCACATATTGTGGTGTCTCGATCAGACACTTGATATATTCAGTGGCCGGTGATTTTCTAAGGAGCACCGGATCTCCTGAACGTCCAGCAGGTCCTTCAAATGCTGAATAAGGCCAGGATTCTCAGGATTGTTTAAAAAATATATATTTATTAAAATAATAGCAAAATAAACGGGCAAATCACCCAAACGCGTTTCGCGATTGAAATCACTTCCTTAGCAGGTCTCTTGTTACAGAATTTGTGGAGACTACCTATTTAAAGAAAGAAGATAGAGAGAGAAAAGGCCACGGTCGAAAGAAGCGCTGACTCTGCCATACCTTTTTTCTTATCCTATTTCACCTGTGGTTTTGGATATACCACCAAAATGGAGGGGGACAGCTGCTGATTAACCAGTTAGAAGTCCATGGACTTTGATTCCCTGTACATATCTATATTTTACTCCCATCGAGTTTCAAATATTGAGTTTAAAATACGAAGCGTTTATACTTGCTATATATAGTTTTGATTTTGCAACTTGTTTTAACGTTATAAGAACTATCACTAGGTGGAGCCATTAATTCAGTTTTCTTTTCTTTTAGATGATCAAATGGCCATTTCCTTGCCCCCCCCCCATTCGGTTTTTTGACCAATGCCACAGATACATACACAGATGGATAGCTGTAATACATCTTTATGAATCTCTATACATAATGCGTTTGTAACACGTCCGTCACTGTCGTCAGCTGTGCGCGTACCCATCCCTCCCTCCCGGCAGTTAGAAAACTCCTCCCACCAATGAGTGGAAACCGACCCCTTCTAAACAAGTCTCCAATTATTGTCTCCGCTGCCCAGTTTGTAATCTCCCATAGGAACTTCCATAGCCACCCCCAATAAATATCCCCTCAGCAAAAACTAAACCCTCCGCAATAAATACCTCCAACCCCTCCACCCACAATAAATATCCCCTCAGCAAAGACTAGCCCCTGCAATAAATATCCCCAACCCCCACAAAAATATCCCTAAAGTAAAAACTGCCCCCCTCCACAATAAATACCCTCCAACCCCCACAATAAATATCCCTTCAGTTGAAAACTAACCCCTCCATAATAAAAACCCTCCAACCCCCCACAATAAATATCCCCTCAGGAAAAAATAACCTTCCTCCCAACCCAATAAGTAGTCCCTCAGTAAAAAGATACACGCCCGGAAATAAATACATGTCGTGATTTATATACCAGCGCTCATTTACATCTTTTACACTAGCCGACGAGTGGGAACTGCCCCCTTCTAAACAAGTCTCCAGTTCTTGTCTCTGGCTGACCAGTTCGTAATCTCCTGTAACCACCCCTTAATAAATATCTGAGCAGGAAAAATAAACTCCACCTTCTAATCCAATAAATAGCCCCTCAACATAAAATACACTCTACGGCAATAAACACATTTTGTGATTTACATTCCTGTGCTCAGAAACAGAAGACATCAATAATGAGAAAACTAAACACGGGACAGAACGCCCAAGGGGGTTCACATTGCTGGCCCTGGGTGGATTTTTATTTCTTGCAAAACCACAATATACAACAATAGACTGTCCTCCAGACAGGTGCAACACCTAGTAAATTATAAAATATTGTTTAGTACCAGTTCTGTTGGATATCTCCCCCTCTGGACAATGAGCACAGTCAAAGCAGCAGCTTTGTGCTCCTTCTCTTGGTACTTTCCTATATCCTGGCAAACAGATATCTGTGCATCGAGACTTTGGAACCTAAGAGAGAACAATTTGATATATTTATTCCCTGATTCCAGTTCAATTTAACCCATTTAACCCCCGCATGCTGAGCTAATGTTGGCCCATTGTATGCTCATCATGTTTAAACATTATTTGAAGACATGCTTTATAGTAGGACCCAGACTAATTATAAAGCTTTTTTTTCCAAGCGGACTCAGAAATATCATAATATATCATTATTATGCATACACATCATGTCCCATCAGAATGCTATAATAAGATATGTAAAAAGAAAAAAAATTCAATTTAGATTTCAATCACTTGTAGCATGTAGAATTATATTATATATACACAGTTAGGTCCATATATATATTTGGACACAGGCACAACTTAATACATTTGGCTCTGTATGCCACCAGAATAAGATTAAAATGAAACAATCCAAATGAGTGTGAAGTGAAGACTTTCCGCTGTAATTCAAGGGGTTAAACATTAATATCAAGTACAGATTTAAGGAACTGCAACCATTTTTATACACAGTCCCCCATTTTCAGGGGCTCAAATGTAATTAGACAAATGAATATCAAAAATGTTCATTTTTAATATCTCTGAGAATCCTTTACTGGCAATGACTGCCTGAAGTCTGGAACCCATGGACATTACCAAAGACTTGCAGGGTTATTCAGAGAGCACTGAAATGTCACTGACATGTCGGTGTCCTCTCGTTCCCTGCACTAAAGGGGGATTCGGCAATTCTAGTTCCCCGTCCCTGCAGGATATTCAGCAGGGTCCCCGTAGTGCGTCGAACAGGAGTCGAAGGAAGCCATCAAACAGCCTTTCGAACAGTCCACCGAATGAAGTGCCAACTTGTCAACAACCCTCCGATTACCATGAAAACATGCCAACAAGCTGCCGAATGTTACGGAAAAACCCTGATGACCCGTTGAACGAGTCGAAAAGCCGACAAGCTGGACTATAAAAAAAATAATACCAGAGCCAATCGAAATTCTCAAATTGAAAAAAAAAATATCAATTCTTGCAATCACTGCACCTGTGTATCTTAGAGAAAAAAAAAGCCTTTAAATACACATGCTACTGATCTGTCAGCTCACAACCAACAACTCAAAATGTCGCAAAGCAGAAAACGTAAGAGGAGCCAAGGAGGAAGCAAAACATCTCATTCACATCAGAGGAGAATGAGACACTTGCCAAGAAGATCCTTCACCATTACAATGGCCTTTTCGGGGCTGCGACTAAGAAGACTAGGGATGGGCTGCTGGTTCGATTCGAACATGAGTTCGAATTGAACATCGGCCGTTCGACATTTTGGCGAACTGCAAACTTTTCGGGATGTTCGGAAAAATTTAGGGAAACAAAATTAGATTTTTTTTTAAAAAAATGCTTAAAAAATCCTAAAAATAAAGAGACTCTTTACTGCAGAATATTAAAAGCAACGGTTTATTATATATTAACATAAAACGGGAATATTTTTAACATTGAAGCCTATGGGATTCAACATTTCCCACACCTTGTTGCTAAAACATCAGGTAGACGCGGCCCTCTAATCAGGCACTGTAGAGGACTGCCCGCTGGAGCCTCCCAAGGATCCCCTTGAGGAGCGAGCGGCCGCCGGATGACAGAGCTGCGACTGTGCGGGCTGGCCGGCCGGGTGCTTGTGGCAGAGAGGCAGTGCAGGGAGGGAGCCACTGCACCTGTGGCCACGGCAGACCCCCCCACAACCAGGAACCCGGGAGCCCCCACTGACCACCAGGCTAAGGTAAGGCAACACATTTTTAAAAAAAATAGAATCCAAGGAGTGTGCGGTTTCATATGCTGCATTAATCATACTGTAAAGGTGCTGCCCAGCAGTGTGCGGAATCATATGCTGCATTAATTATACTATAGAGGTGCTGCCCAGCAGTGTGTGGATTCATATGCTGCATTAATTATTCTTTTTACAAATTTGGTTACTTACCTGTTTGCGTTTGGATTGTAATATGAAGTGAACACTGCAGCAAACATTAATGCTCACGCAAGTGAGCGTTAACATTTGCGTTAAGATCCTAATTTTTCCCACTCGTTGTTGCCCAAACATTTCCCATGGCTTCAAATCGCATTTAAACATGAGCAAAAGCGGTAAAAATTAGCTCAGCGTACAGCAGTGAAATGGCTCAGCACTCAGCAGTGAAATGGTTGAAAATGTTTTTCATTGTTTCTTGTCCCCCAGGGCAGTACCCGGACCCCCGTACACCTTTTATAACTTTTTCAAATGTTCGAATGCGAACCGAACACGGGGGTGTTCGGTCCATCGCAAATCTCTATCTCCGCCTCTCTATATCTATCATGATATAGCTGCTGCAGCTGGACAGCAGCTATTGAGTAGCTAACCATGGAATTGAAAAACAAACTGTTTAAAGTGCCATGAAATGACCTGAAACAAGAAAAAATGGCCAAAAAAATTCTGAGAAAACAAAATGCGCACTGTAGGGCTAAGTAGCTAACATTGGGAAACAACATGGAAGACGCAGATATGCATCATGCCAAGGTTGTTTACATTATATCTCTTTTAAGTTTATATATACAAAATGACTAACCGCTATATATAACTGAAAGGTGTGACATGTCGGGTATTTTCATAGGAAAACAAAATGGATGCCTGTAGCCATTTTGTGTAATATTCATTCATCCATATTCTTCTTATAAAACATTTTTTCTTGTGTTACCTTTCATCTACTTTGAAAAAACAGAGACAAGTTCATACCAAGTTTAAACTCATTAGAAAGGAATAAAAGAGTTATGTGTGTTTTTAAAAATGAATATAATCGTGCAGACATGAAGACGCTATAGTTAAGTGCTAAGACATGTCAAAAGTAAATTTATATTTGTCTGTTTATCAAGAGTCCTTGAGTAAAATATATTTTCTTTAAGGTTTAAGAGCACACATCTATTTTACAAATATATATTTTATATATCCAATATATATCTATTAGTAGTAATAGAATAGATGCTCCAATATTTTGTAAGTGTATAACTATAATGGTATATATAGTAGTAAAAGATATCGAATTTTTTTAGTTTAAAAGTAGAAATATGTCTATATGTTAACTGGTAAGAGTAATTGAGAAGAAACCTTGAAATAAGCAGGGTAGAGAAGGATCTTAAATTTAAAATAACAGAAGAGACATGATTTCTGGAGAAAACGTGTTTGGCTACAGATAAGAAAGTGACCTATGACCTATGATAGAGGAAAATAAAATCAAATAATTGCAATTTTATTTTTAAATCACCACTGCCATCTAGAGTTATATTATGGTTGACAGTTCTCATTGAATATCATTGAGCATATATTTTATGCTAATTAGAAACACGTGATAAGTGATGTAAAATACCCTATATCTGGGTAGTCACAGAGAGTATACTTAGTTCAGTTTCACTTCTTCCTCTCAAGAGACTTCAGCTTCATTTTTCCTCTCGTGCATTACTTCTTCCTCTCACGCACTCAATCAGAAATGAGTCATGCTCAAGGAGAGACTCAGAAAGAGAAAGAACTAAGATGGACAAAACTTATAACATCTTAGAAACTCTTTTATAATATTCTCACAAATTCTCACACACTCTTCAATTAACTCATTACAGCCAAAGGAATTATTGCTGCTTTAACCAAGAAGTTCACAGATAGGATTGAAAAGATCTTGAAACAGGTAAAGTATGAAGGCAATTTAAGTGGAATTAATTTAGAGATACATATATCCAGTATATATATGGGTGCAAAACCGGTGGCAACCTGCATAAACCACATTGGTAATGGTATTGCCTGGGTGCAAAAAATCCAAGAATAAGGTACAAAAATCCAAAATAGGACGCACTCCAGGGCTTAGGTGAAAAAAGTAAAAACGATGATTAATTCAAGATACATTAAAAAGTATGTGCCCATTGGCACTCGCCGACGTTTCGGCCCTCACAGGAGCCTTTATCAAGGTGATGATCATGGGCAGCAATAGCATATTTATACAAAATATTAAAAACATCGCAATCTTACTCACCACGCTTGTAGCGTGCCGCCGGGCAAAACGCCAATTCCCCAAGGGGTGTGGTGTCCGAAGCCGGTCAGGCACGCGAGTGTGTGATGTAGTCTGTTCGCGCCGGGTGCAAACTCCCTGGAAGGTAACCAGGGAGACGCATCACGGCGAACAAAAACTGTAAAAACAAAAGGAGTATTTTAAACAGAAAGGCGAGCTAAAAGAAAGAGACATAACATAAGGACCAGATCTAATGGCTAGAAAAATGACAATTATGAATACGAAGAGAGCATAATTATTCCCCCATAATAATATCATAGTGGCATGTGGATTCGCTCATCTGAAGCAAAGGATGAATGGAATGTATTCCATATATGGAATAAAGATCTAATATAGATCAAGGGTCAGTGGAAGATATTGAATGTGCAAATGATCATCAACTTGATAAAGGCTCCTGTGAGGGCCGAAACATCGGCGAGTGCCAATGGGCACATACTTTTTAATGTATCTTGAATAAATCATCGTTTTTACTTTTTTTCACCTAAGCCCTGGAGTGCGTCCTATTTTTGATTTTTATATATATATGGGTGTGTATATTGCAAAGGATATAGACTGAAATTTATCCCGGATATCGCTAGATTGGACTTTATGTATTTCTAACCT
Organism: Leptobrachium leishanense; assembly: GCA_009667805.1. Taxonomy (NCBI): domain Eukaryota; kingdom Metazoa; phylum Chordata; class Amphibia; order Anura; family Megophryidae; genus Leptobrachium; species Leptobrachium leishanense. The sequence continues at coordinate 559,202,349 of CM019063.1, forward strand.
GCAGTATAGAAATATGAGTGTCTGATAACAAGGATATCAATTTATCCTAAATTATTTGTTGCAGTATATACATATATATATATATATATATATATATATATACAGTATATTGAAATTGGAAGAGCTATTGTGATTGAATTACTAAGCAGGGATTTTATAACCTACAATTTAAAAGCATAAGATTAGAAGCTTAATTCTTTATTAGGGGAGGATTCACTAAATAATACATATATGCATATCTATACTATAATTGAGTAAGGCTTGGCGTGTCCGTCGCCAAGCCTTCTCTGCGCATGCGCGTGCAACCAGCGGCGGTTGGCTGCGCGCGCATGAAACCGCCGTGGCACGAGCAGGCTGTGCGCTCGCCGCGGCGGTTACAAGATGCACACAGCAGCCGGGTAGAGGCTGCGCTCGCAGCCTCTACCCGGCTGCTGCGCGCATCCAACCCCCGAGCCATACTTACCTTTCCGAGCAGCGCCGGGGAACTGAAAGTTCTCGCTTCCGCTCTTTGAAGGACCCAAGCCCCGGTCACGTGGGAGGCTTGGGTCCTTCAACGACCTGAAGCGGGAAAACTTTCACTTCCCCGGTGCCGCTCGGAAAGGTAAGTATGGCGCGGAGCTCATGGGGCGGCTGTCCGAATGCCGATAGAGCATTCGAACAGCCGCCCCATGTCTGGTCTGGGGTCTGATCTGGGGCATATATCCATGAGAGCTTGGGGGGGCAATATCCACGAGCTGGGGGCAATATCCAGGAGCTGGGGGCAATATCCATGAGCTGGGGGGCAATATCCATGAGCTGGGGGACAGTATCCATGAGCTGGGGGACAGTATCCATGAGCTGGGGGGCAATATCCATGAGCTGGGGGACAGTATCCATGAGCTGGGGGCAATATCCATGAGCTGGGGACAGTATCCATGAGCTGGGGACAGTATCAAGGAGCTGGGGGCAATATCCATGAGCTGGGGGCAATATCCATGAGCTGGGGGCAATATCCATTAGCTGGGGGGCAATATCCACGAGCTGGGGGCAATATCCACAAGCTGGGGGGGCAATATCCACGAGCTGGGGGGCAATATCCACGAGCTGGGGGGCAATATCCACGAGCTGGGGGGCAATATCCACGAGCTGGGGGGCAATATCCATGAGCTGGGCCAGTATCCACGAGCTGGGCCAGTATCCACGAGCTGGGGCAATATCCATGTGCTGGGGCAATATCCACGTGCTGGGGCAATATCCACGTGCTGGGGCAGTATCCACGTGCTGGGGCAATATCCACGAGCTGGGGGGCAATATCCACGTGCTGGGGCAATATCCACGTGCTGGGGCAGTATCCACGTGCTGGGGCAATATCCACGAGCTGGGGGGCAATATCCATGTGCTGGGGCAATATCCACGTGCTGGAGCAGTATCCACGTGCTGGGGCAATATCCATGAGCTGGGGCAATATCCACGAGCTGGGGGCAATATTCAGGAGCTGGGGGGCAATATCCACGTGCTGGGGCAATATCCATGAGCTGGGGCAGTATCCACGTGCTGGGGCAGTATCCACATGCTGGGGCATATATCCACGAGCTGGGGCAGTATCCACGAGCTGGGGCAGTATCCACATGCTGGGGCAGTATCCACGTGCTGGGGCAGTATCCACGAGCTGGGGCAGTATCCACGTGCTGGGGCAGTATCCACGTGCTGGGGCATATATCCATGAGCTGGGGCAGTATATCCACAATAGACTGCCCTCTGGGCAGGCTTTCCACCTTGTACAGGGTGAGCCAGTCAAACCTGCATTTTTGAAATGACTGTAAAAAATAAACGGATGGATATTTCAAAATTTTATTGTTACTATATTAATGTACATTAAAAAGCATTTAAGAAACAACATTCACTGTTTAAAAATAACTCCAGTAAGATGGTGTCCTTCCCGATTGAGACATTCTTGTAGGCGATTTCTGAAACAGCCCATTTCCAATTGCAACATTTCCGAATAGCGTGGTGCATTCACAGTAACTGCTTGCTCCCTGTCATTTTCAAAAAAAATACGGGCCTATGATTCCCAATGAGGACATTGCGCACCAAACTGTTACCTTGCTTGAATGGAGTGGTGTTTGATGGAGTTGTTGAGGGTTTTCATCACTCCAATATTGGAAATTTTGTTTATTCACAAAACCGGAGAGATGGAAATGTGCCTCATCGCTCATCCACAGGTTGTGAACAAGGTCCTCGTTTTCATCAAACATGTCCAACAACGTTTGACAAAAACGCCGTCGAGCTGCAAAATCGTTTTCATTCATAGCCTGAACAATCTGAATTTTGTATGGGTGATGGTGTAAATCTAACCTCAAGATTCTTCGGACGCTCGTGTTTGCCATGCCAAGCGCAGCACTCTGTCGACGCCCCGATCTCCGAGGGCTTCTTTCCACAGCAACTCTCATGCGGTCAATATTGGCGGGAGTTCGCACTGATCTTGCACTGCCACCCCTTCTGCTTCTCGTTTCACCAATTGCTTCAAAGTTTGTCACCCACAATTTGATTGAATTAACAGACGGCACTGGCTTATTTCCATTAATTTGAAAATTCTTCCGGAAACGACGCTGAGCGGCTGCATAACTACCACTTTGTTAAAACGCTTTCACAGCGAATGAACGTTGTTGTTTAAACCACTGCTCCATGACGACTGAAATGCTTAGTTGTGGGGGACACAATGGTAACCTTGCTAACTCGCTCCGCCCACTTTCACGGCTCTCCCGCCCTTTTCAAAACTGCAGGTTTGACTGGCTCACCCTGTATATATATATACCAGATTCTAGCTTTGTTTTAAATATTTTTTTCTGGGAATTACATGTTTTCTTTCCAGAAACGTTTTATTAAGTTGAACTAACCATTTATGCTTAGTTACTAACTTTAGGATTTAAGTAAATTGTACTAATAATATGTGCTGATATTACTAACAGGGTCTAATTCTGAAAGCTAGGAATCTGTGGGCTGAGGGTTGTTGTTTTTTTTTATAAATCCTTGATTTTTGTTGTGAGAATAAATAATTTTTGAATATGTAATAAATATATATGTTTTTACCTAGTTTGGTTGCGGTTTTATTTTTGTAAACAAAACAGACAAGTGAAAACAAACTCAGGAGACGGTTTTTGTAGAGATAGTTTTATTATTGTTTATATCTCGTATAAATTTCTTTATTGAATAAACTCTCCCACAGAAAATACACATATATAATGTTTTTTTAATCTGAAAAGTAGAATTTAATAGAAATCTAACTTAAATGCTTTTTCATTCAGAATTGCTTTGTTTGCATTAGTACGCGAGATAAGATGTAGAGTTGAATCTTGCAAAACCTAAGGCCTGTGAAAGGATGTGTTAGTGCAACATTGTAGCTACAGTCCAGTTTCCCGAGAAAAAGCACAATGACTTGTTTAAAATGGACATTTTTGTGATAAGCGGGATATGATGTTTTGTGAGACCAGCTCCATTGTACTGAAATAAATCATTCCTTTTGCTTATTTTTGAGCTAGAGCAAAAGCGCCACCTCACAATTAAATTATAGGTAGAAAGTTAAAAGTCCCGATGATTCAGGAGTTAATTTGGTAGGCGTGGAATTGGGCTAAGCAAAGATTTAAATGGTGAAGACAGAGTGGGGGCTTCTTCTGAAAAGCTTCTTAGAAAAGTTTTGGGGCGTCTTCTAAAAGAAAAGAAGGGATTGCTGCTTTTTCTAACTTCTTCTTCTATGGGCGGCTTCTTCTGAAGATTCTTCTGAATCTGGGGGGGGGGGGCACCACCTGGTCCTATCCCAGCCAGAATGTCATGATGAAACGATAAACTTCTCTCCTGAGATTTATGTGAGAAATTTCTAGCAAGTATTTCTAGAAAGGAGGGGACAGACACACAGACACGCAGATACCTAAGCAGGAACATGTTGTCACTGTCATGCCACTCTCACATGTCTTACATCTTGACACCAAGTAGACGTGTGCACAGCACAAAATTTCGTTTTGAACTAATGGATTAGTCCTAAAATGCAATTTATTTAGTTGCTAAAGAAATTCGTTTTCAGTTCTTTAGTATGAAAACTAATTTCATTCATCCGAAAACCAGTGGATACAATTACTATTGTAGTGGCTCCTCAGAGGGCTGAGATCGCCGCTTGTTACAGTATCTCTCACTCTCGGCACAATGTGGGCCATATTACATAGCTGGTGCTAACTTAACCAGAGCTGTTGTAAACTTCCCAGGGCCATTATAGCCTATGGAGGTTTTCAGTTTACAACAGCTCTGGTTAAGTTAGCACCAACATTGTAATACTGCCATGTGTCAGGCAAAGCTGTTACAGTAACTGACTGCTGCTCATCACAGCGCTCAGAGTTTCAGTAAAACTAGTAAATAATATTTTTATATATGAGGTTAGAACAATATTATTTCCCCTCTCTGTATAATGTTTAGAACATCCTCCTGCATTAATTAATACCCCTCTCTGTATAATGTATACAACATCCACCTGCATTAATTAATACCCCTCTCTGTATAATGTATACAACATCCTCCTGCATTAATTAATACCCCTCTCTGTATAATATTTAGAACACCCTCCAGCATTAATTAATGTCCCTCTCTGTATAGAACATCCTCAATTTATACCTTTCTCTGTATAATGTATATAACATCCTCCTGCATTAATACCCCTCTCTGTATAATGTATAGAAGATCATCCTGCATTAATTAATGTCCCTCTCTGTATAGAACATCCTACTGCATTGGCATGTGGAGGGTGCAGAACTTCGGATGTTGCGCTCTTCATTGCTGGTCTCCTTCACTCAATGTAATATCACAAAAAGGACTGAAACTAAAATGTAGTGCATTTTATTTTAGTTTCTTTCGTTTTTTGTACTGAGCAGTTTCGTTTCTCTTGAGTCATACGAAAACTAAATTATCCCAAAATTCGGACTAAATCGTTTTAGTACTAAAACGAATGCACATGTCTAACACCAAGGCAACTATCAGTTCATCAGAGGATATAGACTACTGATCCAAGGTCCTTACTGCATCCATTTCATTGGTAAGTATGAGAAGGGAAAAATATATTTATTTAAATATGAGTAATCAATTACAGCATGCTATTTACCTCTAAACTATCTTTGCAGACAAGAATCACTATTTGTGATCAATTGTTAGTTTTGGGGAAGCAATCATATGAGTCAAGACTGCAGATTGACAAATATATTGTATTCTCCAATGACAGATGATCCAGATATATTTCAGTAGATATATCCAGATTGGTCGCAAAGAGATAATATGAAATGCTGTAATACACTGATATCTAGATAAATCTGTAGGTTGAAGTCTTTAAGGTGTATCCCAAGCAGAGATCAGTATCAGGGTCATTAACTTGATCTAAGGTAATGCGTTATGGCAACATATTATTCCGGTGAAATTCTTGATAACTGTGAAATACAGATAGTGAACTGTATGCTATATGCCTAGATATATGTATTTGTATAGAAGCGTTGAACCATTTTTGTTTGTTCATTAAAAATGATTTTCGTTTACACATTTCAATGAGTGATCTATGTTTGATATATATTCAATTGATGTGATAGCGATCTGTCAATTTCAGAATGTACGAACTGAGCTAGTGTTTATATATGTCCGCTTGAAGGATTTTCTGTAGGTTTGCTTGACGACGAGTAATCTAACTTGGTTACCTCCTTTTGAGGATAATAGGAGTAAGGTGATCTGGTGAAGAGGTAAATCTTGTGATCCCTTCTTTCTATGATTGTTGCTGAGATTGACATATATTTGGAGGGATGTGCCGAGGTTATAACCATTTCAGCCTATTCTTATCTAAAATACCATGACAGCACAAGTCTAGCCAATAATCCTTAGTGGCTCCCTGTTACTGTCTCTATTCTGCCCCTTATCTTCTGTATCAGTTTGGTAAGGTGGACCCCTTCAAAAAAACTCCTCCTTCATGGATAAAATAAGGCAGGTGGAGGTTTCTGATACCAGTAAAAAATTGGATAATTAGATAAATTATATCATAGTGAAAAATTCATTATGAAAAATGGTGTTTTATCATTCTGTTCTGTTCCTGAGGACAGCGAGGCATGACATCAAGGGCAGAAGGTTTCAACATTACTTTACTAGAGATATAACCCAAATAATTTCTCATGCATAGCCCTCCATCCTCTGGAACACTCTACATCGTACTGTCAAAGCTTCCCTCAAACACTCCCTTAGAGACATACCTATTCAGGCAAGCCTACCACCCCACTCACTAATACACCTCACTGCCCCAATCAGTCCATTGCTCTCACCTTGCAGTCCTCTCTGTTTCAACCCCAACCTTTCTAGATGATAAATTCCCATGGGAATAGGGCCCTTGTTTCCCCCTATACTGGTTTATCAAAATTGTATTCAATCTCAACTTGTTGTAACCCTGTCTATATTGTGCCCGTTGTTCAGCGCTGCGGAATATATGCGACAAATAAATAAAAGTCTAATAATAAGATAATCAATGTACGGTGACTTTTAAAGTGATTATTTATAGTGTACTTTACAGAGAACCAATAGAAATGGAATAAGGAGATAATTAGTAAAATGATTGGATCCCGGGGAGGTTTGTGAAAGGTGTAAAGCATTTCCCATCACATGTTATATATGAGCTGCGCTGACAACTGCTCTCACCTCATTGTTCTTGCTCCACCATTGCATTTTCGATGTGTCGATGAGGAGCTTCTTGTCTTCTGATGCAAACTCTGTGTATTGTCCCACAGTAACGTATCGTGTGACTTTTTGGACTTTAAACCATTGTCTAATTATATAATGTGTGTTGATTTCTCCATTATGATTAAAGAAAGGTTTATTCATCTTAAGAAGATCCGGGGTGTTTTTTATAAAGTGATGAAGCTGCAGAGATAAGAATAATTAAAAAATGATTTAATAAAGCCGGAAATGCAAGAAACAGCACGTCCCTAATGGGACTTTCTGTTTCCCTCTAATTCTACACAAAACTCATTTTTTCCCCCCCTTTTCTCCCTCCGTGTGTCGCTTCTCCACTTTTTCTCAGGGCTTTAGAAATGCTGAGGTCCCTGCAGCTTCTTACACAATTTGTGTAGTGTACGTAGAGTGTGTAGCGCACTTTAAGCATATTGCACAGCATGAGGAACTTGCGAACCTCCATATGCCTGCCTAGTTATGCAGCGTCTGCGTAAATGATTGGTTGATGCAGCAACATTCCCCATCTGCCGTGACCCAGAACGTTCATGGAGAGACAGCAGTGATGTCACACAAGTCATGCTGACATCATTGGTCTCAGGTAGATAGGATATTCAAAATCCCATCTACCGCTTGGCAGGTGTCTGGGAGAAGGAAAAGCCTTTGCTTCTCACAGCACTATAGTTGAAACTGGGCCGGAGTGGGGGGGCAATTCATGTAGTCTGACCACTTCATAAAGCTAGTCGTCAGGGTGAGCAGAGTCTCCCTTCAATCCTACTGTGCATTGAATAAAGCATTAGCTTCCTTCAAAAACTCACCTTAATCCAGGGCTGGTCTCCATCTGATCTCTGCAGGATGTGACATGCTTCCAGCTCAACATCTGGCATGACTATAGGGGAGCTTGGAGTTTCAGCCAATCCAGTGGCTCTCAGAGAAGGAAGGCTTTGATCTCATTGACAGGAGCTTTTATCTGAAGTATTCTAAACCCAGTAAGTCTGAGTTGAGGGCTCCTTGAGCTGAGGGTGTGGGCGGGGCTAACTCCCTGCATTTAGATGTCGAATTAGCCATTTAAGCTCCCCACTGAGGGAGAGTGTGCAGGGAGCTCACAGCAGCGCTATCACTCAGATATGATGGAACGCTGACACTGTGTAGCGAGTCCCTTTAACCCATAGTGACTGGGTGGTTGTATGAAAGTTTGTCCGAAAGTGGAATGTGCTTCATGCACATTGATGACATCATTGTGACTGCCAGGTTCCCTGAAAAAGGCAGGGCAGACTTCCAGCCTGCCAGTCTGCAATGGGATCCCGGACAGAGAGGTGTGTATAGGGAGGGAGGTAGGTTATGAGACCTTGACGTACATAATACGTCTGCGGTCATTAAGGGGATTTCTACTATGAAACATGATGGTTTTATTAAAACCTAATAATAAAATTATAAAATGTAAAACTACTAGTACACCAATACGCGTTTCGCCTTAAAAAGCTTCATCACCAACTGATGAAGCTTTTTAAGGCGAAACGCATATTGGTGTACTGGCAATTTTACATTTTATAATTTTATTATTAAGTTTTAATAGAACCACCACGTTTTTATCCTGTTTGGTTCCTGGCTGATTCACATCGACCAAGGAGGTGGCTGAGGCTGATAGGTGATCCAGTGCACCTAGATAATATCACTGGCTGCCTTCAAATCTGGTGTCTGAGCTCTGAGACACCAGTAAACGTGAGTAGCATAAATTATGGTATACTCATACTTTTTTATTTCAAACGGTGCTACGCCATATATGATTTCTGCTTTTAAGGGCTACAGAAGACCCCAGAAGCAACATCCTGCAAATATTTCACCAACAGAGCATCTGAAGCGCCAACTCTGCCACATTTTCCCTTTAAGGGTGTGTTTGAAGGAGGGGAAACAGGGGGAAGTCAGACAGTACGAGGGAGAGCGTTCCAGAGAATAGGACTGCACGTGAAATCCTGCAGTCTATCATGGGAAGAGGTGATGCGGGGAGAAGCTAGGCGCAGGTCACTGTTTGACCTTAGGGAGCGGGCTGGGGTGTATTTGGTGATTAGTGAGGACAGGTAGTGGGGAGCTGAGTTAGTGAGGGTTTTGTAGGTAAGGATAAGGATTTTGAACTTAATTCTGCATTGGATGGGGAGCCAGTGAAGGGACTCGCAGAGACAGTACGGTTTGTGAGGTGTTTTTTTTTTCTTCATTCGGAATTTTTTGTCCTGGTTTTTTTTTTTTTTTGCCTGGCCATTTCAGGCCGGTACAATTTTGTCTAGTTTCGGATCGATTCTGAATTTCGGATCACTTCGTTTTGTGTTTTTATGAGTTGCTGCGTATTTTGGGTTGATTTGTATTTCATTTTTTATTAGTTATTTCAGTCTGTGAAACAGATTACTACAAATAGTTAATTATACTGTAGAGATGTGCCTCCCCACAGTGTGCAGGACTCATACGCTGCATTAATTATTCTGCATAGAGGTGCTTCCCCTCAATGTATGGATTCATATGCTGTTTTTGTTTTCTCTTTTTTTCAGATTATTTCCTAACGTTTTTACCCTTATCTGATCATTTCGTACAATTTTTTTTTTCCCGTTTCAGATAATTTGGTTCCATTTCTTTTGCTTTTTTTATTTCATTTCAGATCATTTAGTTCATTTTGTTTATTTTTTGTTTCAGATCATTCCTTTCCGTTTTTTTTTTGTTTCCGATCATTTGGTTCAGTTTTTTGTTTTAGACAAATTTGGATCTTTTCGATTGCATGTTTACCGCAATTCGTATTTTCCAACCGATCTGAAATATCGGACGGACAGTTTTAGTTTTCGGAAATGCTTCCGAAATATGAAAACACTGATTTTCATCTGAATTTTGAATCGGAACGAAGCAAAATGCACATGTATATTACAGAGTTGGGGAGGATCTATTGTGTCTAAAGTAGAGGTAAGAGTAGCGTTATAGTGGTCGGTGGCAGCGTCAGGGCAGGTAAAGGTTGATGAGTATGGGAGATTTTGAAGGAGTTTGAGAATTGATGGGGATCCACGGCATGCAGACTTCTGCGAATGAGTGTGTGACTATGTGGGATGGGGAAGCAGGGAGCGAAGGTAGTCCAGATAGGATGAAGGAGAGACGGTGGTGATCAGAGATAGGGAAAGGGTGACAGATAAACTCAGAAATGAGCAGAGGTTGGAAAATACAAGGTCAGTAGAATGACATTCACAGTGGGTAGGGAAAAGGGAGGATTGCGTAAGTCTAAGGAAAGATGAGAGTGAAAGAAGTTAGGTGGCAAAAGGATCATCAATGGAAATGTAAATAACAAAAAAAGTTAAAAAAGATGAATTTTCAATCATATACAGCATGTGGAATATTTTCTTTTAACATTTTATCATCCGAACCTTTGTATTTATATATTCTATGGGTTAGGCTTGTTAAAATAAATTAGAATTGGGAGCCATTTACTTTATTTTTCAGAAATTACGTGATTTTAGTTAAGAAAAAAAAAACCTAAATAATCATTAGTGCAGCATCATTGTTCACATTATAATTAAAATGTGAACAATAGCGCTGTATTAATAAAAATAAAAAAAATATTATTTTTATTGATTTTTGTTGTTACTTTTAACATGGTCATGTTAAACATTAACCTCTAGCTGCCATGGATCGGGAGATTTGGGGGTCCAAAGGACCCCCTATCTCCACTACAATGCTTCTATAAAGTGCCTTGGCAGCAAGGGGTTAATTCTCACAATGACATAATTGTGCCATGCGTCAGTGGATAGGGAGAGGCTCCAGAGGCTTGGCTAACATCCAAGATGTCAGCCACTTCTGGTAGAGGTCCGCAATCCGACGCTGGATGATGTCAGTAGTATAGACATGAATATTATGTCAAACTCAGGTTGACAGGTGTCTAACTATACCCAGACCATGCCAGACACCGCCCACTCTCCAACCAGACCACACCAATACCCCATCCATTTTTCCAAACAGACCACATCCAGAACAATCAATTTCCATCCCAGACAAGTCACTTACTCTGCCCAGACTCCTCCCACAGTCAGCTCCAGACCCCGCCCTAATTGTTAAACCTTTACTCTGCCCAGATCCATTCTAATCCCTCACCCATAACCAAGCCCAGACCCTACCCTATAGTTAGTGATGAGCCGAACACCCACACAAAAGTTCGAACTCTAACTCGAACCGAACTCAATGGAAGTCAAAGGGACTCAAAAGTTCGATTTTTAGAGTGCCCTCCAAGAGTGCATATATGCAAGATATTGGTCATAAAAGGTGTATGGGGGTCTGGGTAGTGCCCTGGGGAAAAGGAAACAAGGAAAAAAGTAAATACAAAAGTTTTTAAAGGAACAGTGAGTTTTCCATGAAAAAAAGGTTAAGAATAAAAAACAAAAAATTGCTTCAAATATCGTGTCTAGGAGGTCCCCATAACCTGCCCATGAGGTGGCAGATTTGTAGGATGTATAGAAACATATAAAAACAAAATTGGGGTATTATATCCTTATGTGACCTGCTGGGGGCAATATAGATCCATGTTTGAGCTGCTGGGAGGAGTGTATATCCATGTATGAGCTGCTGGGGTCAGTATACATCCATGTATGAGATGCAGGGGGCAGTATATATCCATGTGTGAGCTGCTGGGGGAAATATATATCCACGTGTGAGCTGCTGGGGCAGTATATATATCCACGTGTGAGCTGCTGGAGGCAGTATATATCCACGGGCGAGCTGCTGAGGGCAATATAAATCCACGTGTGTGTTTCTGGGGCCAGTATATATCCATGTGCATTGTGTATGAGTGAGTTTCATTGCTGTGGAGCTCTGTGATAAAGCTCATACACAAGGGCCTGAGTTGCTGCACTATGGGCCTCTGGGTCATACTTGCCCCATGTGCCAAAAGTTGCCAGTCAGCCCCTGGGCGGCAACCTGTATGAAAAGACATTTTAGGACACACAGAACAAGTTTAGTGATTTTTTTTGGCTAAATTATGGTGAAACATATGCAGGCTTTGGATAAAAGTAACAATAGGTGGTTTAAAATTGGGCCTTTAGCTTTGGCAACAGTGCTGTCACACCGTAACCTCTCTGTGGTATTGTGAAATAGTGCAGGGTTGGACCATGTGGTCCTATATTAAAAGATATGAATCTGGTAAAGGTGTCAGTGCACCCAAATATTGTGCCTTTGGTGGCAGCAAGTGCCTTCACACCGTAACCCTTTTGTGGTATTGTGGAAGAGTGCAGGGTTGGACCATGTGGTCCTATATTAAAAATATATGAATCTGGTAAAGGCATCAGTGCACCCACATATTTTACCTTTGGTGGCAGCAAGTGCCTTCACACCGTAACCCCTTTGTGGTATTGTGGAAGAGTGCAGTGGTGGAGGTTTTGTAAATGCAGAAGAGATCCCCGATCTATTCAGTTACGTCAGCATCAGGGGATTGATAGCTGCTGATCCAGGACTGATTCATTTTTATAAATGTCAGCCAATCTACAGAGTCGGTGGACAGACGCACTATTTTGTCTGTGACAAAACCTCCAGCGGCACTGAACGCCCTTTAAGAAAGCACGCTGGATGAAGGGCAACCTAGTAGTTGCATAGCATATTGGCTAAGTTCTGGCCAGTGATCCAATCTCAACACCCAGTAAGCCAGTGGATCATCTGCTGGAAAGCTATCCAGGTCTGCCCTTGCCCCTAGGTAGTCCTGCACCATACGGTGAAGACGCTGGCAATGGGTGCCTACATTTGATGTCCCTGGGCGTCGTGGACTAAAAAAATTTAAAAAGGCATCAGTCAAGCGGCCCCGGCCTTCACCGCTCTTCCTCTGATCATCCGCAGCATCAGAAGCACATATGGCATCACTTGGTAACCTACCATTGCCTGTAAAGGTGTTACACAAGTGTCGCTTTAGAGCGTCCACAAGTTTTTTCATCCTGTGCTCCCTCTGTGAGGACAGGATGAGCTCTGCAACTTTCCCCTTGTATCGTGGATCAAGAAGGGTTGCCAACCAGTAATGATCCCTCTCCTTGATAGCACGAATCCTGGGGTCCTTTCACAGTCTTTGCAGGATAAGGGAGCCCATGTAGCGTAGATTGGAGGTGGCATTAGCTTCCGAGTCTTCCTGGTCAATGAGGAGGATGACCCCATCGTGCATTTCCTCCTCCCAGCCACGTACTAGTCCTTGTGTTTCTGGGCACACAAAACCCTCCCTTGAGGTATCCCCACCTTCAATGCCCCCACTACTTTAATATTCCTCCTCATCCTCCTCCTGTCTGATCTGAGGAGGACCCGCTGGAATGCTGTCTGCGGAAAGACTGGGGCCTTGAGAGCTAGGGAAGGCCTCCTCTTCCTCCTGCTGCTCTGCCTCTAGAGCCACATCTATAATTCCCAGCAGAGTGTGCTCCAGCAGGAACACTAAAGAAATTGTGTCACTGATGCATGCACTGTCCCTGCTCACCATTCTCGTTGCCTCCTCAAATGGTGACAGTACAGTGCATGCATCCTTGATCATCAGCCACTGTGGGGGGAAAAAAACAAGTTGAACTGAACCTGTCCTCATGCCATACTCACACAGGTACTCGTTGATGGCTCTCTGCTGCCTGTGTAGACGCTGCAGCATTGTCAATGTCGAGTTCCACCTGGTGGGCATGTCACAGATCAGACGGTTTGTGGGAAGGTGGAATTCTCTTTGAATTTCTGCCAGGTGAACACTTGGTGTGAATGACCATCTGAAGTGGCTGCAGACTTTTCTGGCCTGGCTGAGAAGCTCTGTCAGCCCTGGGTACCTGGTTAGGAAACGCTGTACCACCAGATTTAGGATGTGTGCTAAGCATGGTACATGCGTCAACTTACCCAAGCATAGGTCGGAGAGAAGGTTGCTGCCATTATCACAGACTATTCCCAGCTGAAGCTGGTGTGGTGTTAACCATCTCTGCACCTGCTCCTGCAGAGCTGACAGAATTTCTGGCCCTGTGTGGCTCCTGTCCCCTAAACAAACCAGCTCAAGCACAGCATGGCATCTTTTTGCTTGAGCCATTGTGTAGCCCCTGTCACGCGTCGGTTTAACTGCCACTTCACCAGAGACACAGAAGGAGGAGGAGGAGGGAGAGGTGGTGGTGCAGCAGACAGACCTCTTACAAGCAGCTTTCTGGAGGCGTGGTGGATGAAAAAGCTCCAGCACAGAGCCCCATCTTGGATCCCTCCCAGCTGCAATCAGAGTTACCCAGTGTGCCGTGAAGGGAATGTAATGGCCCTGTCCATGCTTGCTGGACCACATGTCTAAAGTCACATGCACCTTGCTGCTGACTGCCTTTCTCAATGACTACATAACATTTTCTTCCACGTGCTGGTATAGTGCTGGAATGGCCTTCCATGAAAAGAAATGGCGTTTTGGAACCTGCCACTGTGGTACAGCACATTCAGCAAATTCATGGAAGGAAGCAGAGTCCACCAGCTGGAAAGGCAGCAGTGGTAATGTGAGTAATTTTGCTAAGCTGGCATTTAGATGCTGTGCTTGGGGATGGTTGGGACTATATTTTTTTATGCTGCAGCAGCTGGGGCAATGTAATCTGACTGCATAAATCTTCAGCTGATGGGCTGCTGTCACATTGTGAGGAAGGAGCTGGTACATCCATTACTGTACCATCATCCATGTCAGTGGAGGTTGGAGTCAATGACATGCAGGACATAAAGTGGGGGTAGAGACAGGTGAGGAGGAGGACCTACGCGAAGTGTTGCGCCAACGGGTGCATGGCAGGTGGTCATATGTCACCTCAAGCACGTGGTACCCAAGCATCCAGTGTTTTTCCCACGCTTGATCCTCATCTGACATAGATTACAAATAGCAAAGGTGCGGTCTACTGCACATTTCTTAAAGAACTCCCAGACAGCAGAGTTCCTGGATGTGTGCTTTGAGAAAACAGCACTCTGCACCTGAGCAGCTCTGACATCTGATGCCTTGGACTGGCTAGTGCTATGGTTTGTCATAGAGGACATTGTGTACCATGTTTGTTGTCAACCTCCTCCTCCTCACTTGACTCCTCTGTTCGATCAGGCACCCAGGTGGAGTCATTGACCTCATCATCATTGTCATCACCAGCTATCTCCACGTCACTGGAGCCAACTTGGCAGTATGCTGCAGCTGCTGGGGCAACATGAGTGCCAGTTATTTGTGTGTCATCACTGGCACCCCCTTCCTCTAGGTTGATTATATTCCCTTCCTTAACCTCAGAGATTGAATCAGAGCACTGAAGTTTCTGCGCATCCTCAAGCAGCATGTCACTGTCATTGTAGTAAAACAATTCAGCTGACTCCTCCGTGTGTGATAGTGAGGCTACGGCAGGAGTAGCTGTGGACATGGAGGCTGCATTAGATGCTTTGGCAGCTGAGGTGGACTGTAAAGCACTACAAGCCTGCCTGGCACAGGACTCGGAGGATGATGATGGCCTGGTTAGCCAATCCACCAAATCCTCTGTATGTTGCTGCTGCTTAAGATGGCCAGCACCAGTTAGAAAAGACAAGCGTGCCCCTGCAGAGGATGCACCACGTTCACGATGACCAGAGGCACAGCCTCCTGACACAGAGGCTGCTTGCCCTCTTATCTGTGTCTGGGAGCATCTGCCTGTCCTTTTTGGTCTTTCTGACATGGTGAGTGATATATAGATTAAATATATACAGAACTCTGATTCAACTTTGATATAAAGATTAAAGATTTCCAGAACTCTGGTATAACTCAGCGAGACACCCTGATAGCTGGCAGCCAGTGACAAGACACATATTATAATTACCAGAAATCTGCTAGAAGTATGTGGGACATGATAGCTGGCAGTGAGAAGACACAGATTACAAGTCCCAGAAACCTCCCATAAATCAGTGAGACCCCCTGATGGGTGGCAGTGACAAGACACAGATTACCTAAATTCCAAATATTTTGTAGAAATCACTGACCCCCATAATAGTTGCTGGTGGCAGCCAGTGAGAACACACAGATTACCTCAATTCCAAAATATTTTGTAGAAATTACTGACCCCCAAAATTCAGGGTGGCAGTGACAAGACACAGATTACCTCAATTCCCAAATATTTTGTAGAAATTACTCACCCCCCAAAATACTGGGTGGCAGTGACAAGACACAGATTACCTCAATTCCCAGATATTTTAGAGAAATTACTGACCCCCAAAATACTGGGTGGCAGTGACAAGAAACAGATTACCTCAATTCCCAAATATTTTGTAGAAATTACTGACCCCCAAAATACTGGGTGGCAGTGAGAACACACAGATTACCTCAATTCCCAAATTTTGTAGAAATTACTGACCCCAAAATACTGGGTGTCAGTGAAAACACACAGATTAGAACAATTCCCAGATATTTTGTAGAAATGAGACACCCCCCCCAGTAGTAGGGATGAGCTGTTCGGTTCGGACGGTTCAAAGTTCGGCCCGAACTTTTTTTGTTCGAAAGCTCGCGAACTTCAAACTTTTTGGGTGTGTTCGGTTCGAGTTAAAAAAAAAAAAGAAATTTTGAAAAAAGTATAGAAAATGCTTAAAAAAATACAAAAAAATCTAGAAATAAAGAGACTCTTTACTGCAGAATATTATAAGCAACGGTTTATTAGATATTGAATTAAAAAATAATGTGTACGTCCAAAGATTCTCAACTCTAAATGACCTCTGTTCACAGACGGGCATAAAAACCTTCTGTTTTTAGTCTGTTCTAATGAATTTGATACTTTGTATGTATGTAGACTATACTGAGGGGTGTGCTGTCTGCTTTTGAGAAGTGTTAATTACTCTCCTCTAATATGCTGCCTTTCTAATGAGACCAAACACGATCATGTAGAAAAAATATAAAATTTCCTCATTTCCCGCTTTTAACATCTAAAGCAATGTTATTTCTCACCTCGGGATTAAACATTCACAGGGTTATTCAGAGAGCAGTGAAAAGCAGGAGAATAACTGGAGAAGTGAAAATTCGAGGTCAAAATAGCCAAACCAGAAAAATTCTCACATTTATCTCACTTTCCAAATCGGCTATTTGGTCTACATTGTTCTCTTCTCCTGCCAGTTCTCCTGGCTTTCACCTCTCTCTCTCAGGATTGTTCAGAGAAAGGTGAAAACCAGGAGAATGGCAGGAAAAGAGAACCATCTGGACCAAATAGCTGATTTGGAAAGTGAGATAAGGCTAGGGGCAGACTAACGCATTTTTCACAGCGACCGTCAAAAAATGCGTCTGAACGCATTGCCGTATTTTTTTACGGAATGCGCGTAAACGGTCATACGATGCGCATTTTTGTGCGTGATTTTTTACGGATCCAAACCAGGAAACTTTGGGTGTCTGGACGTTATGTTTTCTCCGGACATGAACAGGGTCTGACGTCTCCAAATCACGCACACACGCCGCTAGCGGACGCAGCGCACTCTGTCAAGGTTATTCAGAGAACGTTGAAACTCAGGAGAATGACTGAAGAGAAAATTCTAGGTCACGATAGCCAAACCAGAAAAATTCTCCCATTTATCTCACTTTCCAAATCGGCTATTTGGTCTAGAATTTTCCATTCTCCAGTCATTCTCCTGCTTTTCACCGCCAAAAAATCAGTAAACTTTTTCTGCGTGTCCGAAAATGTCTCCGCTTTTCATACAGACTGCCACCCAAAGCAGTTGTTTATGGATAGATTAAAGAAAAAGCATTTACCGTCATCTGAAATGTCATTTTTTGGTTTTTACATATTTCTATACATCCTAGAAATCTGCCACTTCACGGGCAGGTTATGGGGACCTCCTAGGCACGATATTTGAAGGAATTTTTCATTTTCCCTTTAAAAACTTTTCTTTTACTTTTTGTCCTTTTTTCCTGTTCCCCAGGGCACTACCTGGACCCCCATACACCTTTTATGGCAAATATCTAGCATATATGCCCTCTCGGAGGGCACTCTAAAAACCGATTTTCAGCCCCATTGACTTTTATTGAGTTCGAGTTCGGGTTCTGGTTCGGATCCGAACATTTGGAAAGTTCGGGTTCGGGTCCGAAACGAACTCGGGGGGTGTTCGGCTCATCCCTACCCAGTAGCTGGTGACAGACTGGCAGTGAGAACACACACTAACCCAAGAACAATCTCCTCTCAAATGCGTGCTGAAGCGCTGTGTGAAACCTTATATAGTGTGCTGCGGGACTTTGCCCAATCAGGACTCTGAGCCGTGATTGTCATAGTCTTGAACCTGTCTTGCACCTCTCTGGTGGTCAGGTGCAAGGCTGTAGCCAATTACAGGCTTCAGGCCAGTGGAAAAGTGCATTGTGGTCCATTGTGGTGCATTGTGGGGCATTGTGGGCGAACATACGGCGAACTTGTGGAAATGTTCGTAGTTCGCAAA
Source organism: Leptobrachium leishanense (assembly GCA_009667805.1). Taxonomy (NCBI): domain Eukaryota; kingdom Metazoa; phylum Chordata; class Amphibia; order Anura; family Megophryidae; genus Leptobrachium; species Leptobrachium leishanense. Next base: position 559,220,442 of record CM019063.1, read on the forward strand.
CATGCGATGGTCTAATCGAACTCCAAGCCGAACAGCTCATCCCTAGTCAAATGTAGGCAGCGTCTTCACCGTATGGTGCAGGACTACCTAGGGGCAAGGGCAGACCTGGATACCTTTACAGCAGATGATCCACTGGCTTACTGGGTGTTAAGATTGGATCACTGGCCAGAATTTAGCCAATATGCCATGCAGCTACTAGGTTGCCCTTCACCCAGCGTGCTTTCTGAAAGGACGTTCAGTGCCGCTGGAGGTTTTGTCACAGACAAAAGAGTGCGTCTGTTCACTGACTCTGCAGACCGGCTGACGTTTATAAGAATGAATCAGTCCTGGATCAGCAGCTATCACTCCCCTGATGCTGAATGCTGATGTAACTGAATAGATCGGGATCTCTTCAACATTCCCAAAACCTCCACCACTGCACTCTTCCACAATACCACAGAGGGGTTACTGTATAATGGCACTTGCTGGCCTGCCACCAAAGGCACAATATTTGGGTGCACTGCCACTGACGCCTCTACCAGATTCATATCCTCAGAGGGGTTACTGTGTGACGGCACTGTTGCCGACTCTAAAGATCCAAATTTAAAGCACCTATTGTTACTTTTATCCAAAGCTTGCATAAGTTTCACAATAATTTAGCCAAAAAATCACTAAACTTGTTCTGCGTGTCCTAAAAGGTCTCCCCTTTTCATACAGGCTGCCGCCCCAAGCTGTTGTTTATTAATAGATTTAAGGAAAACCATTTACCGTCATTTGAAATGTAATTATTTTGTTTTTACATATTTCTATACATCCGAAAAATCCAGATTATTGGGACCTCCTAGGCACGATATTTGAAGGAATTTTTTGTTTTTATTCTTAACCTTTATTTCATGGAAAACTCACTGTTCCTTTAAAAACTTTTTTTTTTTACTTTTTGTCCTTGTTTCCTGTCCCACAGGGCACTACCCGGACCCCCATTTACCCTTTATGGCAAGTATCTAGCATATTGTCCTCTTGGAGGGCACTCTAAAATTCGAACTTTCGAGTCCCATTGACTTGCATTGAGTTCGGTTCGTGTTCGAATTCGAACTTTTGAAATTGTTCGCGAACGGAGTTGAACCGAACACGGGGGTGTTTGGCTCATCACTAGTGACAGGTGCATATCATTTTAATATTTGACCGCAGGGTCCACCACTGCACTCTTCCACAATACCTCAGTGGGGTTATGGTGGGAAGGCGCTAGCTGGCACCAAAGGCCCACTTTTAAAGCACCTGTTGTTACTTTCATCCAAAGCCTGCATAGGAGTCACCATAATTTAGCCAAAAAATCACTAAGCTTGTTCTGCGTGTCCTAAAAGGTCTCCTCTTTTCATACTGACTGCCGCCCCAAGCAGTTGTTTATTAATAGAATAAAGGAAAACCATTTACCATCATTTTTTTATTTTTAAATGCTTCTATACATCCTACAGATCTGCCACTTCATTTGGCAGGTTATGGGGACCTCCTAGACACATTATTTTAAGGAATGTTTCATTTTTACTCTTACCCTTTATGTCCTGTAAAAATTACTGTTTCTTTAAAAACTTTGTTTTTTACCTTTTCCCCTAGGGCAGTACCAGGACCCCCATACACCATTAATGGCTAATATCTTGCAGATATGTCCTCTTGGAGGGCACCTTAATTTTCGAACGTTCGAGCCCAATTGACTTGTATTGTGTTCGAATCGTGTTCGCGTTCGAATTCAAACTTTTTCAAATGTTCGAATGCAAATCGAACACGGGGGTGTTCGGCCCATCCCAACTCACACGTACCACATAGGGGACCATTCATTTTGATGGGTAGAATTTGAAAAAACAAACCTCTCACAGTAATACACCAAGCAGCAGTAAAAGCTGCCGAAATGCCCTGTTGTTCGTTGTTTTCATTTAGCAGGTTTATTCAGGTGAATCCCATAGGTTTCGATATAAAAAATATTCCTGTTTTATTAAATATCTAACAAACTGTGTATTTTATTCTGCACCAAAAAGTCTATTTTATTTCTAGATTTTTTTTTTTTAGGATCTTTTATGCATTTTTGGGATTTTTTTCCGCAAATTTTTTTTCGTTTTATTTTCTTTAACAGACCTTTTTATTATCATTCATAGGATTTTATATGTAAATTCCAGACATTTTCGTTCAACATTTTTGATGAACTGTGATTCCCCGAAGCGCGGGGAAAGAGATGGCACCGACTTGTGGGCAAAATTTCGGTGCTCTCTGAATAAACACTTTAATCTTCAGTAGGTTCTGGGGTTTTCTAAGTAGGTAGGTAACACATGTGGAAATCAAATCTAGTGATGTCTCTGCCAAAATCACTGCATTGCAGGCCTTTACAGTCATGATCGTCTTTACCCACAAAGAATTTACCCTCTGTCATTCCTAACATAATCCATGTGTAGGGATATTGTATTTCAGTCAATGCTGCTTCCCATTCACCCTTGAGATTGATAGGTTTTGCTAACTTTGTTGTATAATTTGATATTTCGTTTTGAGGGAAAATATGAAAGGACTCGTTACTGGGCAGAGTGATGCAGAATGGGGAATCCTCTATAAGTCAAACATCCTTCAAGTCTTTTTCACTGATCCAACTATTACATTTTTGGGAGTAACCTAACCATTTAATGTAATAATATTTTTTCCTTAAAATTTTCTTGATCCTGTAGAGACGCTGATAGTCTTATGATACTTTCTGTACTTCCTTGTAGAATGTGCCTTCAAAGGCTCACCTGTACAGTCTTTCAATTTATAGAGCGGCTTCATTCCATTTGTGTTTATTTTAATGATTATAAATATCTTGTCGGTGCATGTGTCACGTTTTCAGATTCCAGCCAGGCCCCCTGGTGGTGAGAGCAGAGCTTATTCAGCTCTGGCAGGTTTTTGGAATAGCCTCTGCTTACCATCTACCCTATGGCTGATAGTCTGCGGTCACATGACTAGCCCTGCTCTATATACATGGCTAGCAGTAGAACAGATCCCTGCTTTAGGATAAGTTCCCTTACTGAGTGCCCACTTTGTGATCTGCTATTGTTTGTATGATTTACTGTGTATGACCTCTTGGCGTGTTTCCTGGACCTCTCTTCTGTCAGCACCCTGTATCGTGTATCCTGATTTACCTGTATATGACTTGGCGTGTATTCTAGATTATTCTATTGTCTGCTCCCTGGAATCTGTATACTGCCTTCTGTGTATTGACCTCAGCTTGTATGACCTGATCTTCTGGCTCCTGATAACCAGTTTCTGTCTGACATCATCATCAACAACAAAACATCAGTCAGAATATAGAATGTTATGTGACGTTATGATAATGGGTTAAAAATCCAGAATCCACATTGAGTTCTTTTATGGTGTTAAAATATGTGATCATTCTCATTTCAAATGTTTTTCGTTCCCAGTGATTTAGTTTTTTTTCTTTTTCCCCTCTTTTTTTTTTCTCTTCCGAGCCATATGATCTTATCACTGTGGTTTTATTATGGGCCCAAGATCGCTCGTGTGTATATTTTCCCATTTTGAATATACCATTTGACTCTCACTTTTTATGACATCTAACCCCCACTCATGTGACCCTTAATGTCCTAATGTTCAATTCTAGGAACTGATCAGTATAGCTTCCAGACCTGAGGAAGAGAGGTTACACTCTCGGAAGCTTGGCCGTTCCCGCTGCGGGAGAACGTTAGGCCAATAAAAAAGGTATCACTACGTACTGCTAGGGAGTCGATAAAGCTGCCTGACTGTTGCACCAGTCTCTTCATATTTTTTCCAATAGTAATCACCATCAGACTCACGTTTGTGTTTAGCTTTAGTTTTACTGGAACTCTGAGCGCTGTGATGAGCAGCAGTCAGTTACTGTAACAGCTGAGCCTAATACATTGCACTGAGATTATGTAACAAGCAGCCAATCTCAGCACTCACAGCCACTGGATTTAAAGGGCTCAAAAAATGCTCCTCTCTATATAATGTATAGAATATCCTCTTGTGAATCCTCTTGCATTAATTAATGCCCCTCTCTATATAATGTATATAACATCCTCCTGCATTAATTAATACCTCTCTCTGTATAAAACATCCTCCTGAATTAATTAATGTCCCTCTCTGTATAGAACATCCTCATTGCTGGTTTCCTTCACTCATCAATATAATATTACAAAAAGAACTGAAACTAAATTGTAATGCATTTCCTTCTGTTTCTTTAGTTTTTTGGACCGAGCAGTTTCGTATCTCTTGAGTCATACGAAAACTAAATTATCCCAAAATTTGGACTTAAATCGTTTTAGTACTAAAACTAATGCACATGTCTATTTAGCATTGAAAAATGTATAGTAATTTTCTTAGATACAATATATCACATATAGTGTAACTCTTACAATTATATTTTGATTTCAATATATCCTCATTCACATCACTTCAATAATTATATATGTTCTGGTAAACACACATATGCAGTTTATAACAGACATTAGCTACATATTAGAGTAATTTAAACTGGCAACAATGTATGTTTTACTACATACTTCTCCATGATTGTTTTTATGTTTGCTTTTATTGTGTGATTTTGGTCACCATAGATACCGGAGGTGTTGGGTGTGTTGTGACGTTTCACGCAGCAGCTAATGTCCGGACGGCACCCAGAATCACTTTGGATTCACGTGCAGGGAAGCCAGCTTTCAACAAAATGGATTGGCGAGTGCATTTATTTTTTTTGTATTTATATGCAATACTCATTTGTCTGTGTAACCTTGAAAATAGCTCATGCACGAGCCAAAACGGTCAGTTTTAACCTTGCTTAAATAAACGTTATTGTTTTTATACGCGTGTGTAGCCTATACAATGCTGGATATGTAATTTTCTACTGGGCAGGCACCATGGCTATTTGTTTTGTACCCTATATTTTTTTGCATTAGAAAGGTGTTGCTGGGACCCAGTTAAGATTTATAATATATATATATATATAAAACTTATATATAGTATTTATTTGTCAAGGGTGGATTACAAACCCACGCGCACACGCTGTCAACAAGGGAATCTTTGCTGACAGATCATACAAATGATAAACCCTAACACATTACTGGAATAGAACTGTTACACATTCCAGGAACACCACTTTGGACATTCGGGCACGTCCAGCATTGACTGAGCATGCTCTCCCTACAGGGTTGGATCAGGGTGGAGTTACGGGGGTGGGATTAGGATGAATCTGGGCAGAGTAAGGGTTGACATCTGGGCAGGGACTGGATCTGGTTGTGGGAGTAGTCTGGATGGAGTAAAAGGTGGTTCTGAGTGGGAAATTGGTGATTTTGGGCATGGTCTGGACTGGAAAATTGGCGGGGACAGTGTGGTCTGTGTGGATAGTGTGTGGAATTTGGGCATGGTATGAGCATGGTTGGATGAGCTACGTGACAAAATAAATTTGACATATTATTCATCTCTATACTACTGGTGACGGATCACGGAACAGGGCTTCAGGAGTTGAAGAAAGTCGTTGCTGGAAAAGGCAGACTCTGCCCTTTCCAACAGTGCCTCTCTTAACTTTAATCTCCTCCCAATCGGGAGGGAGATGTGTCCAATAGAGCCTCCTCCTTTAAGGTGCTTTTCCAGCTTTGCAGGGGGGCTCTGAAACGGACATCGCAATGACATCTGTGTGCCGTGAGGGGGTATAAAAGTAGCATCTGACTTCAAGGAAGTTAGATAGCAGTGGGACCCCAGAGGAGAGAGGTGAGTATCGGGAGGGAGAGCCTGCATAGTGGAAGACATGTGGGGGATGTCCTCTGCATATAGCGGGGGATCCCCATGATGTTCCCCACATGTCATCCGCAGTGAAGAGATTAATGGGATTGACAGTAACACCCTATTTAACTCTGAGGGGATTTTTCCGTAAGTGCCAGTGTTGCACACACATGTTGTTGTTATACTCACCTGACTTTTATAATTGGACGTTTTTATGTTTGGTTCATCATATTTGCGCATTGTATGTAAGGCTAGAGCCATGACGTAAATCGCATAATACACTCGTGGGGAATGTCCGAGAGTCATGTAGTACTTTGGAAACAATAAGACACCTGTTCCAGGATTTGTATAAAGATAGAGGTCATAGACATTTGAATATAGACTTTTGAGTTTGTCCTTCGATCCATGTGGTGGCTGACACCAATAATCTATTTCTCCTACAAGAAGTTTGTCATTCGGTTGTTTTGATAAACAGATGTTACTGAAGAAGCTGTCATATTCAGGTAGAGTCATGTCATTCAGCGCTATGGTGATTGTTTTATTCAACGCTTCTTTATTTTTCCTTCCTGTGTACATATTGGTTGTCCAAGAAGGGTTAAGTATCAATGTCTTCCCATGGAATATTGCAGGTACCTGATGGAAAAATGCAATAATTGCTAAATTAAATGTTCCACATATTATGATAACTTGTGCAGATGACGAGCGGGCAATCTTCATATTTGTATTACTGTCAGAATTTTGATTCTCCATATTTGTATTAAATTTTATGATGAAATCCACACAGATCCCATAACTGGATAAATACTGAGATAAAACCAGCTGATCCGTCTCTCCGCTGTCATCGTCTGATGTAAAGATTCCCACCCAGTTCCAGCCAAAGTATTTAATAATCTGGGATATGATCTTGTAATAGAAATGGCTACTTTGAACCGTTCGGAAAAAACGTGGATAAACGCATCGGTCACTCAGAGCAGGATCTGTGGCTCCATAGCTTATCTGTAAAAATATGAAGCAATGAATGATAACAGGACGCACTTTCATGGCTGGATTTAGGTCGCTTTCAGGCAATAAATGTAGAGGGATACTGTGCTGCTGAGAGAAATATTAAATAAACCTTTATGTATGAATAAAAGTTAAGACAACCAGGATGACAATATTAACCCCTTCCTGACCCCTGACGTACCATGTAAGTCCGATCGGAAATTCTCCCTTAGAAGCGTGGACCTACATGGTATGTCAGGGTCCACTTACCTCCCTCGCTGGGCTTCCGATGCAATCTAGTAGGCTGGGAGCCTGCCCCACCTTTTCAGGGGGCCCTGCAAACACGATGACATCATCATGGTGCGTGATGATGTCATTGCCAGGCACCACCGGCGCCTCCTGTAAAAAGGAGGAAGGGGAGGGGTGGCTCATTTGGAGCCCTTTATCTCCCTAAGGGTTTAATTTAGAAAAAAAAATGCGCTCCTGGAAAGGGGAAAGTTTTCCCTTTGCAGCGGTGCATAACATTAACCCGGATCGCAAATCGGTGCCAAATCAAGATTCAAACCCGGAGATGGCTGACAACTTTAGATGTCAGCTAAGCCTCTGAGTCACCCCCACACCCACTGACATCCTCACATATGTGAGAGGGCGTCAGTGGGCCAGTTAACCCCCTAGCTGCCAAGTGGCGATACTGGAATCCAAAGGATCCCCCTATCTCCCAGTCCGTGGCAGCTAGATGGTCTTTCCAATGATACCAAAAATGACCAGTTTTGTTGTAAAAAAAATTAAAAAAATAATAAAAAATAAAATTGGGTTATTTTAAAAAAAACAATTCTGGGGGTTTAATTAAATAGGATTTAAGCTGGCATTTAGAAAGTTATGAGCATAAAACGGTCAGAATGAGCTCCGCAAACAGAGGAGAAATGACTCAGCAGTGAAGGGGTTAAGAAGCAAAAACATGTAAAAATTGGGTATTTCTAATCTTAGGACAAAATTTAAAAAATATTTAGCCGGGGCCCTTTTTTGGCGGTTGTAGATTTTGGGGATTACATTTAGAAAAAAGTGTGTTTTTTTTGTTGTTTTTTTTTCTCCCTTTTTCATCATATTTGTATTATAGTAAATTATACGATATGATGAAATAATGGTATTTTTAGAAAGTGCATTTATTGGCGGGAAAAAACAATCTATCCTATAAAAGGATAAGGTCCGGCGTGTCCTTCGCCAAAAAACGGACTGCGCATGCGCGACTGACATTTGAAACTGGCCGTTTAAACAAACAGGTAGCTGCGCGTGTCGGCCACCTGCAAAAAAAAAAAAAAAATCGGCACGAGCCGTGCACAGCTACCCGCTTGTTTAAACGCCGCAAGCCCCGATCCTCCAGCGGTGACCGTCCTCCGGCTGTGGCAGGCTGCTCGGCCGGCATCCAGGCTCAGGCGAGCCCCCGACTTGGTTTGGGCCTACAGGCCCAGCCGAGCCGGGGACTCGCCTAAGCCTAGAGGCCGGCCGAGCAGCCAGCGACAGCCGGAGGACGGTCAAAGCTGGAGCTCAGGGCCAAAGTTGCCAAAACATACTCCCCTACATTGGCCCTGAGCTCCAGCGGTGACTTCCTCCGGCCAAGCAGGCTGCTAGGCCGGCCTCCAGGCTCAGACGAGCCCCCGGCTTGGTTTGGGCCTCTAAGCCCAAGCCAAGCCAAGGGCTCGCCTAAGCTTGGATGCCGGCCGAGCTACTTGCTTGGCCGGCATCCAGGCTAAGGCGAGCCCCCGGCTTGGCCTGGGCCTAGAGGCCCAGCCGAGCCGGGGGCTCACCTGAGCCTGGATGCCGGCCATACACACACACACTGTAAAAACCATATATGTGTGTGTATATATATCCACATGGGGTTACAGTGTGTGTATATATATATATGTGTATATATATGTGTATATATATATATATATATATATGGACTGCGCATGCGCGCAGCCCATGGGGTGCTGTGGCGGTTGGATGCGCGCGCAGCCGAGTGCGCGCGCGCCACCCGCCGCAGCACGCCCAAAGCGTCCTACGGAGGTTTGCTACACGCGCATCCAACCTCCGTTGGATGCTTTGGGCGTGCTGCGGCAGGTGGCGCGTGCTCATCCAACCGCAACAGCCTGTTACGGAGGTTGCCACGCGCCTCCCGCCGCAGGACCACCAATGTTGGAAGGGCGCAAAAAGAGCCCAGAGCCCAGCACCGAGCCCATCACCGAGCCCAGAGCCCAGCACCGAGCCCAGAGTCCATCACTGAGCCCAGCGCCTGAGCCCAGCGCTTGAGCCCAGCGTTTGAGCCCAGCGCCTGAGCCCAGCGCCTGAGCCCTGAGCCCAGCACCTGAGCCCAGCGCCTGAGCGCAGAGCCCAGTGCCTGAGCCCAGCGCCTGAGCGCAGAGCCCAGCACCTGAGCCCAGCGCCTGAGCCCAGAGCCCAGCGCCTGAGCCCAGCGCCTGAGCGCAGAGCCCAGCGCCTGAGCCCAGCCCCTGAGCGCAGAGCCCAGCACCTGAGCCCAGCGCCTGAGCGCAGAGCACAGTGCCTGAGCCCAACGCCTGAGCGCAGAGCCCAGCGCCTGAGCCCAGCGCCTGAGCGCAGAGCCCAGCGCCTGAGCCCAGCGCCTGAGCGCAGAGCCCAGCGCCTGAGCCCAGCGCCTGAGCGCAGAGCCCAGCGCCTGAGCCCAGCGCCTGAGCGCAGAGCCCAGCGCCTGAGCACAGAGCCCAGCGCCTGAGCCCAGCGCCTGAGCGCAGAGCCCAGCGCCTGAGCGCAGAGCCCAGCGCCTGAGCCCAGCACCTGAGCGCAGAGCCCAGCGCCTGAGCCCAGCGCCTGAGCGCAGAGCCCAGCGCCTGAGCACAGCGCAGAGCCCAGCGCCTGAGCAGAGCCCAGCACCTGAGCCCAGTACCTGAACACAGCCCAGCGCCGAGTGCAGAGCACAGAGCAGAGCGCCAAGCAGAGCACAATAGATGGCACAGAGCAGAGCACAACCCATTAAAGGCACAGAGCCGAGCACAATAAACGCCACAGAGCCGAGCACAATAAACGCCACAGAGCCGAGCACAATAAACGCCACAGAGCCAAGCACAGCACAATAAACGGCACAAAGCACAGCACAATAAACGGCGCCGAGCACAGAACCAAGCACAACACAATAAACGGCGCAGAGCACAATAAAAAGCAGAGCACAATATACGGCACGGAGCAGAGCACAGAGCCGATGTGCAGAGCCCAGCACAGAGCCGAGCAAAACAGAATAAACGCCACAGAGCTGAGCACAATAAACGCCACAGAGCCGAGCACAATAAACGCCACAGAGCCGAGCACAATAAACGCCACAGAGCCAAGCACAATAAACGCCACAGTGCCAAGCACAGCACAATAGACGGCACAGAGCCGAGCACAATAAACGGCACAGCGCCGAGCACAGCACAATATACGGCACAGAGCACAGCACAATAAACGGCACAGCCAATCACAGCACAATTAACAGCGCCGAGCACAGAACCAAGCACAACACAATAAACGGCGCAGAGCACAATAAAAAGCAGAGCATAATATACGGCACGGAGCAGAGCACAGAGCCGATGTGCAGAGCCCAGCACAGAGCCGAGCAAAACAGAATAAACGCCACAGAGCCGAGCACAATAAACGCCACAGAGCCGAGCACAGTACAATAGACGGCACAGAGCCGAGCACAACAGAATAAACGGCACAGAGCCGAGCACAGAGCCAAACACAGCACAATAAATGGCACCGAACCAAGCACAACGCACCACACTTATCAATAGACTGCCCTCTGGGCAGGCTTTACACCTAGTATATAATATGTGTGGGATGCATAAACGAGTAAAAATTGACCTAAACACAAACAGCGCAGAAACGTAAAAACAGCAGAGGGCACTTTCGGACGGATTTTTGTAAAACCTGCAAGGTCACTATGGGGTTAAACGTTTCAGTAATCTTGGGCAACACATTAGGTACCACAGTGAACACAAGGGGCTGACTCAAACGTGTCTGGTATGAAAAGGAATAGACATGTGCACAGCACAAAATTTCGTTTTGAACTAATGGATTAGTCCTAAAATGCAATTTATTTAGTTGCTAAAGAAATTCGTTTTCAGTTTTTTTAGTATGAAAACTAAATTCATTCATCCGAAAACCAGTGGATACAATTACTATTGTAGTGGCTCCTCAGAGGGCTGAGATCGCTGCTTGTTACAGTATCTCTCACTCTCAGCACAATGTGGGCCATATTATATAGTTGGTGCTAACTTAACCAGAGCTGTTGTAAACTTCCCAGAGCCATTCTAGCCTATGGAGGTTTTCCGTTTACAACAGCTCTGGTTAAGTTAGCACCAACATTGTAATACTGCCCCGTGTCAGGCAAAGCTGTTACAGTAACTGACTGCTGCTCATCACAGCACTCAGCGTTTCAGTAAAACTAGTAAATAATATTTTTATATATATATAAGAGGTTAGAACAATATTATTTCCTTGTTTTACTGAATCTCTGAGCGCTGTTAGTCAGTTACTGTAACAGCTGAGCCTCATACATTGTACTGAGAGATAAGGTAACAAGCAGCCGATCTCCGCGCTCACAGCCACTGGATTTAAAGGGCTGAGAAAAAAAGGATCCTCTGTATATATGTTTAGACATCCTCCTGCATTAATTAATACCCCTCTCAGTATATTATATAGAACATCCTCCTGAATTAATTAATGTCCCTGTATGAATATCTCCTCAAATTTATACCTTCCTCTGTAAATGTATATAACATCCTCCTGCATGAATACCTCTCTGTATAATGTATAGAACATCCTCCTGCTAATATAATGCCCTCTCTGTATAGAAAATCCTACTGCATGGCATGTGGAGGGTGCAGAACTTCGGATGTTGCACTCTTCATTTCTGGTCTCCTTCACTTATCAATGTAATATCACAAAAAGGACTGACACTAAAATGTAGTGCATTTTATTTTAGTTTCTTTCGTTTTTTGTACTGAGCAGTTTCGTTTCTCTTGAGTCATACTAAAACTAAATTATCCCAAAATTCGGACTAAATCGCTTTAGTACTAAAACGAATGCACATGTCTAAAAAGGAATATGGCCTACTCAGGTCCAAATATGCAAGCAGTTAACACTGCAGAAAGCTCCTGGGTACCCACACGCTTCTAACCTACTAAAGCTAATAGAGCAGAGATGCCACCTTCGTGGGGTCAGTAATGACAGGAAAGACACTGACTCCAAACCGGAGTGTAATTGCAAGCTAAAGAGTATCTTAGCGAGGTAGCGAAAGTAGATGTGCAGTTACCAGAGCTGGGAGCTTCCAAACGAGCATATGCAGAGCTGCAGCAAATAGGATGACAAAAAGGCCACCAGAGAACAGCAAAATAAAAAAGATTAAAATTGCAAAAAGCTTCACTCCATTACTCTATGCGTTTCGCCCGTGAAGATTGGCGTCATCAGGAGTATACAGAGAGTGACATACAAACAAGCTGTGTAAAGAGAAATGAGACAGACACATTGAGAAGGGATGAGCCGAACACCCCCGTGTTCAGTTCGCACTCGAGCTCGAACAATTTCAAAAGTTCGAGTTCGAATGCGAACACAAACCAAACTCAATGCAAGTCAATAGGACTCAAAAGATCGGTTTATAGAGTGCCCTGCAAGAGGGCATATATGCAAGATATTTGCCATAAAAGGTGTATGGGGGTCCAGGTAGTGCCCTGGGGACAGGACACAAGGACAAAAAGTATTTAAAAAAACTTTTAAAAGGGACAGTGAGTTTTCCATGAAATAAGGGTTAAAAATAAAAATGAAAAATTCCTTCAAATATCGTGCCTATGAGGTCCCCATAACCTGCCCGTGAAGTGGCGGATTTGTAGGATGTATAGAAACATTTAAAAGCAAAAAAATTATGTTTCAAAGGACGGTAAACGCTTTTCCTTTAATCTATTCATAAACAACTGCTTGGGGCGGCAGCCTGTATTAAAAAAGTAGACGTTTTAGGACACGCAGAACAAGTTTATTGATTTTTTGGCTAAATTATGGTGAAACTTATGCAGGCTTTGGATGAAAGTAACAAAAGGGGCTTTAAAGATGGGCCTTTTGTGTCGGCAATAAGGATGAGCTGAACACTAGGGATGAGCCGAAAATACCCCGAGTTCGGTTCGAGCCCAAACCTGAACTTCCCATTTGTTCGAGTCCGAACCCAAACCCGAACCCCCATGCAAGTCAATGGGGCTGAAAATTCAGTTTTTTAGAGTGCCCTCCAAGAGGGCATATATGGTACATATTTGCCATAAAAGGTGTATGGGGGTCCAGGTAGTGCCCTGGGGGACAGGAAACAAGGACAAAAAGTTTTAAAAAAAACTTTTTAAAGGGACAGTGAGTTTTCCATGAAATAAGGGTTAAAAATAAAAATGAAAAATTCCTTCAACTATCGTGCCTAGGAGGACTCCATAACCCGCCCGTGAAGTGGAGGATTTCTAGGATGTATAGAAATATGTTAAAACCAAAAAATGACATTTCAAATGACGGTAAATGCTTTTCCTTTAATCTATCCATAAACAACTGCTTGGGGCGGCAGTCTGTATGAAAAGAGGAGACATTTTCGGACACGCAGAAAAAGTTTACTGATTTTTTGGCGGTGAAAAGCAGGAGAATGGAAACTTCTAGACCAAAAAGCCGATTTGGAAAGTGAGATAAATGGGAGAATTTGTCTGGTTTGGCTATTTTGACCTAGAATTTTCCATTCTCCAGTCATTCTCCTGCTCTTCACCGCTCTCTTAATAACCCTGGCAGGGTTATTCAGAGAGCGGTGAAGAGCAGGAGAATGACTGGAGAATGGAAAATTCTAGGTCAAAATAGCCAAACCAGAAAAATTCTCCCATTTAGGCTAGGGTCAGACTAGCGAATTTTTAACCTGTGTTTAGGCGCACTTAATCACAGCCGCACTAGCAGCAAATGACGGGCAATGACGGCCAATATACGAAGTACGGTCGCACAAAAGTCCGGCTGCACAACGCAAGTGGAAAATGAACGCATTTTATCGAGAACGCAGAACCGCTAGTACGGACGTACAGAGTGCTCTGCGTCCATTAGCGGCGTGTGTGCGTGATTTGGAGACGTCAGACCCTGCTCATGACCGGCTAACATAACGTCCAGACACCCAAAGTTTCCTGGTTTGGATCAGTAAAAAATCACGCACAAAAATGCTCATCGTATGACCGTTTTCGCACAATCCGTGAAAAAATACGGCAATGCGTTCGGACGCACTTTTTGACGGTCGCTGCGAAAAATGCGTTAGTCTGACACTAGCCTTATCTCACTTTCCTAATCGGCTATTTGGTCCAGATTGTTCTCTTTTCCTGCCATTCTCCTGGTTTTCACCTTTCTCTGAACAACCCTGAGAGAGAGGTGAAAGCCAGGAGAACTGGCAAGAGAAGAGAACAATCTAGACCAAATAGCCGATTTGGAAAGTGAGATAAATGGGAAAATTTTTCTGGCTTGGCTATTTTGACCTAGAATTTTCACTTCTCCAGTTATTCTCCTGCTTTTCACCGCTCTCTGAATAACCCTGTGAATGTTTAATCCCGAGGTGAAAAATAACATTGCTTTAGATTTTTTTCAACACCAGTTAAATGCAGCATATTAGGATGTTTTAGGGAAATTAATTCTCAAATCTCAATCAGAAGCAGACACCAGACACCACCCCAGCCTCAGTATATTGTACAATGTATCAAATTGATTACCAGACTAAAAACACCTGGTGTTATGCCCGTTTGTGAACAGAGGTCATTTAGAGTTGATAATCTTTCCACGTACACATTAGTTTTTAATTCAATATATAATAAATCGTTGCTTATAATATTCTTCAGTAAAGAGTCTCTATATTTCTAGATTTTTTTGTATTTTTTTAAGCGTTTTCTATATTTTTTTCAAAATTTCTTTTTTTTCGAACCCAAACCGAACACGCCCAAAAAGTTCGAAATTCGCGAACTTTCGAACTTCCAAAGTTCAGGTCGAACTCCGAACCGTCCACACCCGAACACCTCATCCCTACTGAACACCGCCTGAGTTCGGTTTGGGCCCGAACCCGAACTTTCCACATGTTCGGGTCCGAACACGAAACCGAACTCGAACTCCATGAAAGTCAATAAGGGTTAAAAATTTGGTTTTTAGAGTGCCCCTCCAAGAGGGCATATATGCCAGATATTTGCCATAAAAGGTGTATGGGGGTCCGGGTATTGCCTTGAGGGACAAGAAACAACGACAAAGAGTTTAAAATAAAAGTTTTTAAAGGAACAGTGAGTTTTCCATGAAATAAGGGTTAAAAATAAAAATGAAAAATTCCTTCAAATATTGTGCCTCGGAGGTCCCCATAACCTGCCCGTGAAGTGGCAGATTTCTAGGATGTATAGAAACACTTAAAAACAAAAAAATTACGTTTCAAATGATGGTAAACAGTTTTCCTTTAATCTATCCATAAACAACTGCTTGGGGCGGCAGTCTTTATGAAAAGAGGAGACATTTTCGGACACGCAGAAAAAGTTTACTGATTTTTTGGCGGTGAAAAGCAGGAGAATGGAAAATTCTAGACCAAATAGCCGATTTGGAAAGTGAGATAAATGGGAGAATTTTTCTGGTTCGGCTATTTTGACCTAGAATTTTCTCTTCAGTCATTCTCCTGAGTTTCACCTTTCTCTGAATAACCCTGCCAGGGTTATTCAGAGAGCGGTAAAGATCAGGAGAATGACTGGAGAATGGAAAATTCTAGGTCAAAATAGCCAAACCAGAAAAAGTCTCCCATTTAGGCTAGAGTCAGACTAGCAAATTTTTAACGTGTGTTTAGGCGCACTTACGGCCGCACAAGCAGCAAATGATGGGCAATGACAGCCAATATACGAAGTACTGTCGCACGAAAGTCCGGCTGTGCAACGCAAGTGGAAAATAAACACATTTTTTCGAGAACGCAGAACCGCTAGTACGGACGTACAGAGTGTGCTGCGTCCACTAGCGGTGTGTATGCGTGATTTGGAGATGTCAGACCCTGCTCATGTCCGGCCAACATAACATCCAGACACCCAAAGTTTCCTGGTTTGGATCCGTAAAAAATCACGCACAAAAATGCGCATCGTATGACCGTTTTCGCACATTCTGTGAAAAAATACGGCAATGCGTTCGGACGCACTTTTTGACGGTCGCTGTGAAAAATGCGTTAGTCTGACCCTAGCCTTATCTCACTTTCCAAATCGGCTATTTAGTCCAGATTGTTCTCTTTTCCTGACATTCTCCTAGTTTTCACCTTTCTCGGAACAACCCTGAAAGAGAGGTGAAAGCCAGGAGAACTGGCAGGAGAAGAGAACAATCTAGACCAAATAGCTGATTTGGAAAGTGAGATAAATGGGAGAATTTTTCTGGTTTGGCTATTTTGACCTAGAATTTTCCATTCTCCAGTAATTCTCCTGCTTTTCACCGCTCTCTGAATAACCCTGTGAACGTTTAATCCCAAGGTGAAAAATAACATTGCTTTAGATGTTAAAAGCGGGCAATGAGGAAATTTTGTATTTTTTCAAACAACAGTTAAATGCAGCATATTAGGAAGTTTTAGGAGGGAAATTACTCACTCAGAACAGAAGCAGACACCCCACACCTTCATTCTACATAAAACATATCAAATTGATTAGACCAAACTAAAACATCTGTTGTTGTTATGCCGTTTGAAAAAAAAAAGGTAATTTAGAGGTGAAAATCTTTGCACCTAGACACTGGTTTTTAATTCAATATCTAATAAACCGTTGCTTATAATATTCTGCAGTAAAGAGTCTCTTTATTTCTAGACTTGTTTTAGTATTTTTTAAGCATTTTTTATACTTTTTTCAAAATTTCCTATTTTTTCTGAACTCGAACCGAACACACCCAAAGAGTTCGAAGTTTGCGAACTTTCGAACTGCCAAAGTTCGGGCCGAACTCCGAACCATCCGAACCCGAACAGATTATCCCTAGTTGGCAACAGTAACCCCTCTGTGGTATTGTGGAAGAGTGCAGGCCTGGACCCTGCGTTCCAAAAAATTTAAATGATATAAATCTGGTACAGGCGTCAGTGCACCCAAATATTGTGCCTTTCATGGCAGCAAGTGCCTTCACACCGTAACCCTTTTGTAGTATTGTGGAAGAGTTCAGTGGTGGAGGTTTTGTGAATGCGGAAGACATCCCCGATCTATTCCGTTGCATCAGCATCAGGGGATTGATAGCTGCTGATCCGGGAATGATTCATTTTTATAAATGTAAGCCAGTCTACAGAGTCGGTGGACAGATGCACTCTTTTGTCTGTGACTAAACCTCCAGCGGCACTGAACGTCCTTTCAGAAAGCACGCTGTATGAAGGGCAACCTAGTAGCTGCATAGCATATTGGCTAAATTCTGGCCAGTGATCCAATCTCAACACCCAGTAAGCCAGTGGATCATCTGCTGGAAAGGTATCCAGGTCTGCCTTTGCCCCTAGGTAGTCCTGCACCATATGGTGGAGACGCTGGCAATGGGTGCCTACATTTGACGTCCCAGTGCGTCATGAACTAAAAAAATTTAAAAAGGCATCAGTCAAGCGGCCCTGGCCTTCACCACTATTCCTCTGATCATCCACAGCCTCAGAAGCACCTGTGTCATCACTTGGTAACCTACCAGTGCCTGGAAAGGTGTTACACAAGTGTCGCTTTAGAGCTTCCTCAAGTTTTTTCATCCTGTGCTCCCTCTGTGCGGGCAGGATGAGCTCTGCAACTTTACCCCTGTATCGTGGATCAAGAAGGCTTGCCAACCAGTAATGATCCCTCTCCTTGATAGCACGAATCCTGGGGTCCTTTACCAGGCTTTGCAGAATAAGTGAGCCTATGCAGCATAGGTTGGAGGTGGCATTTGCTTCCGAGTCTTCCTTGTCAATGAGGAGGATGACCCCATCGTGCACTTCCTCCTGCCAGCCACGTACTAGTCCTTGTGTTTCTGGGTACTCAAAACTCTCCCTTGAGGAATCCCCACCTTCCATGCCCCCACTACTTAAATATTCCTCCTCCTCCTCATCCTCCGCCGGTCTGATCTGAGGAGGACCCGCTGGAATGCTGTCTGCAGAAAGACTGGGGCCTTCGGAGCCTTCCTCCCGCTGCTCTTCCTCTAGAGACACAACTATAATTCCCCGCAGAGTGTGCTCCAGCAGGAACACTAAAGGAATTTTGTCACTGATGCATGCACTGTCCCTGCTCACCATCCTCATTGACTCCACAAATGGTGACAGTACAGTAGATGCATCCTTGATCATCAGCCACTGCGGGGGGGAATAAGTTGACCTGAACCTGTCCTTGTGCCATACTCACACAGGTACTCGTTGATGGCCCTCTGCTGCTTGTGCAGACGCTGCAGCATTGCTAATGTCGAGTTCCACCTGGTGGGCATGTCACAGATCAGAAGGTTTGTGGAAAGGTGAAATTCTCTTTGAATTTCTGCCAGGAGAACACTTGCTGGGAATGACCGTCTGAAGTGTCTGCAGACTTTTCTGGTCTGGCTGAGAAGCTCTGCTAGCCCTGGGTACCTGGTTAGGAAATGCTGTACCACCAGATTTAGGACGTGTGCTATGCATGGTACATGCGTCAACTTACCCAGGCGTAGGGCGGAGAGAAGATTGCTACCATTATCACAGATGACCATTCCCAGCTGAAGCTGGTGTGGTGTTAACCATCTCTACACCTGCCTCTGCAGAGCTGACAGAATTTCTGGCCCAGTGTTGCTCCTGTCCTCTAAAAAAACAGCTCAAGCACATTGTGGCATTTTTTTTCTTGAGCCACTGCGTTGCCCCTGTCATGCGTCGATTTTAACTACCACTTTGCCAGAGACAGAGAAGGATGAGGAGTAGGAAGAGGAAGAGTGAGAGGTGGTGGTGGAGCAGACAGACCTCATACAAGCAGCTTTCTGGAGGCGTGGTGGATAAACAAGCTCCAGCACAGAGCTCCTTCTTGGATCCTTCCCAGCTGCAATCAGAGTTACATAGTGTGCCATGAAGGAAATGTGACGGCCCTGTCTATGCTTGCTGGACCAAGTGTCTAAAGTCACATGCACCTTGCTGCTGACTGCCTTTCCCAATGACTCGATAACATTGTCTTCCACGTGCTGGTATAGTACTGGAATGGAAAAAAGAGGGGGTTCCTAGTGGCGCAACAATTATGTACAACAGATCACAATGTCGTACTTATGAACCAATAGATGTGTATAAATCCTTACGGTTCGTATAAATGCAGCTTCACTGGTGCAGATTCAGGGTAAAGTGCTAATGTCACAGTTGGTGTGATATTAAAGTGCAGCAGTTTATGCAATATAAAGGTGCAACAATTTATACAATATTAAAGTGCAACAATTTATGCATTATTAAAGTGCAACAGTGACAGCCTGGGTGCATAGGGAGAGCTAGCACAACACGTTGATAAATACTGAAAAGAGGGGGGTACGGATGCCCGCGTCAGCGTTATGGTGACCGGTGCAGTCTGAGTATAGATGCTTGACGTCTATTTGTGAGTATACAAAATGACCTTACACTGATTTCCCGTGTGTATTGAAGGTCTATTGTCCTTAGTATCTTTGTCTTCCAGAAGTCCTAAGATAGCAGAATGTGCACTAAACGTGCTCTGCCTTGTGCTTGATGTAGCGGCTCCTCCTAAAGCGTTGATTAACTCCACTCAAATGGGAGATAAAGAACGGGGGAGAGAGAAAGAAATAACAATAGTGCAGCAGCGTTTTATATTGGTGAAATCTCTTGTGTTCAATAATTGCACACTTACAAGAGCCAGAGCCGCTTAAATCCGGGCTCTGGAGTGGAACGCCTGGTGTCAACTATAGGGTGACCACTGCCCTTCTTTAATGTAATGCCTTCACCTCAGGTGGAGAGACATAGAAAAGGGGAGAAGAGTGCTCTCATGGCACAGCATCAGTGGTTACTGACTTACTATGATAAGAGGGAGGTTGGTTACACTCACCGATTTGGGAGCCTTATCACTCCAGGCTCAACTGCTGTGCGTGTGGTACTGCTTGATGGTGAGTACCAAGACCCCTCTTAGCTGCTTCTTTAGGTACAGGTTGCGGTGTCCGTGGTGGATCCTGGAGAACTGGCCTGATCAGGTTGGTTTAAATTACCAATATAGGTTCAGTAACCAAATACTCCTGTGTACTTGGATAAAGGTTTATTCATATAAAAAATATACAATGGATTACAAGTGCAATCAATATGGGGGGGTAGTGTCTCGAGACACATATCGGCGCTGTCCTGCGCCTTCCTCAGTCGATGTGCAAGAAAAAAAAAAATGGCCCCCACGTGTTTTGGTCATGCGCTAAATTAGCTTCATATTGGAGAGCTATAAGTCATCTGATTTATGAATGCATATCTGTGATTATCCCTTTTAACCCTGAAGTTTACATCTTACATATTATTCCTACTAATCTGCCTTTATCTATTACAGCTTTTATATCAACAATATTAGGAGCGGCTAAATCAGTTTTAACGAGCCATTGGAAGTCAACTATGTCACCTACAATATCTGAAGTGATAAGTAAAGTTAATAAGATATGCAAATACGAAGAAATGTTTGCAAAGGTACATGATTTAATGACTATTTATCAAAAAAGTGGCTAGGTTGGTTGTCTTTCAGATCGTTGGGTATGCCTCTGTAATTAAGCAATTATGGTTAAGCTGATTGGAGGGATATTATTACTATTATTGTAGTCTGTGTTTATAATTTTTAATTTTTTTTTCTTATTGCCTGTACAATGTTAACTGTATTGTGTACTATCTATACTATAAAAGAGTAAGCCTTCAAGTGTCCGTCGCCAAAAGCGGTCTGCGCATGCGCGACGGACATTTGAAAGTGGCCGTTAAAACAAGCAGGTAGCTGCGCGTGCCGGCCGCCTGCGAAAAAAAAAAAAAAAAAAAAATCGGCACGAGCCGCGCGCAGCTACCCGTTTGTTTACACGGCGCAGGCCCCGATCCTCCAGCGGTGACCGTCCTCTGGCTGACGCGGCCTGCTCGGCGGGCATCCAGGCTCAGGCGAGCCCCCGGCTTGGTTTGGGCCTACAGGCCCAGCCGAGCCGGGGACTCGCCTAAGCCTAGAGGCTGGCCGAGCAGCCAGCGACAGCCAGAGGACAGACACCGGTGGAGCTCCGGGCCAATGTAAGAGGATGTTGCCTACACATACTCACCGACATCGGCCCTTAGCTCCTCCAGCGATGGCGGTCCCGCTTCCAGCGTCCTCTCTGTCTCCTTTGGTCGCCGGTATGACGTCACGAAAGCCTTTGACCCCGGGTCAAAATGCCGGGGTCAAAGGCTTTCGTTACATCATGCCGGCGACCAACGAAGAGAGAGGACGCTGGAAGCGGGACCGCCATCGCTGGAGGAACTAAGGGCCGATGTAGGTGAGTATGTGTAGGCAACATCCCCCTACATTGGCCCGGAGCTCTAGCGGTGGCTGTCGCAGGCTGCTCGGCCAGCCTCCAGGCTTAGGCGAGCCCCCCGGCTCGGCTGGGCCTGTAGGCCCAAGCCAAGCCGGGGGCTCGCCTGAGCCTGGAGGCCGGCCGAGCAGCCTGCGACAGCCACCGCTGGAGCTCAGGGCTAATGTAGGTGAGTATGTACTCTCCACACCCACCCTGCTTGCTCGGCCGCTATCCAAGCTTAGGCGAGCCCCCGGCTTGGCGTTGGCCTAGAGGCCCAGCCGAGCCAGGGACTCGCTTGAGCCTGGAGGACGCCCGAGCATGCAACTCGACCGGCCTCCATGCTCAGGCAAGTCCCCGGCTCGACAGGTCCTCTAGGCCCAAGCCAAGTCGGGGGCTCACCTAAGCTTGGTAACCGGCCGAGCAAGCAGGGTGGGTGTGGAGAGCATATACTCACCTACCTCGGCCTCGAGTCCTCCACCGGTCCACACATACTCACCGACATCGGCCCTTAGCTCCTCCAGCGATGGCGGTCCCGCTTCCAGCGTCCTCTCTGTCTCCGTTGGTCGCCGGTATGACGTCACGAAAGCCTTTGACCCCGGGTCAAAATGCCGGGGTCAAAGGCTTTCGTTACATCATGCCGGCGACCAACGAAGAGAGAGGACGCTGGAAGCGGGACCGCCATCGCTGGAGGAGCTAAGGGCCGATGTCGGTGAGTATGTGTAGGCAACATCCCCCTACATTGGCCCGGAGCTCCACCGGTGGCTGTCGCAGGCAACTCGGCCGGCCTCCAGGCTTAGGCGAGCCCTCGGCTCGGCTGGGCCTGTAGGCCCAAGCCAAGCCGGGGGCTCGCCTGAGCCTGGAGGCCGGCCGAGCAGCCTGCGACAGCCAGATGACAGTCACCGCTGGAACTCAGGGCTAATGTAGGGGAGTATGTGCTCTCCACACCCACCCTGCTTGCTCGGCCGGTATCCAAGGTTAGGCGAGCCCCCGGCTTGGCGTTGGCCTAGAGGCCCAGCCGAGCCGGGGACTCGCTTGAGCCTGGAGGACGCCCGAGCATGCAACTCGACCGGCCTCCATGCTCAGGCAAGTCCCCGGCTCGACAGGTCCTCTAGGCCCAAGCCAAGCCGGGGGCTCACCTAAGCTTGGTAACCGGCCGAGCAAGCAGGGTGGGTGTGGAGAGCATATACTCACCTACATCGGCCTCGAGTCCTCCACCGGTCCACACATACTCACCGACATCGGCCCTTAGCTCCTCCAGCGATGGCGGTCCCGCTTCCAGCGTCCTCTCTCTCTTCGTTGGTCGCCGGCATGATGTCACGAAAGCCACGCGCCTCCCGCCGCTGGACCACCAATGTAAGCGCGCGAAAACACCACACAGCTACCAGCACCGAGCGCAGAGCCCAGCACATCACAGAGCCCAGCACAGCACCGAGCGCAGAGCCCTGCACAGCACCAAACGCAGAGCCCAGCACAGCACAGAGCCCAGCACAGCACAGAGCATAGAGCCCAGCACAGCACAGAGCACAGCACCGAGCACAGAGCCCAGCACAGCACCGAGCGCAGAGCCCTGCACAGCACCGAGCACAGCACAGAGCCCAGCACAGCACAGAGCCCAGCACAGCACCGAGCACAGCACAGAGCCCAGCACAGCACAGAGCCCAGCACAGCACCAAACGCCCAGCCCAGCACCGAGCGCAGAGCCCAACACATCACAGAGCCCAGCACAGCACCGAGCGCAGAGCCCTGCACAGCACCAAACGCAGAGCCCAGCACAGCACCAAGCACAGAGCCCAGCACAGAGCCCAGCACAGCACCGAGCACAGAGCCCAGCACAGCACCGAGCGCAGAGCCCTGCACAGCACCAAACGCAGAGCCCAGCACCGAGCGCAGAGCCCAACACAGCACCGAGCGCAGAGCCCAACACAGCACCGAGCGCAGAGCCCAAACACAGGACCGAGAGCAGAGCACAGCGCAGAGCACAGCACCGAGCACAGAGCCCAGCACAGCACAGAGCCCAGCACAGCACAGAGCACAGAGCACAGCACCGAGCCCTGCACAGCACCAAACGCAGAGCCCAGCCCAGCACCGAGTGCAGAGCCCAACACAGCACCGAGCGCAGAGCCCAACACAGCACCGAGCGCAGAGCCCAAGCACAGGACCGAGAGCAGAGCACAGCACCGAGCACAGAGCCCAAGCACAGGACCGAGAGCAGAGCACAGCACCAAGCGCAGAGCACAGCACCAAGCGCATAGCCCAAGCACAGCACCGAGCGCAGAGCCCAGCACAGCACCGAGCCCAGAGCACAGCACCGAGCCCAGCGCACAGCACCGAGCGCAGAGCCCAGCACCTGAGCCCAGAGCCCAGCACCGAGCAGACCGCCAAGCAGAGCACAAAAGACGGTACAGAGCAGAGCACAACCCATTAAAGGCGCAGAGCTGAGCACAACCCATTAAAGGCGCAGAGCTGAGCAAAAACCATTAAACGTGCAGAACAGAATAAACGCCACAGAGCCGAGTACAATAAACGCCGCAGAGCCGAGCACAATAAACGCCACAGAGCCGAGCACAATAAACGCCACAGAGCCGAGCACAATAAACGCCACAGAGCCGAGCACAATAAACGCCACAGAGCCGAGCACAATAAACGCCGCAGAGCCAAGCACAATAAACGCCACAGAGCCAAGCACAATAAACGTCACAGAGCCAAGCACAATAAACGTCACAGAGCCAAGCACATTAAACGGCACAGCGCCGAGCACAGCACAATATACGGCACAGAGCTCATCACAATAAACGACGCCGAGCACAGAACCAAGAACAACACAATAAACAGCAGAGCACAATATTCGGCACAAAGCGAAGCACAGAACCAAGCACAACACCAAAAACGGCACAGAGCACAATAAACAGAGCAGAGCACAATATAAGGCAAAGAGCCGAGCCCAAGACAGCCGAGCAAAAAGGAATAAACGCCACAGAGCCAATCACAATAAACGCCGCCAAGCACAGTACAAAAGACGGCACAGAGCCGAGCACAGTACAATAGACGGCACAGAGCCGACCACAACAGAATAAACGGCACAGAGCCAAACGCTGCACAATAAACGGCACCGAGCACAGAACAAACCACAACACAAACTGCGCAGAGCACAAAAAACGGCGCAGAGCACAATATACGGCACTGAGCCGAGCACAGAGCCAAGCACTTAACCGAGCACAACAGAATAAACGCCACAGAGTCAAACACATCACAATAGACGACACAGAGCTAAGCACAATAAACGTCACAGAGCCGAGCACAATAAACGTCACAGAGCCACGCACAATAAACGCCACAGAGTCGAGCACAGCACAGTAGACGGCACAGAGCCCAGCACATTAAACGTCACTGACCCACGCACGAAGCCAAGCACAACAGAATAAACGCCACAGAGCCCGTCACAATAAAAGGCACAGAGCCAAGCACAGTACAATAAGCAGCTCAGACCACAGAGCAAGACCACAATAAACGCTACAACAACGAGCACGGCACTGAGCAGAGCACAATAAACAACACAGAGCACAGCACCAAGCAGAGCACCGATAAGAGCACGGAGCAGAGCACAAGAGCAACGATCAAAGCACGGAGCAGAACACAAGAGCACATCACCATAAACGGCAAGAGCACAGAGCAAACCACAATAAACTGCACAGAGCCGAACACAGCAAAATGAACGACACAGAGCCATAAACAACACAGAGCAGAGCACAATAAATGACGCAGAGCAGAGCACAATAAATAGCGCAAAGCATAGTACAATATCCCTGAACAGAGCGCAAGAACAGAGCACCGACGAGCACATAGCGGAGCTATGACGCTGCTGTGTATTCCTTTCCACAAACATTCATACGCACCACACTTATCAATAGACTGCCCTCTGGGCAGGCTTTACACCTAGTAACTAATAAACAATTATAAACAAACAAACAGCATAACTGGCCCCCTGAACGTTGGAAAACGTCACAGCTAGCAGCAAATTTTTTTTGGGTGGTGTGGGGTTGTCAGGAAAGTTGTCCAATGTAGTAACAAACTAAACAAAGTTGGAGATTGGAAGAGGGAAAATATTCACTGACCTGTGAGTATCTATACACCCCCAGTATCTGCGCTATGGGGATGGTTGTAATAGAATGTTCATCTCCAATAAATCCGACCACCTTGTTGTACCCAGTACAGGAATAATTAGGGACGGTCTTGTCTGGTCCGGATAGAATCTGTAGGACGCTTTTCACGGCTTTCCTTGGATCAATACAGGAGTCGTATAGATGATAACCCAGGGTGATATTTGGTAAAATGTCTGGACGGGAATTAATGTATTCAATACCATACACAAACACAAGAGCCGTTATATAACTCCTTACGGTCGCACTATAAAATGAACATTAATACATTGGTTGTAATAAGAATACAAACAAATACATATATACAGATTGCTTTAGTGATACACAGCTGTGATTCATCTTATTTCTATCAGTTTAACTCTTTGTGTAAACGTGTGGTGGCATTCCCTTTGAATATAATGTAGAAGAAACTCATAATTACTCTTAGCGGTCTGTATCTTAAAGTAAAATCCACAGAGTGACAGAAGATGCACAGGGCGGCTACTCCTAGTGAGTCCTGCTCAGTGCAGCTTCTCCTGTCCTTCTTGCACAGCGCAGCATCCCTTGTCTTTCCTGCACAGCGCAGCATCCCTTGTCCTTCCTGCACAGTGCAGCTACTCCTGTCCTTCCTGCACTGTAAAATGAACATTAATACATTGGTTGTAATAAGATTAGAAACAAATACATATATACAGATTGCTTTAGTGATACACAGCTGGGATTCATCTTATTTCTATCAGTTTAAGTCTTTGTGTAAACGTGTGACGGCATTCCCTTTGAATATAATGTAGAAGAAACTCATAATTACTCTTAGCGGACTGTATCTTAAAAAAGTAAAATCCACAGAGTGACAGAAGATGCACAGGGCGGCTACTCCTAGTCAGTCCTGCTCAGTGCTTCTCCTGTCTTTCCTGCACAGCGCAGCTTCTCCTGTCCTTCCTGCACAGCGCAGCTTCTCCTGTCCTTCCTGCACAGCGCAGCTTCTCCTGTCCTTCCTGCACAGTGCTGCTTCTCCTGTCCTTCCTGCACAGCACAGCTTCTCCTGCCCTTCCTGCACAGTGCAGCTTCTCCTGTCCTTCCTGCACAGTGCAGCTTCTCCTGTCCTTCCTGCACAGTGCAGCTACTCCTGTCCTTCCTTGCAAGCAGTGCAGCTTATCCTGTCCTTTCTGCACAGTGCAGCTTCTCCTGTCCTTCCTGCACAGTGCAGCTTCTCCTGTCCTTCCTGCACAGTGCAGCTTCTCCTGTCCTTCCTGCACAGTGCAGCTACTCCTGTCCTTCCTGCACAGTGCAGCTTATCCTGTCCTTCCTGCACAGTGCAGCTTCTCCTGTCCTTCCTGCACAGTGCAGCTTCTCCTGTCCTTCCTGCACAGTGCAGCTTATCCTGTCCTTCCTGCACAGTGCAGCTTATCCTGTTCTTCCTGCACAGCACAGCTTCTCCTGCCCTTCCTGCACAGTGCAGCTTATCCTGTCCTTCCTGCACAGTGCAGCTTCTCCTGCCCTTCCTGCACAGTGCAGCTTATCCTGTCCTTCCTGCACAGTGCAGCTTCTCCTGCCCTTCCTGCACAGTGCAGCTTATCCTGTCCTTCCTGCACAGTGCAGCTTCTCCTGCCCTTCCTGCACAGCGCAGCATCTCCTGGGAGTATGGGGAGGGAATGCATGAATCTAGATTTGAAATATTTTAATTACAGAATCTATATGTTTTGTGCCGAGGTGAGACCCACTGACAACCCAGAAGATGGGACAGAAAGAACAGTCAAGCAAAAGCAGTTATAAGTCTATTAGTGGAGGATGATCAGCTCATTCACATCACAGAAAACGCAGCTAAAGGTATGTGGATGCATTAGAGAATCTGCATCAGCGTGTAAACTAAAACAGCAAACTATAACTGCTTCGTAAACTGTATAAGATGAGGCTGGAAAAAGGCCAGGAAATGTGAGAACATGTGAATACTGTAGAGATCGTGGAACAGCTACGTGTTATCGGAGAAGAAATGAAAGATAATCACATGGTAGCATTACTATTATGCCGTCTCCCAGAGTCCCCTTATTAACGCTCTGGAAACTAATAACTTTTGCCGCTTAATCATAATTCAATGTTCTTGAATCCAGGACATACTTGAAATCAAGAGAAATCTCAATGTATCCTTCCTGGTAAAATACTTTATAAATAAATAAATACCACAGAAAAAAACTAAATAAGTATATAAATAAGATTCCATAATCCCAGAGTAATGTGATGCAATTTTTGCCGACGTCCGATATCTGCGTCAGCGACTCCAATTAATGCAAATTATGATGACCATCGCTAAATAGGGAATTCACCATATTTTCAGTGAAATTTAATCCCCGAATTGGGACAAAAAGCAAAGGATCTAAACATGAAATGACCCTTTAAATTCTAACTTCCATGATAACCCCTAAAATGCCATTAAAGCAGGGAATACAATAAAAATAATAAACAGTGGGACATGTAGCCTACCCATTAACTTCTAAAAATCCATTAATCAAGGGAAAACATTAAATGAATACACTGTGAGGCTTTTAGCCTACCCATTAACTGCTAAAATGCCAGTATTCAGGGGAAAACATGAAATGTATACACTGCGAGACATGTAGCCTACCCACTAACCCCTTAAATGCCAGTAATCAAGGGAATATATGAAATGAATGCACGGTGAGGCATGTAGCTTACCCATTAACCCCTAAAATGGCAGTAATCAAGGGAAAACATGAAATGAATGCAGTGTGAGACATGTAGCCTACCCACTAACCCCTTAAATGCCAGTAATCAAGGGAATATATGAAATGAATGCACGGTGAGGCATGTAGCTTACCCATTAACTGCTAAAATGGCAGTATTCAGGGGAAAACATGAAATGTATACACTGCGAGACATGTAGCTACCCATTAACTCCTAAACTGCCATTAATCAAAGGAAAAAATAAAATGTATACTGTGAGGGATGAAGCCTGCCCATTAACCCTTCATATACTAAACTAAACCAAGGAAAAAAATGAAAGTATTAGACAATATAATATATAGTCTAACCATTAATTCTTTCCCTGCGGAGTCATTTCAGCCCTGTGAAAAAAAAATGTTACACTGTTATTTTAGTACTTATGGTTTTTATTTTACACTGAATATTGTCATGTTGGGTATCACTGGAAAGGCCAGACTCACTCATTTCCTCAATCAACCATGTATGATGCACAAGGACAGAGATACAGCGGTCCGACGAAGTTAGGAAAGCTGGATGCTGAACATTGGTGGGGAGGGGCACATGGAGGGCAAGGAATAACCTAAGGGGGATTGACCCCCATGGCCCCTCTATTGAGAAGCCTATGAATATGACAGAAGAAAGGAAAATGTGAATTAAGAGAATGAGAAATCAGATTTGGCTCTAAAATTGCATGACAGCACAAAGCAAAACAAAGAAACCAGGATGCGTTTTCGATGCAAAAAGACTGGTCACCTCAAAAAGAACTGCTCAATCTGGAAAGCTGGGCAGCGTAGCAGAGAGGCACCCATGAGAGAAAGAGTTAAAGCAGTCGCAGAGGAAACAGCAGGTGCATCATGGCAATGCACCGTTAAAGCAACTCAGAATGACGCAACACACGGATGGTGCATTTACTGAGGGGCAAAAAGTCAAACGACAAGTGACAAGATGTTCTTCACAGAAATTAGTTTCAGTGCAAAAGATAAAGTCTTCCTAGCAAATGGGAAAGGTACTAAAGTGGAAGATACTGTTCAGAGACTCCTGAATTGCATCACACCATCAGGGAATACGAGTAGCATCCTACTAAAGAACATTATTTTTGCTCCAAGCCTAGAAGGAAGCCTTCTATCAGTGAACCCTTACTA
Source organism: Leptobrachium leishanense (assembly GCA_009667805.1). Classification (NCBI taxonomy): domain Eukaryota; kingdom Metazoa; phylum Chordata; class Amphibia; order Anura; family Megophryidae; genus Leptobrachium; species Leptobrachium leishanense. Next base: position 559,249,624 of record CM019063.1, read on the forward strand.
TTAATGGACTCGCAGTTCAATTCTGAGGAAGTGAATGCAGGATTCAACACAGTAAACGAATTATAGCAAAAGGAAAGCTGAATCAAAACTTGTTCAAACTCATCACTGAAAAAAACAAGCCAAAACAATCACTCATGATCCTCACGACAAATGCATCGACCTGTGACACAGAAGATAAGAGCTTCAAAATGCATAAGTCATTAAGGAACTTGAAAAGAAAGGCTTATCAGAAGACCTGATAATGCTGTCTTGTCATACACTTATGAAGTGTACATGCTTTATCAAAGCTAAGGCCACACATACGCCACTTCCACAAGCCAGTCAAGGGAAAACTACTCAACCCATGGAACTTATACCCAGTGACTAGTGATGAGCCGAACACCCTCGTGTTCGGTTCGACTCCGTTCGCGATCAATTTCAAAAGTTCAAGTTCGAACTCGAACACGAACCGAACTCAATGCAAGTCAATGGGACTCGAAAGTTAGAATTTTAGAGTGCAATACAAGAGGGCAGATATGCAAGATATTTGCCATAAAAGGTGTATGGGGGTCCGGGTAGTGCCCTGGGGGACAGGAAACAAGGACAAAAGTTTTAAAAAAACAGTTTTTAAACCAACAGTGAGTTTTCCATGAAATAAAGGTTAAGAAATAATTTCCTTTAATCTATTCATAAACAACTGCTTGGGGCGGCAGTCTGTATGAAAAGAGGAGACATTTTAGTTACATAGTTATATAGGCTGAAAAAAGACATGCGTCCATCGGGTTCAGCCTCTCCCACATAACCTACTGCTGTTGATCCAAAAGAAGGCAAAAAACTAAGTCTGAAATATGCAACATACTGGGAAAAAATTCCTTCTTGACCCCAGATGGCGTCAGATTTCTCCTTGGATCAAGAAGCTTTTACCCACATATTATATATTATAACCCTTAATATTCTGTGTCTGCAGGAAGTCATCCAGTCGCTTTTTAAAAGTCTGTACAGACTCTGCCCCAACCATCTCAACAGGCAGAGAATTCCACAGCTTTATTGTTCTCACCGTAAAATAACCCTTCCTATGCTTTAAGCAAAATTTTCTTTCTTCCAGTCTAAATGGATGACCCCTTGTCCTGTGTATAGACCTGTTAATGAATAGGTTATCAGACAATGGTTGTTACTTTCATCCAAAGCCTGCATAAGTTTCACAATAATTTAGCCCCAAAAAAAATCACTAAACCTGTTCTGCGTGTCCGACTCCTAAAACGTCTCCTCTTTTCATACAGACTGCCACCCCAAGCAGTTGTTTATGGATAGATTAAAGGAAAAGCATTTACCGTCATTTGAAACATAATTTTTTGTTTTTTAAGTGTTTCTATACATCCTAGAATTCCGCCACTTCATGGGCCGGTTATGAGGACCTCCGAGGCATGATATTTGAAGGAATTTTTCGTTTTTATTTTTAACCCTTTATTTCAAGGAAAACTCACTGTCCCTTTAAAAACTTTTTTTTTTTTTACTTTTTGTCCATGTTTCCTGTCCCCCAGGGCACTACCCGGACCCCCATACACCTTTTATGGCAAATATCTAGCATATATGCCCTCTTGGAGGGTACTCTAAAAACCGAATTTTCAGCCCCATTGACTTGTATTGAGTTTGAGTTCGGGTTCGGATTCGGATTCGAACATTTGGAAAGTTCAGGTTCGGCTCCGAACCAAACTCGGGGGGTGTTTGGCTCATCCCTATTGGGCATCACAAAGGTGTTTTGTACTGTAGTTCAAGGAAAAATAAAGTACCTTGTAGTAGTGGTACCCTGACAGATAAGCCAAATATATTAGCTGGATATATCACTGAATTAAATGCAGTGGATACCTCAATTTAAACACAAATAAAAGTACATAGCGCAACTCAAAACATTATCAAGGCACACGAATGGAGAAAGTTGGATTCACGCACACTTTTCTGAACCACTACTGGGGTTCACACTTGGATTGCCTGTGGCTTGTTGGAGACGACCACCCATTGCCCTACAATGGTTGGAGGATGCAGTTTCTTCAGATCTCCCCTCAAAAAGATGAACACACCAATAGCATAACTCTGTGTATGTCACATATGGTAAGAGAGTATAAAGTCAGAATACTCATGTGATTCAGAGCCTTATTTGGCTCTTTCAATTCGCTCTCAGGTAGTTTGAATAGGCACAACTTCAAAAAAAGTGATAAATGCCCCAAAACCAGATACATTTTAAGGGTTTATTGGCAGCCAAACATACAGGGTTATTCAGAGAAAGGTGAAAACTGGTAGAGTTGGCAGGAGAAGAAAACAATCTAGACCAAATAGCCGATTTGGAAAGTGAGATAATATGGGAGAATTTTTCTGGTTTGACTATTTTGACCTAGAAGTCTCACTACTCCAGTCATTCTCCTGAGTTTCACCTTTCTTTGAATAGACCTGATAGTAAAAAATATTAAAATGAATCATAATAAACAAAAAACACAATAGAAATACTTTGCCAAATGCGTTGCGCCTGTTTGTCTGGACCCGTCAGCTTCCTCAGTGGCAAATTTTTATTTATTTATTTAAAGGATTTTACCAGGAAGGATACATTGAGATTTCTCTCGTTTTCAAGTATGTCCTGGGTTCAAGAACATTGAAGTGTTACAGTTACAGAAATACAAAGTAATTCAATGCAAGATATTAAAAAACAACACAAATACAGATTAACAGAAAATAAATATGTAGGAAATAGTCATTATGTTACATGTTTACAGGTGCATTCTGTATTGAGGTATGTTAGTAAGGAGCTCTTGAGTGACTTAAGACTGGGGGAAGATTTGATGGTGTCTGGGAGGTTATTCCATAATAATGATGTTAAATGATGTTCAGGTGTCATAACTAGGGATGAGCGGTTCGGGTTCGGACGGTTCGGGGGTTCGACCCGAACTTAGCCTGTTCGAGCAGATCGCGAACACCGAACATTTCCGGGTGTTCGCCGCATGTTCGACCACAATGGACCACAATGCATTTTCCCACTGGCCTGAAGCTCGTAAATGGCTACAGCCTTGCACCTGACCACAGGTCTGGTGCAAGACTGGTTCAACACTATGCCAATCACCGCTCAGAGTCCTGATTGGGCAAATTTTGCCCAATCATGGGCTCACAGAGCTAAGTCCTGCAGCACACTATATAACGTTTCCAAGCAGCGCTTCTGTACGCATTTCAGAGGAGATTTCAGAGAAGATAGTTGTGTCTTGTTACTGCCGGTCTGCCACGCTACTGGGGGGTCTGGGGGGTCTCATTTCTACCAAATATCAAGGAATTTAGGTGATCTGTGTCTTGTCAATGTGCCAGCAATTTTTTTGGGGGTTTACAACTTTGTTGTAAACATTTGTGAATTGAGGTGATCTTCTGTGTCTTGTCACACAGCCAGCAAGTCTTTTTGGGGCTCACTAATTTCTTTAAAACATTTGTGAATTGAGGTGAACTGTGTCTCGTCACACATCCAGTACCACGCAGTATTTTGGGGCTCACTAATTTCTACAAAACATTTGTGAATTGAGGTGATCTGTGTCTTGTCACACATCCAGTACCACGCTGTATTTTGGGACTCACTAATTACTACAAAACATTTGTGAATTGAGGTGATCTGTGTCACGTCACACATCCAGTACCACGCAGTATTTTGGAGCTCACTAATTACTACAAAACATTTGGGAATTGAGGTGATCTGTGTCTCGTCACTGGCTGTCAGCTATCAGTGTGTCTCACTGAGTTATACCGGAGTTCTTTAAATCTTTATACCAGAGTTGAATCAGAGTTCTGTATATATTAATCTATATATCACTCACCATGTCTGAAAGAACAAAAAGGACAGGCAGACGCTCCCAGCCACAGATAAGAGGGCAAGCAGCCCCTGTGTCGGGAGGCTGTGCCTCTGGTCATGGTGGACGTGGTGCATCCTCTGCAGGGGCACGCTTGTCCTTTCTAACTGGTGCTGGCTGTTTTAAGCAGCAGCAACATACAGAGGACTTGGTGGATTGGCCAACCAGGCCATCCTCATCCTCCGAGTCCTCTGTCAGACAGGCTTCTAGTGCTTTACAGTCCACCTCAGCTGCCAAAGCATCTAATGCAGCCTCCATGTCCACAGCTACTCCTGCCGTAGCCTCGCTATCACACACGGAGGAGTCAGCTGAATTGTTTGACTACAATGAGAGTGTAGAGGATGCGCAGCAAGTACAGTGCTCTGATTCAATCTCTGAGGTTGAGCAAGGGAGTATAATCAACCTAGAGGAAGGGGTGCCAGTGATGACACACAAATAACTGGCACTCATGTTGCCCCAGCAGCTACAGCATACTGCCAAGTTGGCTCCAGTGACGAGGAGATAGGGGTTGATTATGATGACAATGATGATGAGGTCACTGACTCCACCTGGGGGCCAGATTGAACAGATGAATCAAGTGAGGAGGAGGGGGAGGAGGAGGCACAGCAAACACGAGGCACAACATCCTTTGTGACCAACCGTAGCACTAGCCAGTCCAAGGCATCACATGTCAGAGCTGCTCCGGTGCAGAGCGCTGTTGTCTCAAAGAACACATGCAGGAAGTCTGTTGTCTGGGAGTTCTTTAAGAAATGTGCAGTAGAGCGCAGCGTTGCTATTTGTAATCTATGTCAGATGAGGCTTAAGTGTGGGAAAGATACCGGACACTTGGGCACCACGTGCTTGAGGCGACATATGAACAAGTGCCACACATCCCGTTGGTGCAAAACTTTGCGTAGGTCCTCCTCCTCCTCATCTGTCTCTACCCCCACTGTATGTCCTGCCATGTCATTGCCTACAACCTCCACCGACAGGGATGATGCTACAGTAATGGATATACCAGCTCCTTCCTCACAATGTGACATCATCCCAGCAGCTGAAGATTTACGCAGTCAGATTACATTGCCGCAGCTGCTGCAGCGAAAGAAAAAATATAGTCCCAACCATCCCCAAGCACAGCGTTTAAATTTCCAGTTTAGCAAAATTACTCGCATTGCAGCTGCTGCCTTTCCAGCTGGTGGACTCTGCTCCCTTCCGTGAATTTGCTGAATGTGCTGTACCACATTGGCAGTTTCCAAAACGCCATTACTTTTCAAGGAAGGCCATTCCAGCACTATACCAGCACGTGGAAGACAATGTTATCCAGTCATTGGGAAAGGCAGTCAGCAGCAAGATGCATGTGACTTTAAACACGTGGTCCAGCAAACATGGACAGGGTCATTACATTTCCTTCACGGCACACTGGGTAACTCTGATTGCAGCTGGGAGTGATCCAAGATGGGGCTCTGTGCTGGAGCTTGTTCATCCACCACGCCTCCAGAAAGCTGCTTGTATGAGGTCTGTCTGCTCCACCACCACCACCTCTTCCTCCTCCTCCTTCTCCTCCTTCTCTGTCTCTGGCGAAGTGGCAGTTAACTGACGCCTGACAGGGTCTACGCAATGGCTCAAACAAAAAGATGCCATACTGTGCTTGAGATGGTTTGTTTAGGGGACAGGAGCCACACCGGGTCAGAAATTTTGTCAGCTCTGCAGGGGCAGGTGCAGAGATGGTTAACACCACGCCAGCTTGAGCTGGGAATGGGAATTGCACCCCACGCAAGGGTAAATTGACGCATGTACCATGCCTAGCACACGTCGTAAATCTGGTGGTACAGCGTTTCCTAACCAAGTACCCAGGGCTGCCAGAGCTTCTCATCCAGGCCAGAAAAGTCTGCAGCCACTTCAGACGGTCATTCCCAGCAAGCGTTCGCCTGGCAGAAAAATAATTCCACCTTCCCACAAACCGTCTGTTCTGTGAACTCGACATTAGCAATGCTGCAGCGTCTGCACAAGCAGCAGAGGGCCATCAACGAGTACCTGTGTGAGTATGGCACAAGGACAGGTTCAGGTCAACTTGGTTTCCCCCCCGCAGTGGCTGATGATCAAGGATGCATTCACTGTACTGTCACCATTTGAGGACGCAACGAGGTTGGTGAGCAGGGACAGTGCATGCATCAGTGACAAAATTCCTTTAGTGTTCCTGCTGGAGCACACTCTGTGGGGAATTATAGATGTGGCTCTAGAGGCAGAGCAGCGGGAGGAAGAGGAGGCCTTCCCTAGCTCTTAAGGCCCCAGTCTTTCCGCAGACAGCATTCCAGCAGGTCCTACTCAGATCAGACAGGAGGAAGAGGAGGAGGAATATTTAAGTAGTGGGGGTATTGAAGGTGGGGATTCCTCAGGGGAGGGTTTTGTGTGCCCAGAAACAGAAGGGCTAGTGCGTGGCTGGGAGGAGGAATTGCACAATACAGTCTTCCTCATTGACCAGGAACACTCGGAAGCTAATGCCACCTCCAACCTACGCTGCATGGGTTCCCTAATGATGCAAAGCCTGCTAAAGGACCCCAGGATTCATGCTATAAAAGTAGAGGGATCTTGACCCCAGAATGACAATAATAATTAACCCTTTCGCTGCTGAGGCTTTTCCCGCCCCTATGCTGAGGTCATTTTTACCTGTTTTGCGCATCATGTTTAAATGTGTTTTGAAAGCTTATTTTAGTATATGACCCAGACATATTATATATCGTTCTTTCCGTCAGACTCGGTAGATTCATAATATGTCATTATTATATGTATACGTTATGTCATGTCTGTATATTATAACAAAAATGCAATAAAATATGTATTTTCAATAATTTACAATGTGTAAAGTGTTTTTTTCCACATTTTAACATGCGAGCAATTGCGGTTATATTTTGTATGGGGTGCGCTTGTTAAAATAATTAGAGATGGGGTCTCGTTACATTTTTTTTGGGGGAAAATGACACTATTTTTAACAAACGCACCGCATACAAAAATCGTTAGTGCAGCATCATTGTTCACATTATAATTGAAATGGGAACAATATTGCTGCATTAACAAACCAAAAAAAATAAAAAAAAGTGTTTATTTTTTTTTTTATTATTTTTTTTTTAATTTTTTTTTATTTTTATTTTACATTTTTTTTTTTTTTTACAAAATGTTTCACTTTCATGTTTGGTATCGTTGGAACGGCCATGCTCTGGCCGATCCAACGATACCAAAATTTAACCCCTAGCTGCCACAGATCGGGAGATAGGGAGTTCATTGGAACTCCCTATCTCCACAGTTGGTGGCAGTTAGGGGTTAACTCTAGGACTGGCGTCATCGTGCTACGCACGATGACGCCAGTCCTCTGGGGGAGTTCCCGGAGGCTTGGCCGACATCCAAGATGTCGGCCAGCTCCGGGAAAGGATCGCGAACCGGCGCTTTTCAGCGCCGATTCGCGATCCAGCTCCCCAGGGGTTAATGCCAGGCATCATTTGGAAGGGCAGGCTGTGCCCTTCCAAATGATGCCTGGGTTAACCCCCGCAGAGCCGCCGATCGGGAGGGAGAGAGGTCCGAAGGACCTCCCCCCTCCCTTTCAGGCTCCTCCTCCGCACATGCGGGGGGGGCGCCTGAATTAGGTGTCATCGCGCCCCCGCGATGACACCTAATTCTGGCGGCTGCTGGTCCGGATGCCGGGCTGACATCCAGGATGTCAGCCCGCACCGGAGGGGCCAGCGATCGGCCGGAACCCGGCCGAACGCTGACCCCAATGGGAGGACGCGCTCAGCGCGTCCTCCGCATACCAGCGGGACTGCTGAGGACGCGCTGAGCGCGTCCTCAGCAGCGAAGTGGTTAAATTCCTCTTGCAAAAAGCAATTTGAGAGAATTCTCCTGTTCGAACGCCAACAACATCTGGTCGTTATACACAAAACATCATGCGCAAAAAGAAACCCAGAAGTAAAAAACAGACGTCACCCCGGCGTGTTCGTAGAGTGTCGTCCATTTCTAAGTCCATACTCGTGCAGCTTCACAGAGTTTTCTCCTACTTCAGTCTCTTAAAGGATATTTCTCCAACAGTGTTCGGCTTCAAAGCTTACGCCTATGGTTCCAAGAGAGAAACGCTCCAAGTTGGAGAACAAAGCCATAGAAGGCATTCTGGTATTCTACAGTGAACAAAGTAAGGGATCTAGAATCCTTCACCCAAAGACCAACAGAATTGCAATAAGTCGCAATGTTTATTTTAATGAAAGCGAAACATCACTAAAGATGATCCAGGAAAGCTCTGAAGAGAATTTGCCCACTTAACCAGAGAAGCCAACCAAAGTAAAGGTGTACTAAAGCCATAAACATATTTGATTTTCAATGAACATCTGTTCACTGTTTGACCATCCCCCGGCTAACTAAATATCACTGATAAGAAATGTCCACGTGCCTGAGAGATAATTGAAATAATGTTTATAAGTACCAGAGTGAGTCATTTCTGGGAATTTCCCAGTCTGGGTTTCCCTGCCCCTTCTTGCAGTGAGTGGTTTGTGTGGTTTTTATGCATCACAGGGGGTTTGTCCCTTAGAGTTGTTAAAAGTGTCTGCCCAAATTGGAATAAACAGTCTATGGTTTTCTCCTCCCAAAATCGTTTATGTCTGGTTATTGGTGGAATTCTATAAATCAACTGGCAGGTCCATAGCATACGAAGCACCTCTTGGCAGAGATACAAGCCCGGGTGTCAAGGAGTCAATCACAGTTACTTCTTCCAAGTATGGAGAAGGTACCATAACCATAAGTTGGTCTATCTTCAACTGAAGCCGAATATTTAGTAGCAGCACATGCAGGTCAAGAAGCAAATCCTGCCTGAGCCCCACGTTAAGAAAGCAAATTGTGCAACAAATGCTTATGCCGGCTATTGAATATGGAGATGTAGTATATGCAGCTGCCCCGCAAACGCACCTTCAAAAAATTACTACATTGTATAACTCATTCAGCCGCTTTGCGCTACAATGTAACTACATGACCCACCATTGTGACATGTTAAAAGAGCTAAACTGGCCATCACTGGACTCTAGACGCACCCTTCACCTTTCCAACCTGGTGTTTAAGAGCTTTTCTGGGAAGCTGCCACCCTACCTGAATAGGCTGCTTCCCGTAGCAGTTCCCTCATCCTATAACCTCTGATCCAGGACCTGCACCTTACTTGCAATACCACAATACAAAAAGAAAGTGGCTCGATCCTCATTTTCCTACAGAGCGCCACAGTTATGGAATAACCTCCCAGACGCCATCAAATCTTCCCCCGCTCTAAAGTCACTCAAGAGCTCCCTATTAACATTCCTCAATACAGAATGCACCTGTAAACATGTAACACAGTGACTATTTCCTTCATATTTATTTTCTATTCAATTTCTATTAAAATTTTCTATATATGTATATTTGTCTTGTTTTTTTTTTAATATCTTGCATTTTATTACTTTGTATTTCTATAACGAACATAACATTTCAATGTACTTGAACTCAGGACATACTTGAAAACAAGAGAAATCTCAAAGTATCCTTCCTGGTAAAATACTTTATAAATAAATAAATAAAATAATTTGAATTCGCCGGCTTGTACTAGATATGGGACTAACCCATAGTCCTCCTCGAGGACAATCAGGGATGTATAAAGTTGACACAATAAGAAAGGGTCAACCTCAGAACCAAGCACATCAGTGTTAGATTTGCTCAGAGACATGCAATAGCAAGGATTTATTGACCTTCAGTACTGCCCATCGGAAGAGATGACTGCAGACGCTCTCACTAAGGCATTACCAAGGGATTGTCATTGTTTTGGTCACGTCCCATGTCGGCATTGCCCAGCACTCGGCAGCGTCTTCCTCGCTGCTCTCTGGCCAGGCACCGAGTGAAGAGCAGGGCCAAGGCAGTCACATGGGATGCCAGGATTAAAACCCAGCGTCCCACTCACTCCAGTGCCCTGATGTGGTTTTACACATCTCTCAGTGCTCTCTGTTACAACCTGCATTGTGAACCGATTTTGGCTATTCCTGACAACCCTCTATGTGTATCATACCTGGCAGAGTCTGAGAACCCACTCTGCGTACCATTCGGATTTGTATGAGAACCCTTCTGCATACTGACCGTGGCATATGGCTGACTACCTCCCCTGGTGCCAACACCCCTGCTATTCTACTGACTGAGTATATGGTTATTGTCTGGTGTCGGTTAACCCTTCGTGGGTACATGTCTGTCTCTTCTCTAGCTGTAGGTAGCTTTGCTGACCATCCAAGAATCAGTGGTGTAGATAGCGTTCTGCCTACAGGGACCAGTACCTCAGATCCTAGGGGAATCCATGACATTTTCTTCCAGAATAAGCTGAATGTCATATAAGCACTATGGATGGGCCAAACACCCCCATGTTCGGTTCGAATTCTAACAACCGAACGGCCAAAAATTTTGAATTTGAACACAATGCAAGTCAATGGGGGTCGAACTTATGACAATGAAAGTGCCCTCCAAGAGGGCATATATGCAAGATATTGGCAATAAAAGATGTATGGTGGTCCGGGTACTGCCCTGGGGGGCAAGAAACTATTTTTTTTTCTTAAAAAAAAATGTTTTAAACCCTTTCACTGCTGAGTGCTGAGCCATTTCACCGCTGTGTGCTGAGCTCATTTTCACCACTTTTGCTCACTATGTTTAAATGCGATTTGAAGCCATGAAAAATGTTTAATCCCCAACGAGTGGGAAATGTTTTACCGACGACGAGTGGGAAATGTTTTATCACCGAGTGGGAAATGTTTTACCAACAATGAGTGGGAAATGTTTTATCACCAATGAGTGGGAAATTTTTTACCACCAATGAGTGGGAAATGTTTTATCACAGAGTGGGAAATGTTTTATCACCAATGGGTGAGAAATGTTTTATCACCAACGAATGAGAAATGTTTTACCAATGAGTGAGAAATGTTGTACCAAACACAGGACACGGTATACCTGAAATAGGCCAGACGGTATACAAGGACGTATTCTAACACAAGCCCAAATCGATCAGTGTTAGAGTGGTCAGGGATAGCCAAAGCGGTGCACAAGGGGTGTCTATCATAAAGGCCAAAAAACGATCAGAGCTAGAGTGGTCAAGGAATTGCCAAGGACTGGTACACAGGGGTGGTACTCATACAAGCCAGGTAGCAACGGAGACTGAAAAATCAACCAAGTAGTGAATCGCCAGGAGACACTCAGCACTGAGGGAAGCAAACTCCATGACCGGGCGATGAGCCGGATCGTGCTGTCTGTATTTAAACCCGGCCGGCTTGAGTCATCATGCCGTGCCCCACCTCCTGATCATCCCTGTGAACTCCAGAAGCCAGCACAACTCCTGGCACCCAGCTTGCTGATGGCGTCGCCAAGTGCCGGGGCCCCCTCTGAGCCCCAGACTTGACATATACCCTCATACACACCACACATTACTGTGATTTTTATTGCGTTGAGCCGGATCACGCTGTCTGTATTTAAACCCGGCGGGCGCACAACATCATGCCACACCCCACTTCCTGACCAGCCCTGCGAGCTTCAGAAGCTGGCACAACTCCTGGCTCCAGGCTTGTCGATGGCGCCAAATAAGATATATATATATATATATATATAGGGGTGTATCTGCAATGACAATAAGAACCTAATGGTGCAGTAAATTTACAACCATGTAAAAAATAGGCCCCCTAGGACCTCACTCACTGAATAGTAGAGTATTTAAGGCACATCATGTATGTATCCAGCGAACCATTCAGGTAACCAGATATCCCGAGACCATAGAGTTCCAGAAGAATCACCAGGAATCAGCATATTCAGTTAAAAGTTGGTTTTTTAGCACATTCCAACACGTTTCGTCCTATAAGGACTTCATCCTTTTAACTGAATACACTGATTCCTGGTGATCCTTCTGGAACTCTCTGGCCTTGGGATACCTGGTTACCTGAATAGTTCGCTGGATACATACATGATGTGCTGGATAAATGCCGGATACATACATGGTTGTAAATTTACTGCACCATTACGTTCTTATTGTCATTGCAGATCCACCCTTATATATATATATATTATTTTACTCCTTGTGACGTCAATAGGAGGAGACGCCGGGGTGAGGTCAGCGATTTTTGTATATTGTCGATGGCGCCATTTTTGTATATTGTCGATGGCGCCATTTTTGTATATTGTCGATGGCGCCGCCAGGTTCCGGCCCCCCTCTGAGCCCCAGACAGGACAGATATGCTCATACACACCACACATTACAGTGAGTTTTATTACGGTGGAACTATGTTATGTATTTTTTTGTTTTGGAAGGGGGCAAAAAGCTGTTAAGGGTTGTGGGGGGTCCCATCATGAGGTTCAGTAAGGCGCTCCATCATTTCTTATGGCTGCCCTGTATGCATCCTGCACACGGGTCAGTGCACCCAAATATTGGGCCTTTGGTGCCAGCTAGTGCCTTCACACCGTAATCCCTCTGAGGTATTGTGAAAGAGTGCAGGGTTGGACCCTGCGGTCAAATATTGAAATGATATGCACCAGTCACATTCAAGTGCAGAAAAATTGTGTCTAAAGCCCGTTTCAGATGAATGCAGTGATAACGTCTGTGTTGCCGCACAGTTTAACTTCCGTGGTAGCATAGAATCATGATCAACAGAGACCCACACACTAAGTGCATCCACACTGAACAGAGCATGCACAACGCACGTGGCAAACGGACGCAAGTTAGGCAAGAATGTAAAACCGCCAGGACGGAGTGCTCCATGTTATGTGTAAATTCCAGACATTTTCGTTCTGTCGTTTTTTGCAAACAGTGTTTCACTAACGTTCAAACTTTTCACGAACATCCCGAAAAGTTCGAAGTTGGCGAACTTTCGAACAGCCGTTGTTCGAATCGAACATAAGAACGATTCGAACCGGCAGCCCATCCCTAATAAGCACACACATGCCATTGAGAAGAGGTGTTGGAAATACAACAGCATGTAATGTATCATATAAAGATGTAATAGGCACCTGAACTGTAGGTGGCGCTGTTACACTCAGGTTAACTGCCTGTATATGCCTATGGACTTGCTGGTAAAGTTTACAAGAAGGAAGTTGGTTTTCCTGTTCTCTCCTCTCTAGGGGTTATTCAGAGAGTCTGGCTCCGAAATTTCACCGAACACTGAATTCCCCCGTACGGTGACATTTCGGGGCCATTCAACTATTCAGAGAGCAACAGTTTGCAAAATTTTGGGGAATTGCCTGCAAGTACGGTGCCTGTTCGACGGCAGTGAAATCTCCCATAGAGCAGCAATGGTTAATCTATTCAGAGGCACCGATTGGCAGGGAAAAGTTGCCGTAATGTCCTGCTGTTCGGTGGTTTCATTCGACAGGTTTATTCAGGCAAATCGCCTAGGCTTTAATGTTAAACATATTCCTGTTTTAATCTAATCTATATAATAAAACCGTTTTAAAGTCCGTCGCCGTCAACTTACTTGCACATTGCGCATGTCTGAAGAGGAATCTGCCGGCCGGCCTGCGCGAGGGGTATATTCCTGTCCGTTGGTGGGAAGACTGTGTGAGGAGGAAGCTCAGAGCGAAAGGGTCGGCCCACAGCCAATAGATGCAGTGTGTGCAGCTAACTCCTCCCTCTGACTCAGCACTTCCTCCTCTCCGTGTCCCTCTCCATGTGAGTCTCTCTCCTCACTGCGCGCAGCTCCCACCCCCTGCAAACACACACACACACACACACCATCTAATGCAACCCCTCCCCCACCACCTCCTGTAAACCCCCCACCATCTCCTGCAAACCCCCCACACACCATCTCCTGCAACCCCCCACACCACCTGCAAACCCCACACATCATCTGCAAACCCCCCACACACCATCTCCTGCAAACCCCCTCACACCATCTCCTGCAAACCCCCCACACCACCTCCTGCAAACCTCCCCACACCACCTCCTGCAAACCTCCCTACACCACCTCCTGAAAACCCCCCAACACCACCTCCTGCAAGCCTCCTCACACCACCTCCTGCAAACCTCCCCATCACCTCCTGCAATCCTCCCCACACCACCTCCTGCAAACCTCCCACCACCTCCTGCAAACCTCCCCACACCACCTCCTGCAAACCCCTTCACACAGCACCTCCAGCAAACCCGCCACACCACCTGCTGCAAACCCGCCACACCACCTGCTGCAAACCTCCCCATACCACCTCATGCAAACCTCCCCACAAACCACCTCCTGCAACCACCACCAAGCCATATAATGCAAACCCCCATGCACAACCTCCTGCAAACCCCCACACCACCTCCTACAAACCTCCCCACCACCTCCTGCAAACCACACACCACCTCCTGAAAACCTACCCACACCACCACCTGCAAACCTCCCCACCACCTCCTCACACACCTCCTGCAAACCTCCCCACACCACCTCCTGCAAACCCCTACACACAGCACCTCCTGTAAATCTCCCCGCACCACCTGCTGCAAACCCGCCACCACCTGCTGCAAACCCGCCACACCACCTGCTGCAAACCTCCCCACACCACCTCATGCAAACCTCCCCACAAACCACCTCCTGCAACCACCACCACGCCATATCCTGCAAACCCACACCATCTCCTGCAAACCCCCCACGCACAACCTCCTGCAAACCTACACCACCTCCTGCAAACCCCCCACACCACCTCCTGCAAACCTCCCCACCAACTCCTGCAAACCTCCCCACCAACTCCTGCAAACCTCCCCACCACCTCCTGCAAACCCCACACCACCTCCTGAAAACCTACCAACACCTGCAAACCTCCTCCCCACCTCCTCACACACCTCCTGCAAACACACCACCTCCTGCAAACCTCTCCACACCACCTCCTGCAACCCCCCCCCCCACACGCACCTCCTACCCATGCACACGCAAACCTCCCCCACACACACAAACACACATGCACCTCCTGGCACACGCACCTCCTGCAACCCACCACACACGCACCTCCTGCAACCCCCCACACACACGCACCTCCTGCAACCCCCCACTCACACGCACCTCCTGCAACCCCCCCACACACACCTCCTGCAAACCCCCCACACACACCTCCTGCAACCCCCCGCACACACCTCCTGCAAACCCCACACACACACCTCCTGCAACCCCCCACACGCACCTCCTGAAACCCCCCACACGCACCTCCTGAAACCCCCCCCCCCACACATGCACCTCCTGCAACCCACCACACACCTCCTGCAACCCGCAACAAACTCACCTCCAGCAACCCCCCCACACACGCACCTCCTGCAACCCCCCACACACGCACCTCCTGCAACCCCCACACACGCACCTCCTGCAACCCCCCACACATGCACCTCCTGCAACCCACACACGCACCTCCTGCAACCCCCCACACACGCACCTCCTGCAACCCCCCACACGCACCTCCTGCAACCCCCCCACACACACACCTCCTGCAACCCCCACGCACCTCCTGCAACCCCCCCTAACGCACCTCCTGCAACCCCCACGCACCTCCTGTAACCCCCTAACACACCTCCTGCAACCCCCCACACACGCACTTCCTGCAACCCCCCACACACGCACCTCCTACAACCCTCCCACGCACACGCACCTCCTACAACCCTCCCACGCACATGCACCTCCTGGAACCCCCACACACAAGCACCTCCTGCAACCCCACACACACCTCCTGCAACCTCCCACTCACGCAACTCCTACAACCCCCCCACACACCATCACCTCCTGCAATCCCACGCACACCCTGCAACCCCCACGCACATGCACCTCCTGCAACCCCACCGCACACGCACCACCTGCAAACCCCCCATACACACCTCCTGCAACACCTCCTCACACACACCACCTGCAAACCCCCCATACACACCTCCTGCAACACCTCCTCACACACACCACCTGCAAACCCCCCATACACACCTGACAGACAATTAGTTCGAACCCAATAGCAAGATTGGGTCCAAAGTAGAGATGGAGCTAAAAAACCAGCATAATTAGGATTAAACCTTAGTTAACAATTAGATAGCCACAAATTTTTTGTTTTGTTTTCTATTTTATCTTGCCTATTGGCTAATGTACTGACGCCACTGATAGCTGGTAACTTAATTCAATGATGTGAATAGAATAAATCATTTGTACATAGAAACTTAACAATAAACTTTATTAAACATATATGGTAAAATTTGAAAATTGTGAATGTGGTGTATCGGCAAGTGTGTGATTGTTGTCGGTGGATATCTTAGGCAGTTGGACTCTTGGTCCTATATAACGTTTGATATCGCTCTAGCATACGGGGGGACCAGTAGGATAAATATTATTCATGTGGATATCAGCAATTTGCAATTGGAATATAGACTAATATACTTGCAAGACTGCAATTATGAACATTGATATCTGGAGTTCAAGTAACCAGCGTGCCCTTATGCTTGCTTTTGCGTTCTAAAATGTGGGATAGAAAGTAATTTGGGCTTGCAAAGTTGCCGTTTGAAACCCCGATATTAGGAGTTCAAACTGCCAGATTGGTTTCGTGCTCAGCTTGCTCATATATTGGCGTTTCTGAGCATGAAGCAAGATTCGGTTCGACTTGCAAGGCTGCAGTTGAGGGCCTCAAAATCTGGTGTACAAGCTACCGGAATAAATTATGTGCTCTATTTAACCGCACATTGATATTCTTAGGTGTAGAGCAAGGTACAGTTAGATTTGCAAGATTTGTAATTCGAACCCCGATGTTTGGAATGCAAACTACCAGAATAACTTAGTGCTCAATTTGCCCATATGTTGGCGTTCTAAATATAGAGCACAATACAATTAGGTTTGCAAAATTGCGATTATAAACCCCAATATCTGGAGTACAAGCTACCAAAATGTCATAGTGTTCAATTTGCCCGCGTATCGGCGTTTCTAAGTATAGAGCAAACGACAATTAATGTTTGCAAGATAACAGTTGGAAACCCCAATATCTAAAGTTCAGGCTACCAAAATATATGCTCAATTTGCCCATATATATATTGGCGTTCCGAGTACAGAGCAAAATAAAATTATACTTGCGAAATTGCAATTTGCAGACCCAAATATCTGGAATTCGAGCTAACAAAATAACGTTGTGCTCAATTCACCCACATATTGGACGTTCTGAGTATAAGGCAAGATGCAGTTTGATTTATAATATTGCGTTTGCAGATATCGATACCTGGGGTTCAAAAAACCAGAGTAGCCTTATGCTCGAATTTTTCACACATTAGCATTCTAAATATAGAGCAATAGGCAATTATGCTTGCAAGATATCAATTATAGACCCCAATGTCTAGAATTCAAGCTAACAAGATAATATTGTGCTTGATTAACTCTTTGATTAGCCTTCCAAGTATGGGGCAATATACCATTGTATTTGTAAGATTACAGTTTGAAGACCTCAATATCAGAAATTCACACTGCTAAAATACCTTTGTACTCAGTTTGCCTATACTTTGGCGTTCTGAATACGAGGCAGGATGCAGTTATAGTTGGAAACCCCAATATCTGGAGTTCGAGCTACCAGATTGGTATTAGGCTCAGTTTGCCCACACATTAGCGTTCAAAAATTAGAATGATATGTAGCTGAATGGAAAGGTTGATCTTTGGAAATATAGACCAAGGTAATGGATACTGTGGATATATACTGCCCCAATTGCGGCTATCACTCTATATCAGAATAATAAATATACATATGCATCGTAATGGTTGCTACCTATACAGGTACTAACATGTCCCTAGGATATTCATCATAATCAGATTCTATGGTTTCCCTAGGCTAGCATACAATTAGTTTTGCAATGATCACTGCCAGGATCCAATTGACCGGATCAAACACTTTGCCTGAAGCATGAGAAAAAGTGCACCCCGTGCAAACAGTTAAAATCAATTATTTGGTCATCACCAAAGAATAGGTATCGCTGACGCGCGTTTCGCCGTATACACGGCTTCGTCCAAAGCGTAAGTGCCCTTGTGCCTGCGTTCCATATTTATAGGAGTGCCCCCTGTTAATATCATTCATTGTCAGGCTTAGGCTGAATTTACATGATTCGACTTCCGCAGGAATCGTTGATCACATGACCACCCTCCACCAATGGGCTTATGATGTGTGGGCAAACTGAGCCTAATACCAATCTGGTAGCTCGAACTCCAGATATTGGGGTTTCCAACTATAACTGCATCCTGCCTCATATTCAGAACGCCAAAGTATAGGCAAACTGAGTACAAAGGTATTTTAGCAGTGTGAATTTCTGATATTGAGGTCTTCAAACTGTAATCTTACAAATACAATGGTATATTGCCCCATACTTGGAAGGCTAATCAAAGAGTTAATCAAGCACAATATTATCTTGTTAGCTTGAATTCTAGACATTGGGGTCTATAATTGATATCTTGCAAGCATAATTGCCTATTGCTCTATATTTAGAATGCTAATGTGTGAAAAATTCGAGCATAAGGCTACTCTGGTTTTTTGAACCCCAGGTATCGATATCTGCAAACGCAATATTATAAATCAAACTGCATCTTGCCTTATACACAGAACGTCCATATGTGGGTGAATTGAGCACAACGTTATTTTGTTAGCTCGAATTCCAGATATTTGGGTCTGCAAATTGCAATTTCGCAAGTATAATTTTATTTTGCTCTGTACTCGGAACGCCAATATATATATGGGCAAATTGAGCATATATTTTGGTAGCCTGAACTTTAGATATTGGGGTTTCCAACTGTTATCTTGCAAACATTAATTGTCGTTTGCTCTATACTTAGAAACGCCGATACGCGGGCAAATTGAACACTATGACATTTTGGTAGCTTGTACTCCAGATATTGGGGTTATAATCGCAATTTTGCAAACCTAATTGTATTGTGCTCTATATTTAGAACGCCAACATATGGGCAAATTGAGCACTAAGTTATTCTGGTAGTTTGCATTCCAAACATCGGGGTTCGAATTACAAATCTTGCAAATCTAACTGTACCTTGCTCTACACCTAAGAATATCAATGTGCGGTTAAATAGAGCCACATAATTTATTCCGGTAGCTTGTACACCAGATTTTGAGGCCCTCAACTGCAGCCTTGCAAGTCGAACCGAATCTTGCTTCATGCTCAGAAACGCCAATATATGAGCAAGCTGAGCACGAAACCAATCTGGCAGTTTGAACTCCTAATATCGGGGTTTCAAACGGCAACTTTGCAAGCCCAAATTACTTTCTATCCCACATTTTAGAACGCAAAAGCAAGCATAAGGGCACGCTGGTTACTTGAACTCCAGATATCAATGTTCATAATTGCAGTCTTGCAAGTATATTAGTCTATATTCCAATTGCAAATTGCTGATATCCACATGAATAATATTTATCCTACTGGTCCCCCCGTATGCTAAGAGCGATATCAAACGTTATATAGGACCAAGAGTCCAACTGCCTAAGATATCCACCGACAACAATCACACACTTGCCGATACACCACATTCACAATTTTCAAATTTTACCATATATGTTTAATAAAGTTTATTGTTAAGTTTCTATGTACAAATGATTTATTCTATTCACATCATTGAATTAAGTTACCAGCTATCAGTGGCGTCAGTACATTAGCCAATAGGCAAGATAAAATAGCCACAAATTTTTTGTTTTGTTTTCAACCCCCATACACACCTCCTGCAACACCTCCTCACACACACATCACCTTCTGCACCCCCACTGCCCCCGTTAGCACCTTCTGCTCCTCCCACTGCCCCACAACCCCATATCACCTTCTGCTTCCCCACTGTCCCTGCAACACCCGATACCACCTTCTGTGCCCCTACTGCCTCCGATACCACCTTCTGCACCCCCACTGCCCCTGCAGCCCCCAATACCACCTTCCATGCCTCCACTGCGCTCGAAACCCCCCAATACCACCTTCTGCATTCCCATTGCCCCGCAACCTCCCAATACCACTTTCTGAACCCCTGCAACCTCCAATACTACACTCTGTGCCCCCACTGCCCCCAACCTCAATACCAGTTTCTGAACCCCTGCAACCTGCAATACTACACTTTACCCCCACTGCCCTTGCAACCCCCAATACCACCTTTTGCATGCCCACAACCCCCCCATTGCCACCTTCTGCATCCCAACTGCCCCCGCAACCCCCAATACCATCTTCTGCACCCTCAATGCCCTTGCAACCCCCCCAATGGAGTGCAGAGCAGCCAGATCTCAGGGCAAGCCGAGAGCAGCCAGATCCTCAACTTTAGGCTGCCCTCCGGGCAGGCTTAACACCTAGTATCTAATAAACTGTTTATTATTTTAATCTGCAGCAAAAAGTCGCTCTTTTTTTAGGATCTTTTAGTCATTTTTGGGGGGGTTTTCAGCAATCTTTTTTTTCCATATTAATTTTTAAAAGAGCTTCTTATTTTTTCTGTAACAGACCTTTTATTTATTATCATTCATAGGATCTTATATGTCAATTCCAGGCATTTTCATTCAGTAGTTATATTGCAAACAGCGTTTCAATTTTCATACTTTAAATCGTATTTTTTTAATTTTTTTTACCCATTCAGCAGCTTGTTGGCTGCATTTGGCAGCCCTCCAGCGGGTTTGTGGCGGATGTTTGGCAGGCTTGTAGCAGATGTTTGGTGGGTTGGCAGTGATGTGTTTGCAGCGGCGGCCGTCAGGTTTATGGCGGATTTCGGCGGCTGATTCCCTGCACTTCGGGGACCCTGTCCTGAATGCTGAATTCACCACATGGTGAGGAAATTTGATTCATCGAAGTCCGTGGAATGAGAGAGCAATGAAATGTCAGCTACCTTGAATCCACCAATCGCATTATCGCCTCATCCTTTTTATACCTCTACGCTTTTTTGGAATTTGCCTTATTTTATGAAATCACTAAAAACTTATAATAAAAAGAAAAGGGTCAGGGCTAGGAAAGGATTTGTTCAAAGAGCAGCTTATAAATAAGAACGAGGAGGTGTTTATGGAAGGCGGTTTGGGGAGAAAGAGGTGCAGGGTTAATCAAAGAGAGTCAAACTCGCCCTTAAATTGCACAAATTATTTATTTTTAAATCAGTATTTTACCAGGAAGGATACATTGAGATTTCTCTCGTTTTTCAATTATGTCCTGGATGACGAGTATGTACCGTTAGGTTTCTTGCCCAAGGACACTTACTGGAGAGGTGCTCTTGCTGGGATTTGAACCCGTGTCTCTATGGTCATAAAGCCGGTATCATTTCTCCATTCGGCTTTTCAAAAGCTGGCAATTAGGTAAATATTGGCGAATTGCCTGCGATACACAGTGCTGTTCGACGGCAGTGAAATCCCCCATAGAGAAGCAATGGTTAATTTATTCAGAGAACACCGTACAGCAGAGAAATGTCAGTGAAATGCCCTGATTTTCAATGGTTTCATTCGGCAGGTTTAATCAGACAAATCCCATAGGTTTCAATTTAAAAAAACGATATTCTTAAAAGTTTATTCAACCGTTTATTCGTTTCATTTGCCACAAAAAGTAGATTATTTTATTTTATTTTATATTTTTATATTTTTATATTTCTTAGCCATTTTTCTGGATAACAAATAGTCTGCAAGTTAGCTTACCCATTAACCCCCAAAATGTCCTAAAAACAAGGAGAAAATGATAATAACCCGTGTGATATGTAGCTTACCCATTAACCCCTAAAATGCCATAAAACCTGGAGAAACAACAGTAATAAGAGGTCTGCAAGTAACCTACCCATTAACCCCTAAAATGACATAAAATCAGGAGAAAACAATATTAAGCAGCATGCAAGGTAGCTTACCCATTAACCCCAAAAAATCAATAAACCAGGAGAAAACAACAAACAATGTGGTATGTAGCTTACCCATTAACCCCTAAAATGCCATAAACCAGGAGAAACTAAAAATAATAAACAGTGTGCAAGGTAGTTTACCCATTAACCTCTAAAATGCCATACAACCAGCAATAAGCTAAAAATAAATAACAGTGTGGAATGTAGTTTACCCATTAACCCCCTACAATTCCATAAAAGTGGAAAAAACAATACTAAACAGTGTGAAAGGTAACCTACCCATTAACCCCTAAAATGCCATAAATTAGGAGATAACAATATTAAACAGCGTGCAAGTTAGCTTACCAATTAACCCCTAAAATTCCATAAACCAGGAGAAAGCAACAAACAGTGTGGTATGTAGCTTACCCATTAACCCCCCAAAATGCCACAAAACCAGGAAAAACTAAAAATAATTTACAGTGTGGTATGTAGCTTGCTTGGTAGCTCCTAAAATGTGAAAAAAACAGCAAAAAAGCGCAAGATAATTAACAGTGTGGTATGTAGCTTACCTATTAACCTCTAAAATGCCTATTAAAAAATATTACAGTGCAGCATGTAGCTTTCTCGTTAACCCCTAAAATGCCACAACATCAGGGGAAAACTAAAAATATTAAACAGTGTATAGTGGAGTTTATGTATCAACTTAAAATTGCCATAAAACAAGGGGAAAAGACATAATAACCCGTGTGGTGTGTAGCTTACCCATTAACCTCTAAAATGCCATAAAATCAGGCAAAATATTAAAAAATAAAAACAGTGTGGTATGTAACATACACATTAACTACTAAAATGCCATAAAATCAGGGGATAACTAAAAATAATTAACAGTGTGTTGTTTCATTTGCTGCAAAAAGTATATTATATTATTTTATAGGATTTCCAGTGTGCACGGTAGCTTACCCATTAACCCCTAAAATGCCACAAAACCAGGAGAAAACAATAATAACCCGTGCAGTATGTACAGTTGTGTTCAAAATTATTCAACCCCAATGCTGTAAAGGGTTTTAGGGAATTTAGTGACATTTGTAATTGTATTCAGAATGAAATCCTACAAGGACTTTTTAAAGAACCATATGCAACTAAAATGACATCAATTGGTTTTGTAATACAGTAGTAAATGTTTCTTTTGTGAATTCTTCATTGACACAATTATTCAACCCCTTAAAGACTACCACTCTGAAGAACAGAGGTTCATTCAAGTGTTTTCAATCAGGTATTGAAAACACCTGTGGATGTCACGGAGCAGCAATAAAGCATAATAAGCACCAATTAGGCAGCTTTAAAATGACTGTGATACTCAGCTTCTTCTAGACATTTACTGGTGTGGTTACAGACATGGTGAAGTCAAGAGAATGGTCCAGGAAGACAAGAGAAGAGGTGATTACTCTTCACAGGAAGGGCAATGGCTATAAGAAGATTGCAAAGATGTTAAACATACCAAGAGAGACCATAGGAGCATCATTCGCAAATTCAAGGCAAAGGGCACTGTTGAAACGCTACCTGGTCGTGGCAGAAAGAAGATGCTGACTTCGACTGCTGTGCGCTACCTGAAGCGTAGAGTGGAGAAAAGTCCCCGTGTGACTGCTGAGGAACTGAGAAAATATTTGTCAGATGTGGGTACTGAAGTTTCAGCTCAGACAATACGGCGCACACTGCGTAATGAAGGCCTCCATGCCAGAACACCCAGGCGCACCCCCTTGCTGTCTCCAAAGAATAAGAAGAGTCGACTGCAGTATGCCAAAAGTCATGTGGACAAACCACAGAGGTTTTGGGATAGTGTTCTGTGGACTGATGAAACAAAATTAGAACTGTTTGGGCCCATGGATCAACGCTATGTTTGGAGGAGGAAGAACAAGGCCTATGAAGAAAAGAACACCTTGCCTACTGTGAAGCATGGCGGGGGGTCAATCATGCTTTGGGGCTGTTTTGCTTCTGCAGGTACAGGGAAGCTTCAGCGTGTGCAAGGTACCATGAATTCTCTTCAGTACCAGGAGATATTGGATGACAATGTGATGCAGTCCGTCACAAACCTGAGGCTTGGGAGACGTTGGACCTTTCAACAGGACAATGATCCCAGCATACCTCCAAGTCCACTAGAGCATGGTTGCAGATTAAAGGCTGGAACATTTTGGAGTGGCCATCGCAGTCACCTGACTTAAATCCGATTGAGAACCTCTGGTGGGACTTAAGGAAAGCAGTTGCAGTGCGCAAGCCTAAGAATGTGACTGAACTGGAGGCTTTTGCCCATGACGAATGGGCGAAGATACCCGTAGATCGCTGCAAGACACTTGTGTCAAGCTATGCTTCACGTTTAAAAGCTGTTATAGCTGTAAAAGGATGTTGTACTAAGTACTAAGATTGAATGTCACTTGGGGGTTGAATAAAACTGATAATGATGTGAGCACAGAAAAGACATTTGTGGTTATTTCATTATAAATGTTATGTTATATTTGTCTGACCTACACGTGCCTCTTTGATTTAATTGTAAGCAAGATGACTGAATGATCAAAATCAATGTCAAACTGGCCAAAACACTCAATTTCAGTGGGGGTTGAATAATTTTGAACACAACTGTAACTTTCCCATTAACCCCTAAACTGCCATAGAAACATAGAAACATAGAAACATAGAAAAATGTCGGCAGATAAGAACCTTTCGGCCCATCTAGTCTGCCCAATTACATGGATACTTTACCTGGATTTATAAAAAAAATTATCCATGTCATAAAACCAAAATTAAAATAATAAACCGTGCAGCATGTAGCTTGCTCATTAACCCCTAAAACGACATAACACTAAAGGAAAAGGAAAATAATAGACATTGATACATGTAGCTTTTCCATTAACGTCTAAGGCTAGGGTCAGACTGAGGCAGTGCGAACGCGCGTGCAGCCGCACTTAATCACGGCCGCACTAGCAGCAGATGCCGGGCAATGACGGCCAATATACGAAGTACGGTCGCACAAAAGTCCGGCTGCGCAACGCAAGTGGAAAATGAACGCATTTTTTCGAGAACGTGAAACCGCAGGTACTGACGTACAGAGTGCGCTGCGTCTGCTAGCGGCGTGTTTGCGTGATTGGGAGACGTCAGACGCTGCTAATGTCCGGCCAACATAACGTCCAGACACAAAAAGAGTTTTATTGATGATCCGTACAAAATCACGGACGAAAATGCGCATAGTATGACCGCTATTGCGTATTCCGTGAAAAAATACGTCCATTCGTTCGAACGCACTTTTTCACAGACAACATAAAAATGCGTTCGTCTGACCCTAGCCTAAAACACCAGAACACCGGGAGAAAAAAAATCTCAAAAGAGTGAGGCAAGTAGATTAACCCATTAACCCAGAAAATGCCGTTCAAAACAGAGAAAAAATAAAAATAATAAAAAGTGCTGCATGAAATGTAACCATTAACCCTGAAAATGCCATAAAACCAGGGGAAAACCAATAAGCAGTGTGGCGTGATTCAAAACATCATTAAAAACAGCCCCAGACATTCGCTTAAAATCCTCTGCAGCTTTTACAAATGAGACGCGAGCTTTCCCGGGAGAAAACAGCGCGGCTGGGTCAGAATAGGTTCGTTATAGAGACACAGTACGGAATTTCTGCTCACACAAATTTTTACTTTTACTATCTCCCTTGGTTTGAAATGGGCTCATGTATCGTGCTTATTAACCTGTAAAATGCCATAAAATCAGGGAAAATATTAAAAATAATCAACAGTGTGGTATGTAGCTTACACATTAACCCCTAAATATCACCAGGGAAAAATATAAACATAACAAACCGTTATGAATGTATCTTGTATCTAGGGAAAAAATAGAATAACGTGTGGCATGTAGCTCACACATTAACCCCTAAAATGCCATTCAACCAGAGGAAAAGTAACAATAGTAACCAGTATGGCATATAACTTGGGAAAACATAATAATAAACAAGGATGGTGTAGCTTGACCAATTAACTTTAAACTGCCGAAAACCAGGGGGGGGGAATAAAAATAATAAACATGTTGCACGTAGCTGGCCCATTAACCTCTAAATGCCATAAAAACAGGGAAAGAATTAAATATAAAGATTACTGCCTGCAGCTTGGACATTAACCTCCAAAAATGCCGTAAAACCAGGCAAAAAAATGACAATGATAATAAAGAGTGTGTCATGTAGCTTGGCCATTAACCCTTAAAATGCCAGGCATATAGGAGTACTTAGAAGTCCCTCACTGCAGGATCCTTTGTGAGTTTGTATCTAGTTATGTATATTTTATTGTTTTTAAATATTACCTTACCTGTCGCACTGGATCATAGTCGTCGTTTGAAATTGTAAAGTCTTGCCATAGGAATTCACACTTATAACGGCACCGATAATGATGTCTCCATCCTGATAATATTGATGGTCACGGAACGTCTTTATAAGGTTCACTCTGCACCGGGAGGCTGGTACTCTGATGATCACAGGACGAGCAATACAGAGGGTAACGAGACACAGCAGCACTTTACAAGCATTAGATAATGCGGCCGATCTCAGAAGTTTTATAAAGTGCAGACAGTAGTTTAAAATAATATGTATCATCAGGCAATGAGACATTACAGATCACACGAGAAACCTGCGGTATAACCTGCAGCGTGTATGTGTATGTGGCCGTAAAGCCGTAGCCTTTTTATACACTATATGTGCAAGTGACCTGAAGGCACGGAGAGAATAATAACAGGCTTTAACATCCCCTGACATTAGTTCAGTTCTATAGTTATATGGTGACCTTCAAAGCCAAACATTATCGCAACACGAAAAACAGAAGATGTCTTGCTGGTGATTTGTGGTCTCAGCTGTGTGAAGCCCCCAGTGAATAATGGACACATGATTGTGTTTTATGAACACGCTGAGTTTCCAGGAATATATGGATCACACTGTGTATTCCTTTATCTAATGTTTAAACTTATACAATGTTTCTGTATGGATTTTATTTACATGTTCATCACTAGGAAGGAAACTGGCTTGGGATTTGGCTGGATAAAAGGTTCAGTAGGTAGAGTACCTGCTAGTTCTTCCCCCCACTCTAATGGTTCTAGAGGGCTTTAACCCTTTCACGTCAGGCAGGTGGGCTTTAATGCCCTGCTATCTGGCTGCTGTAGCGAGCATTTCTTCGGCCTGTCCATGCAGCAGATACACATCATGGTTGCTGGAGGATGGCCTGAATCAGGCCAACCGGCAGCAGCGAATTGCACTCGGCGTCTACCAGATAGTGGGAAGGGCTGGCTGGAAGTGGCCAATTTAAGTCAACAGGGTGTACTAGTACACCCTGTGACTTCAAGGCCCACCTGCCGCAGGGACGGCATAGTATGCCCTGCAGCGGGAACGGGTTTAAACACATTGATCACAGTGCACAGTATAGTACGCAGACTACTGCTCTATGTTGTTGTCAGTACGTGCACATTAGAGGTGCCGGGTGTGCCTGGTAGTGATGAGCCGAACACCCCTGTGTTCGGTTCGCATTCGAACTTGAACTTTCAAAAGTTCAAGTTTGAACTCGACGACGAACCAAACTCAATGCAAGTCAATGGGACTCGAAAGTTGGAAGTTTACAGTGCCCTCCAAGAGGGCATATATGCAAGATATTTGTCATAAAAGGTGTATGGGGGTCCGGGTAGTGCCCTGGGGACAGGAAGCAAGGACAAAAAGTAAAAAAAAAACATTTTTAAAGAACAGTGAGTTTTCTATGAAATAAAGGTTAAGATTAAAACAAAAAATTCCTTCAAATATCGTGCATAGGAGGTCCGCATAACCTGCCCGTGAATTGGCAGATTTGTAGGATGTATAGAAACCTTTAAAAACAAAAAAATGACATTTCACATGACGGTAAATGGTATTCCTTTAATATATTCATAAACAACTGCTTGGGCGGCAGTCTGTATGAAAAGAGGAGACATTTTAGGACACGCAGAACAAGTTTAGTGATTTTTTTGGGCTAAATTATGGTGAAACTTATGCAGACTTTGGATGAAAGTAACAATAAGTGCTTTAAAATTGGGCCTTTAGTGTCGGCAACCATGCCGTCACTCCATAACCCCTCTGTGTTATTGTGGAAGAGTTCAGGGTTGGACCCTGCGGTCCAATATTAAAATGATATAAATCTGGTAATATAGGCGTCAGTGGCAGTGCACCCAAATATTGTGCCTTTGGTGGCAGCAAGTGCCTTCACACTGTAAGTAACCCCTCTGTGGTATTGTGGAAGAGTGCAGGGTTAGACCCTGCGGTCCAATATTAAAATGATATGAATCTGGTAATTTAGGCATCAGTGGCAGTGCACCCAAATATTGTGCCTTTGGTGGCAGCAAGTGCCTTCACACCGTAACCCCTTTCTGGTATTGTGGTATAGTGCAGTGGTGGAGGTTTTGGGAATGCAGAAGAGATCCCCGATCTATTCAGTTATGTCAGCATCAGGGGATTGATAGCTGCTGATCCAGGACTGATTCAATTTTATAAATGTTAGCCGGTCTACAGAGTCGGTGGACAGACGTACTCTTTTGTCTGTGACAAATCCTCCAGCGGCACTCAACGTCCTTTCAGAAAGCATGCTCTATGA
Source organism: Leptobrachium leishanense (assembly GCA_009667805.1). Taxonomy (NCBI): domain Eukaryota; kingdom Metazoa; phylum Chordata; class Amphibia; order Anura; family Megophryidae; genus Leptobrachium; species Leptobrachium leishanense. Next base: position 559,277,899 of record CM019063.1, read on the forward strand.
AGGGCAACCTAGTAGCTGCATAGCATATTGGCTAAGTTCTGGCCAGTGATCCAATCTCAACACCCAGTAAGCCAGTGGATCATCTGCTGGAAAGGTATACAGGTCTGCCCTTGCCCCTAGGTAGTCCTGCACCATAAGGTGAAGATGCTGGCATTGGGTGCCTACATTTGATGTCCCAGGGCACCATGGACTAAAAAAATTTAAAAAGGCATCAGTCAAGCGGCCCCGGCCCCTTTCACCTTTATTCCTCTGATCATCCGCAGCCTCAGAAGCACCTGTGTCATCACTGGTAACCTGCCAGTGCCTGGAAAAGTGTTACACAAGTGTCGCTTTAGAGCGTCCTCAAGTTGTTTCATCCTGTGCTCCCTCTGTGCGGGCAGAATGAGCTCTGCAAATTTACCCTTGTATCGTGGATCAAGAAGGCTTGCCAACCAGAAATGATCCCTCTCCTTGATAGCACGAATCCTGTGGTCCTTTAGTAGGCTGTGCAGGATAAGGGAGCCCATGCAGCGTAGGTTGGAGGTGGCATTAAATTCAAAGTCTTCCAGGTCAATGAGGATCACCCCATCATGCACTTCCTCCTCCCAGCCACGTACTAGTCCTTGGGTTTCTGGGCACACAAAACCCTCCCTTGAGGAATCCCCACCTTCAATGCCCCCACTACTTAAATATTCCTCCTCATCCTCCTACTGTCTGATCTGAGGACTAGGGATGAGCCGAACACGCCCGAGTTCAGTTTGTATTCGAACCCGAACTTTCCAAATGTTCGAATCCGAACCCGAACCCAAACCCGAACTCGAACCCGAACCCAAACCCGAACTCAAACTCAAACTCAATACAAGTCAATGGGGCTGAAAATTCGGTTTTTAGTGTACCCTCCAAGAGGGCATATATGCTAGATATTTGCCATAAAAGGTGTATGGGGGTCCGGGTAATGACCTGGGGGACAGGAAACAAGGACAAAAATTTTTTTAAAAAAATCATTTTTAAAGGGACAGTGGGTTCTCCATGAAATAAGGGTTAAAAATAAAAACAAAAAATTCCTTCAAATATCGTGCCTAGGAGGTCCCCATAACCTGCCCGTGAAGTGGCGGATTTCTAGGATGTATAGAAACACTTAAAAACAAAAAAATTAAGTTTCAAAAGACGGTAAATGCTTTTCCTTTAATCTATCCATAAACAACTGCTTGGGGCGGCAGTCTGTATGAAAAGAGGAGACATTTTCAGATACACAGAAAAAGTTTAGTGATTCTTTGACTAAATTGTGGTGAAACCTATGCAGGCTTTGGATGAAAGTAACAATAGGTGCTTTAAAATTGGGCCTTTAGCATCGGCAACAGTGCTGACACACCATAACCGCTCTGAGGATATAAATCTGATACAGGTGTCAGTGGCAGTGCATCCAAATATTGTGCTTTTGGTGCCAGGCCTGCAAGTACTATCATACAGTATCCCCTCTGTAGTATTGTGGAAGAATGCAGGGGTGGACCTTGCGGTCCTATATTAAAAAGAAATGAATCTGGTAAAGGCATCAGTGCACCCAGATATTGTGCTTTTGGTGCCAGACTGCCAGGCCAGCAAGTACTATCATACAGTAACCCCTCTGTAGTATTGTGGAAGAATGCAGGGGTGGACCATGTGGTCCTATATTAAAATGCTATGATTCTGGTCAAGGCATCAGTGCACCCAGATATTGTGCTTTTGGGGCCAGACTGCCAGGCCAGCAAGTACTATCATACAGTAACCCCTCTGTAGTATTGTGGAAGAATGCAGGGGTGGACCATGTGGTCCTATATTAAAAAGATATGAATCTGTTAAAGGAGTCAGTACTCCCAGATATTGTGCTTTTGGTGCAAGGCCAGCAAGTGCATTCATACAGTAACCCCTCTGTAGTATTGTGGAAGAATGCAGGGGTGGACCATGTGGTCCTAATATTAAAAATATATGATTCTGGTCAAGGCGTCAGTGCACCCAGATATTGTGCCCTTGGTGCCAGACTGCCAGGCCAGCAAGTATCATCATACAGTAACACCTCTGTAGTATTGTAGAAGAATGCAGGGGTGGACCATGTGGTCCTAATATTAAAAAGATATGAATCTGGTAAAGGAGTCAGTGCACCCAGATATTGTGCTTTTGGTGCCAGACTGCCAGCAAGTACTATCATACAGTAACCCCTCTGTAGTATTGTGGAAGAGTGCAGGGTTGGACCCTGCGGTTCAAAAAATTAAAATGATATAAATGTGTCACAGGCGTCAGTGCAGCCAAATATTGCACCTTTCATGGCAGCAAGTGCCTTCACACCGTAACCCTTTTGTGGTAATGTGGAAGAGTGCAGGGTTGGACCCTGTGGTTCAAAAAAATTAAAATGATATAAATGTGTCACAGGCGTCAGTGTAGCCAAATATTGTACCTTTCATAGCAGCAAGTGCATTCACACCGTAACCCTTTTGTGGTATTGTGGAAGAGTTCAGTGCTGGAGGTTTTGTGAATGCAGAAGACATCCCCGATCTATTCTGTTACATCAGCATCAGGGGATTGATAACTGCTGATCCAGGACTGATTCATTTTTATAAATGTCAGCCGGTCTACAGAGTCAGTGGACAGATGCACTCTTTTGTCTGTGACAAAACCTCCTGCGGCACTGAACGTCCTTTCAGAAAGCACGCTAGATGAAGGGCAACCTAGTAGCTGCATAGCATATTGGCTAAGTTCTGGCCAGTGATCCAATCTCAACACCCAGTAAGCCAGTGGATCATCTGTAAAGGTATCCACGTCTGCCCTTGACCCTAGGTCCTGCACCATATGGTGAAGACGCTGGCAATGGGTGCCTACATTTGACATCCCTGGGCGTCGTGGACTAAAAAAATTTAAAAATGCATCAGTCAAGCGACCCTGACCTTCACCACTATTCCTCTGATCATCCACAGCCTCAGAAGCACGTGTGTCATCACTTGGTAACCTACCAGTGCCTGGAAAGTTGTTACACAATTGTCGCTTTAGAGCGTCCTCAAGTTTTTTCATCCTGTGCTCCCTCTGTGCAGGAAGGATGAGCTCTGCAACTTTACCCTTGTATCATGGATCAAAAAGGGTTGCCAACCAGTAATGATCCCTCTCCTTGATAGCACGAATCCTGGGGTCCTTTAGCAGGCTTCGCATTATAAGGAAGCCCATGCAGTGTAGGTTGGAGGTGGTATTAGCTTCCGAGTCTTCCTGGTCAACGAGGATGACTCCATCGTGCACTTCCTCCTCCCAGCCACGCACTAGCCCTTGTGATTCTGGGCACACGAAACCCTCCCTTGAGGAATCCCCACCTTCAATGCCCCACTTCTTAAATATTCCTTCTCCTCCTCCTCATCCTCCTCCTGTCTGATCTGAGTAGGACCCGCTGGAATGCTGTCTGCGGAAAGACTGGGGCCTTCAGAGCTAGGGAAGGCCTCCTCTTCCTCCCGCTGATCTGCCTCTAGAGCCACATCTATAATTCCCCGCAGAATGTGCTCCAGCAGGCACACTAAAGGAATTGTGTCACTGATGTATGCCCTGTCCCTGCTCACCATCCTCGTTGCCTCCTCAAATGATGACAGTACAGTGCATGCATCCTTGATCATCAGCCACTGCGGGGGGAAAAAAAAACAAGTTGACCTGAACCTGTCCTTGTGCCATACTCACACAGGTACTCGTTGATGGCCCTCTGCTGCTTGTGCACATGCTGCAGCATTGCTAATGTCGAGTTCTGAGATAGCAATCCTTGGGATTTAATATTAATCTAGAGATCTGCCATTTCGATGTTCATTCATTTTGTGTTTTAAAAAATACAATCGCTGTCCTTGAGTGCTCTTAAGATCCTATTTTAGTCCGCATGTTTAAAAGAAATCAGTTTGTCAGCAAAACTAAATAGAAATGCTGACAGTCAAGAATAGAAATAGTGTCCAAAATGAGAATGAAGAAGAAAGCTGACATCATGTGTAAAGTAGGTCCTAATTCAGACATATGGTATCTGTCACGTGACTATCTGGGTATGATGGGAGGGGAATTGTATTTTGGACTAATGTATAAAAAGAATCCATGTACATGTTCCTGTCACTCATGACTTTGGACAGTTGCAATCTGTCTCGTGAGTCCGGCAGGTGCCAGCCGAATAAACGCCATTTTCCTTGAACAAAGGCCTCCGTCTGCTTCCTTGGTTGATCCATCACCCACAAGTTCCTGGCTGAATTTGCTGTTACAGTTCCACCTGGTGGGAATATCACAGATCAGACGGTTTGTGGGAAGGTGGAATTCTCTTTGAATTTCTGCCAGGTGAACACTTGCTGGGAATGACCATCTGAAGTGGCTACAGACTTTTCTGGTCTGGCTGAGAAGCTCTGCCAGCCCTGGGTACCTGGTTAGGAAACGCCGTACCACTACATGTAGGACGTGTGTTAGGCATGGTACATGCGTCAACTTACCCTGGCGTAGGGTGGAGAGAAGGTTGCTACCATTATCACAGATGACCATTCCCAGCTGAAGCTGGTGAGGTGTTAACCATCTCTGCACCTGCCCCTGCAGAGCTGACTGAATTTCTGGCCCGGTGTGGCTCCTGTCCCATAAACAAACCAGCTCCAGCACAGTATGACATCTTTTTGCTTCAGCCATTGCGTAGCCCCTGTCACACGTCGGTTTAACTGCCACTTCTAAAGAGACAGAAAAGGAGGAGGAGGAAGAGGTGGTGGAGCAGACAGACCTCATACAAGCAGTTTTCTGGAGGTGTGGTGGATGAACAAGCTCCAGCACAGAGCCCCGTCTTGGATCCCTCCCAGCTGCAATCAGAGTTACCCAGTGTGCCGTGAAGGAAATATAATGGCCCTGTCACTGCTTGCTGGACCACGTGTCTAAAGTCATGTGCACCTTGCTGCTGACTGCCATTCCCAATGACTCCATAACATTGTGTTCAACGTGCTGGTATAGTGCTGGAATGGCCTTCCGTGAAAAGAAATGGCATTTTGGAACCTGCCACTGTTTTACAGCACATTCAGCAAATTCACGGAAGGAAGCAGAGTCCACCAGCTGGAAAGGCATCAGGTGTAATGCGAGTAATTTTTCTAAGCTGGCATTTAGACGCTGTGCTTGGGGATGGCTGGGACTATATTTTTTCTTACGCTGCAGCAGCTGTTGCAATGTAATCTGACTTTGTAAATCTTCAGCTGATGGGATGCTGTCACATTGTGAGGAAGGACCTGGTACACCCATTACTGTAGCATCATCCCTGTCAGTGGAGGTTGTAGGCAATGACATGGCAGGACATATAGTGGTGGTAGAGACAGATGATGAGGAGGAGGACCTATGCAATGTGTTGTGCCAACGATATGCGTTGCAGGTGGTCATATGTCGCCTCAAGCACGTGGTACCCAAGCGTGGCCTGTCTTTCCCATGCTTGATCCTTATCTGACATAGATTACAAATAGCAATGGTGCAGTCTGCTGCACATTTCTTAAAGAACTCCCAGACAGCAGAGTTCCTGGATGTGTGCTTTGAGACAACAGCGCTCTGCACCTGAACAGCTCTGACATCTGATGCCTTGGACTGGCTACGGTTGGTCATAGAGGACGTTGTGCCTCGTGTTTGTTGTGCCTCCTCCTCACTTGACTCCTCTGTTCGATCAGGCACCCATTTGGAGTCAGTGACCTCATCAACGTCATCACCCCCTATCTCCTCGTCACTGGAGCCAACCTCGCAATATGCTGCAGCTGCTGGGGGAACATGAGTGCCAGCTATTTGTGTGTCACTGGCACTCCTTCCTCTAGGTTGATTATACTCCCTTCCTCATCCTCAGAGATTGGATCAGAGCACTGTAGTTTCTGCGCATCCTCAAGCAGCATGTCACTGTCATTATAGTCAAACAATTCAGCTGACTCCTCCGTGTGTGATAGTGAGGCTACAGCAGGAGTAGCTGTGGACATGGAGGCTGCATTAGATGCTTTGCCAGCTGAGGTGGACTGTAAAGCACTACAAGCCTGGCTGGCAGAGGACTCAGAGGATGAGGATGGCCTGGTTAGCCAATCCACCAAATCCTCTGTATGTTGCTGCTGCTTAAGACGGCCAGCAACAGTTAGAAAGGACAAGCGTGCCCCTGCAGAGGATGCACCAGGTCTACGATGACCGGAGGCACAGCCTCCCGACACAGAGGCTGCTTGCCCTCTTATCTGTGTCTGGGAGCGTCTGCCTGTCCTTTTTGGTCTTTATGACATGGTGAGTGATATATAGATTAAATATATACAGAACTCTGATTCAACTCTTATGACGGAATGGAGATGTTGTTCCGCCTGCGGGTGTGCTCTATCTGCGTGACCCCGTCGCTTACCGCTGGCCCGACTACCGAGTGACGCGCACTCGGCGTCTCGTGCGGCCTGGCGTGACCCCGGGAAGGGGTTAGCGGGCGGTGGAGGGGACCCCTGCCTAGAACCAGCCCGACCACTGAGCCATGCGGCACTCAGCGTCCCGAGCAGCTGGTTCACTGACCTTGTGGGTGTGGGACGTCTGTGGAGATCGGTTCTGCCGTGGAGGAATATTCGTATCTGATGTGGGAAACGTTTCGGATCTTGCGGGAAACGTTTCCGATCGCGGTGCGGGGAAATAGTCGGATCTTCAGCGGATGACTTTTCGGATCGGATCAAGGATGAAGGAATCTTCGGATCCTCCGGGATTGGCGAGGGATTCGGATCTTACCGCAATCCCTCGCAATACCGAAGCGCAGTACTCGGCCGCGCCCTTCGGTTCGGATCTCTCGTTCTGGGAACCGAATCACCTTCCGCTGCGCCTCTGCCCTGATCCTCGATGCAGGCACAGAGCGCTCGGTTCGGTTCGGATCTGAACGCCGCACCCTGAGACCACGAGGGGTGCTCAGATACGAAAATACGGCGGAGACAAAGTCACATCAGTCAAAGCTGGATGCACCGCAAAATCTGCCTTTATTATGCACGGTTCAAGCATTTAACAACTTCACATAAATTAGAAACAATGGGACTCCTTGCCGCCCTCCAGGACCCATTGGCCCTTGGCCTTCAGGGAGTCGCCAATTCGGACCGGATGGTCCGAATCGGCCATTTTACGATTTGAACCGGATGGTTCGAATCGGCCATTTTCCGAATCGATAATTCTGACTGCGCCACAAGGATCGGAAAATGGCGGCGAGCAAGGCAAACAAAGGGAAAATACATTACACAATAAACAAACGGGGAACACTTTATTACACCACACAATAATCACATCTAAATAAAATACTGGTAAAACGGGGTGCGTGCCACCACACCCAAGTGTCCATGTCACCACTGTCACTGCACCGCCCCTGGCTGAGGGTGCTGGGCCATCCCGTGACACTCCTCCCCCTCCCCCAGTTCGACGCACCTGGTCTGACCCCACCGGGTCATACCGGGGAAGTCGGTGCTCCCAGGCCCATAGTCAGTCTGGGGAGGCCGAGTCACCAGGCCTCTCCATTTGGCCTTGCGGCCGTGCCAGCTTGGTCGGGACCCCATGTCCTTAGGGTTTCCCCGGCTGGGCGAGAGGACATACCTCTGGGCCGGCGTGCCTCCTGTGTCCCCTCCAGGGCTACCGCTCACCCGGGGAACCCGGGTGCTAAATGCACACGCCCCGGGTGCCCAGGTCAGCCGTGGGAAGAAACCGTGGTTGCGTGGGGCCCCCCCTCCCAAGGGTTGCCGAAATGGGCAGCCAGCGGCGCTCTGCCCCGTTGCCAGCTCTTCCACTGGATGGCCAGGTACGGACACGGCAACCGAAGGAGCAAGTAGGGCCAAACCTGACTGCTCTCCCCCTGGTAGCCGACAAGGGAGACAAATGGATGCAACCGCAGTTGCACGGGGTCATCCTCACTCTGCCCCTCGGGGCAAGTTGGGAGAGACGGGCAGAGGCCCGCGACGCTCTGCCCTGGTGTCAGCTCTTCCGCTGGGTGGGGATCTCCTTGCGGGAGGATGGTTTCTTTCCCCCCAGGCCCATCAGCAGTTGCGCACAACTCAGCCCGGGGAAACCACCTATCTGCCCCACCTGGCAGACTGTGGGTGGTGGGCAGAGGCCAGCAGCGCTCTGCCCCGTGGCCGGCTCCTCAGCTGGGGAAGGATCTCCTTGCGGGAGGATGGTTACTTCACCCCCCGGGGCAAGCAATGGTTGCGCACAACCCATCCCGGGGGAACCATCCGTCTGCTCCTCCTGGCAGACTTTGAGTAGTGTACAGAGACCAGCGGCGCTCTGCCCCGTAGCCAGCTCTTCTGCTGGTTGGAGATCTCCTTGGGGAAGGATGGTCACTTCACCCCCCGGGGCAAACAATGGTTGCGCACAACCCATCCCGGGGGACCATCCGTCTGCTCCTCCTGGCAGACTTTGAGTAGTGGGCAGAGACCAGCGGCGCTCTGCCCCGTAGCCAGCTCTTCCGCTGGTTGGAGATCTCCTTGGGGAGGATGGTCACTTCACCCCCCGGGGCAAACAATGGTTGCGCACAACCCATCCCGGGGGACCATCCGTCTGCTCCTCCTGGCAGACTTTGAGTAGTGGGCAGAGACCAGCGGCGCTCTGCCCCGTAGCCAGCTCTTCTGCTGGTTGGAGATCTCCTTGGGGCAGGATGGTCACTTCACCCCCCGGGGCAAACAATGGTTGCGCACAACCCATCCCGGGGAGACCATCCGTCTCCTCCCCCGCTGGACCCGTGGCCTCGGCCACCCTGTCCTCTTGCGGGGTGAAGGGGGTAACTTCCTCAGTCGAAACCCCCACGGGCACCCATGGGTCCGCCTCGGCCTCCCATAGGTCCCAAACCTGGGGACTGTCGACTTCCTCGCCGACCCGTCCCACCACGGGGAGCTCAGGCTCGACTGCGGAACGCCGTCCAACAGTCTTCGATAAGCCACCTCGAGCTCCCACTCTCGCTCGGCTAGGGACTCCAGCTCCTCAAACACTGAGTCCCTGCTGTCTGACGGGATCTCCAGTTCCCGTCGCTCCAGGATGTCTTCCATCCGTTCCTCTGTCTCCTCTCCAAACTCGGGGTCGGCGGCCATGCCCTCGTAGAGCAGCCCCGTACCTCCGTAGCGAGGCCCTGCAGTGGAACTGCCTTCACTAGGGCGCACTGTCGGGGAGGCGGTTAGCCACCGGAGTGCGCGGTACTCGGCGTCCAGTGCGATCTCCTGCTGCACCAGACTCCGGAGCTCGTCCTCCCACTCCTCTGGGGCCCGCCCCTGCAGGAACGCTGCTCGCACATCGTACTGCACTCGATGGACGACAGCGTCGGAGGGAATGTACACCCCATGGCAGTCCCGCTCATGGTCCAGGGCCTCGTACCACAGCTCCTCTGTGGACCTCTGGTCCTGCTCCAGGCCCTCCTGCAGCTCTCTTGCCAACACGACCTTCATGTCGGCGTAGGTGCCAGCGCAGGAGCACCGCTCCTCAGTGGGGAATGTGGCGTCCTCAGATGCAGCTCCAGGCGGGCTGTGAGTCTTCATCCGAGGGTCGCTGGGATAAGTGACGTCCTCAGTACAGGCTCCAGGCGAGCTGAGAGTCCCGCAAGCGTAGTCACTGGGGGTTGCAGATTCCCCAGGTGAAGCTCCAGTCGAGCTGTGAGTCTCGACCCAGGGTTCCACGGGGTAGGGTTCGGGGTCCAAATCTTTGGCTCTGCTCCGCGGAGCTCTGCCAACCGCAGCTCGTGCTGCCGGTCCTTTTCCTGTTCAACCTCCCGGTAGAACTCCCGGATTACCCGGCATCTGTCCGCCGTCGCTGGGGCATCCCCGAGCAGGGCAATCCGACGCCGCACCTCTCGAAGGCCAGCATCTTCCTCCACCTCCGCGTGGACAGGGCTGGGGACGGGCGTCATCGCCTCGTCCTGATCCATCCTAGTCAGCTCCTTGATCAGGGTCTTTCTTTTCTTGTTCCCCGGCGTTCCTCCCCGGTTCTCCAACATCCCACACAGGGTGTCCCGGTCATAGTGAGTGTACACCACCATGGCGTAGGTCTCCTAGGGGCCTGCAGAGAGCGATCCCACCGCTGCCACCAGTATGACGGAATGGAGATGTTGTTCCGCCTGCGGGTGTGCTCTATCTGCGTGACCCCGTCGCTTACCGCTGGCCCGACTACCGAGTGACGCGCACTCTCGGCGTCTCGTGCGGCCTGGCGTGACCCCGGGAAGGGGTTAGCGGGCGGTGGAGGGGACCCCTGCCTAGAACCAGCCCGACCACTGAGCCATACGGCACTCAGCGTCCCGAGCAGCTGGTTCACTGACCTTGTGGGTGTGGGACGTCTGTGGAGATCGGTTCTGCCGCGGAGGAATATTCGTATCTGATGTGGGAAACGTTTCGGATCTTGCGGGAAACGTTTCCGATCGCGGTGCGGGGAAATAGTCGGATCTTCAGCGGATGACTTTTCGGATCGGATCGAGGATGAAGGAATCTTCGGATCCTCCGGGATTGGCGAGGGATTCGGATCTTACCGCAATCCCTCGCAATACCGAAGCGCAGTACTCGGCCGCGCCCTTCGGTTCGGATCTCTCGTTCTGGGAACCGAATCACCTTCCGCTGCGCCTCTGCCCTGATCCTCGATGCAGGCACAGAGCGCTCGGTTCGGTTCGGATCTGAACGCCGCACCCTGAGACCACGAGGGGTGCTCAGATACGAAAATACGGCGGAGACAAAGTCACATCAGTCAAAGCTGGATGCACCGCAAAATCTGCCTTTATTATGCACGGTTCAAGCCTTTAACAACTTCACCTAAATTAGAATACAATGGGACTCCTTGCCCGCCCTCCCAGGACCCATTGGCCCTTGGCCTTCAGGGAGTCGCCAATTCGGACCGGATGGTCCGAATCGGCCATTTTACGATTCGAACCGGATAGTTCGAATCGGCCATTTTCCGAATCGATAATTCTGACTGCGCCACAAGGATCGGAAAATGGCGGCGAGCAAGGCAAACAAAGGGAAAATACATTACACAATAAACCAACGGGGAACACTTTATTACACCACACAATAATCACATCTAAATAAAATACTGGTAAAACGGGGTGCGTGCCACCACACCCAAGTGTCCATGTCACCACTGTCACTGCACCGCCCCTGGCTGAGGGTGCTGGGCCATCCCGTGACAACTCTGTTATAAAAATTAGAGATATGCAGAATTCTGATTCAACTGTGTTATCTAAATTAAAGATTTCCAGAATTCTGGTATAACTCAGTGAGACACCCTGATAGCTGGCAGCCAGTGACAAGACACAGAATAAAATTCCCAGAAATCACCTATAAATCAGTGAGACCCCTGTTGGTTGGCAGTGACGACACAGGTTATAATTCCCAGATATCTGCTACAAGTGTGTGAGACCACCTGATGGGTGGCAGTGACAAGACACAGATTACAACTCCCAGGAACCTCCTATAAATCAGTGAGACCCCCCTGAAGGTTGGCAGTGACAAGACACAGATTACAATTCCCAGGTACCTCCTGTAAATCAGTGAGACCCCCTGATGGGTCACAGTGACAAGACACAGATTGCAATTCCCAGGAACCTCCTATAAATCAGTGAGACCCCCCGCATGGGTGGCAGTGACAAGACACAAATTAAAATTCCCAGAAACCTCCTATAAATCAGTGAGACCCCGGATGGGTGGCAGTGACAAGACAGATTACAATTCCCAGGAACCTCCTATAAATCAGTGAGACCCCCTGATGGGTGCAGTGACAAGACACAAATTGCAATTTCCAGGAACCTCCTATAAATCAGTGAGACCCCCTGATGGGTGGCAGTGAGAACACACAGATTACTACAATTCCTAGATATTTTCTAGAAGTGAGACCCCCACAATTTCTGCTGCTGTGAGAACACAAAGATTACAACAATTCCCACATATTTTGTAGAAATGAGACCCTCACAATAGCTGCTGGCAGTGAGAACACACAGATTACAACAATTCCCAGATATCTTCTAGAAGTGAAAACCCCAATAGCTGCTGGCAGTGAGAACACACACTAACACAATAATCTCACAAAAAACACCTGCTGGGGCTGTGTGAAGCCTTATATAGTGTGCTGCGGGACTTTGCTCTGTGAGCCCATGATTGGGCAAAATTTGCCCAGTCAGGACTCTGAGCCGTGATTGGCATAGTCTTGCACCTGTCTTGCACCTAAACTGTGGTTAGGTGCAGGCTGTAGCCAATTACAAGCTTCAGGCCAGTGGAAAAGTGCATTGTGGTCAATTGTGGGCGAACATGCGGCGAACACGCGGAAATGTTTGGAGTTCGACGAACAGCCGAACGGGTGATGTTCGAATCGAACTTCGAACAGATCGAACCGAACAGCTCATTCCTAGTGCCTGGGAACATCCCTAATCCCGGCCTACGACGCATACTTGGGCCCTAGGTGCACGGATGGCCGGGGCCTCAACTAGGCCTACCATAGTTCTAGACTTCTAAATCAATTTTACATTGTTACAGCGGCTGAAAAAAAGACGTGCATCTATTGGGTTCAGCCTCTCACACATCTACTGCTGTTGATGCGAAAGAAGGCAAAAATCCCACTCTGGAGCGCTCACCAATATGAAACATACTGGGAAAAAATTCCTTCTCTCCACCAGAATTGCACCAGATTCCTCCTTGGATCGAGCAGCTTTTACCCACATATTAAATATTATGACCCTTAATATTCTGTGTCTTCAGGAAGTCATCCAGTTGTTGTTTAAAAGTCTGTACAGTCTCTGTCCCAACCACCTCAACAGGCAGATAATTCCACAGTTTTATCGTGATTACTGTAAAATAACCCTTCCTATGCTTTAGACTGAATTTCCTTTCGTCCAGTCTAAGGCTGGTGTCAGACGAGTGCGTTTTCTACGGACTGTGTGTCGTGCAGTACGGACGCACTTTTTGATAGAAGACGCAGTAGTGGTCACACAGTCCGTTTTTCTGACTGACGTTATAGTTGACGGATGTAGGAGGGAAAATAAATGAAAATAAAAAAACATTTTGTCTGTCAAAAATGCTGGATGCACAAATGCAGTCCGTCTGACCTCATTCCATCACTCATACACAGAGCTATGCGGACGTTGCAGACATGGTGCACTCCGCACGTCCGATAAAGCATATTACTTTCTTGCCTAACCTGCGTCCGTTTGCCGCATCCATCATGCGTCCGCACTTCTGTGCAGACGTACTTCGTGTGTGGGGCTCCTTTGCCGAAGATTCTATGCTGCAACAGATGTTAATATGTATACAAAAACGTACGTTAACACTGCGCTCGTCTGACACGATCCTTAATGGGTGACCTTGTGTCCTGTGCATAGTCCTGTTAATGAATAGGTTTCCAGACAATGGTTTACAATAACCCCGTACATATTTATATAAAGTTATCAGACCCCTCTAAGACCCCGTATATATATATATATATAATGTTATCAGACCCCTCTAAGTCCCCGTATATATTCATATAAAGTTATCAGATCCCCTCTGAGGCCCCGTATATATTTTTATAAACTTATCAGATCCCTCGGAGGCCCCGTATATATATTTATATAAGGTAATCAGATCCCCTCTAAGGCCCCATATATATTTATATAAGGTTATCAGATCCCCTCTAAGGTGTCGTTTCTCTAAACTAAACAGGTTTAAACTTGTTAGTCTTTCCTCATAACTTAACCCTTCCATTCCCCTTATTACTTTAGTCGTTCGTCTCTGCACTTATTCTAGCACTATAATATCCTTTCTTAAGACAGGTGCCCAAAATCACACGGCATATTCAAGGTGTGGCCTGACCATTGATTTATACAGAGGCAAAATTATGTTTTCACCCCGAGAGTGAACTCCCCTTTTAATGCTGATACGTTGCTGGCCTTGGTGGCTGCTGTTTGACATTGCGCATTGTTACTTAGTTTGAAGTAGGGATGCACTGATACTAGTATTGGTATGGGTGCCGATACTGGGTTCTGCACGAGTTCTTAATACTCGTGTAGATGTCCCCGATACCTCCCCTGAAACTGGAAGCCAGCATCGAGCTGGCTTGCCAGCATCTGAGGGGCTGGTGCGGCTGTCCGAATGCTCTAATGGCATTCGGACAGCAATGCAGCAATGTGTACCGCACCAGCACCATCAGATTTTGCACCCGCCCTAACCATAACTGGCACGGGAGAGGGTTCACCCTCCCCAGGGGTCAACTCAGGTTTAGGCACTAGGACATCATTTTTCACTATTCTCATAGTGAACACATCTGAGCAAATAATCATCATCATTAACATAGTCCACAGTCATGTTTGATGGGGGTGACCCTGAACTGTTCCCCAGTACAATGGGCTGTTCGGTTTGTGCCAAGACCCACAGTTCAGCAAACAAGGCCCAGTTCCGTCCCGCAATCACATCATGCATCAGAGTACTCACCACCCTGAACTCTTGGGTGACTGAAGTATTCCCAATGAAGATGGTGACAGGGATCAACGGGTACTCCTGGGTATCACCAGGGATACAGACAATCCGGAGGTTTTTTTGTGCTGGACCAAGCCTTCCAACCACCCAGGCATAGAAGGACACTCTTCGAGTAGATTCACACTCCATAGGCTCCTCCTGTAGGGGGCACCGCACCCCAGAATGGCCCCAAGCTTGACACCTCCAACACTGTATAAACCCAGCAATTTGGGTAGTGAAAGGCCTCTGCGGGACCGAGGCAGACAACTCTGGGATGCTGGTTCCTGGGTTAAGGGACACTTCCCTCCAAGGAACTGAAGCAGGCCTCACTGCCTGTGGCAAGACAGATCCTTGACAACTCGCTGGTCTGAGCAGGTCCTCCATCACAGTGTATCTTTCCACCATCTTGACTACCAGTGCTGCAGCCTTGGGGTCCCCCTCTCTCTTGGCAATTCTTTCAAATGTGGTCTGCAATGTTTCCACATCATCACTGGGAGAAGGCTTTTGCAGGACATGACTAGCCTTTATGGATTCATGGTTACCAGCTGCGACCACAGCCTGCATATGCCCAGGTGCAAGTTGCTACATGGCCTCCTGTAGGGCAGCTGTCTGTGTAGCTACCTGCTGTGCTGTAAGTTGTGCAGCCAGCAAACGGGTGCTTTCTTGCTGGGCAGAGACAACCTGTGCCATTGCCTCTTCTTGGTGGGTCTGGGCCTGCACATCCATCAAAATCAGCTGCTTAATCAGATCCTCCATAGCTGTGACCTTTAGTGCAGCCTTAGCCAAGGATATGCAATTAGAACACTGTCTCTATAAATGTCAAGGGTTTTTTTTTCACAAAAATTCCACTTACTTCACTTGTGAGAGGTAGTGGGTTTGATGCCAGCATTCTTCAACAGTTTTAATGTTGGGGCTCCCACAGAGCACTCGTAAGACGTCTTGGATGCAACAAATCAACTTTATTTCTCCTTTCAGGGCAGCCAAAAGTGTTAACATAAAAAATACACGCTTATCTCCAGCGCAGTTAAAGTAAAGTCCAGCTCTTCAGCACAAAAACATAGTAAACAAATGTGGCTCACCAACTTCAACAAAAGTCCCAAACCTGGGGAACCCTTTCCCAGAAAATATAAGTCATTTCCAGCAAGGCACAGCAATACCATTCTGACCTTTCTGATTCAGTCCAGCTCCAGCTGACAAGGCCCAGTGACACTGCTTCCAGCAGTGTCGCTACAGCTGACAAGACATGGCCCCCAGCCCCCAGCCTCCACAGCTGACAGCTTTTCCTCAACTCCCACAGTCCTCTCTAGGAGTTGCCAACCTTTAAATCCCTTCCTGGACAGGAAGGTTAACCTTTTGGTTGTCCTTAAAGGGACCACAACCCAAATAGGGGTGATATATATAGCACCCATCCAGGATCCCAACCTCACCAACCTCTACAATATATATATGGTGTGTGTGCAGGGGGTAAATGGGTTGTCTGGCATACATTGCAATATTAACATAAACTGGACAGGCTTTCAGCAAAATCGTAAATTATTTATTGGAAAGTGTCACATGACACTAAATAAAAGTATCGTTACTCGTACTCGGTCCTAAAAAATGGTATCGGTGCATCCCTAGTTTGAAGTCTATGATTATTCTCAAATCTTTCTCCTTCTTTGATTTCTCTAACTCAGTACTATTTAGGGTATAAGTTGCTTGTGTGTTCTTCACTCTATAGTGCATAACTTTGCATTTATCTACATTAAATTTCATCTGCCATTTAGGGTCAGACGAGCGGATTCTGTGCGTCCGTGCTCTGACTGACGACAAGGTAGTAGCCACACAGTCCGTGTTTGTGACTAATGTTTGTTTTGACTGATGTAGAAGGGAAAATAAATTAATATGAAAAACATTTTGTGTGTCAAAATGCTGGACGTCAAAAATGCAATCCGTCTGACTTCGTTCCATCAGTCACACACAAAGCTATGTGGACTTTGCGGATGCAGCGCACTCGGTGCATTCGTTCAAGCAGATTTACGTTCTTGCCTAACCTGCGTCCATTTGCCGCCTCCGTACGTCCGTGCGGTCTTTGTGTGGGTCTCTATTAATCCTAATTGTATGTGTGGCGGGATGGAAGTCCGCCTGCGGTCCTGCTCTATCTGACCCCCCCTTTGATGACGTCCGGCCCATCTACCGAGTGGCACGGCACTTGGCGTCTCGAGCGGCCTGGAGGATGAAATGGCGTTGGTCCGGCGTCTGGAGAGATGGTGCAGTGTTGCCTTGGGGATCCCGTTCCTGGGTTGAGTGGTGATGCAGGAGACCGCTGAGTGTCTCCTGCAGTAGTGATTGTAGCTCTGAAATGAAGACACCAGACGTGGCTGTATGCTTTAAACAGTGAATAGAATTTTATGGGTTTCAACAGGGTCATTTATACAACTTCACACAAACAGATTACCAACTCCCCCACCCACACAACCAGCACTGATTGGCTCCTTTCTCAGCCTCCTGTTCCCTATCAGGTCCCTTTCAGCCTTCCCATTGTCCAGGGATTAGGCAGATGAGGTCTTGGAAAAGCCGCCAATCCTCTGGCCTGCTGCATCCTCCATCTTGGGGCATGAGATCCTTTGTTCTGTGAAACCATGCTGGGATGAGCAAAATGGCGACAGGGAAAAACACATACAAACGGTTTCTTTCATACTTTTACAGTCACATCATACAGGGTACATTTTTATTACATTACATCAATAAAACCACATCTAGCAATAAAGTAAGAGGTCCATAGGCTCACACGCAAAACCAAAACGTCTAAAGGAAAAATAGTCTTTAAAAAGGGTTCAGTCTTTAGTCCTGTGGCTCGCTGAAAAGAGCTCTCATGTCCGTTCCGTGACATTTCTCCCCCCTTCTAGAGTCCGATGGACACTGTTGGACCCACACGGGTCGACTCGGGGAAGTCGGAGCAGTCTTTGTGGCCCATAGTCTGTGGGAAGGAGGCGAGCCACCAGGCTTCTTCATTTGTCCTTGCGGCAGTGCCTGGCGTGTTGGGGGTACAAGTCTTTGGGGTTACCCCCTCTGGAATAAGGGTCCTGTGGTCGGGGAGGGGTACCGCCTGTACCACCTCCGGAGGTATCGCACACCCGGGAAAAACGGGTGCTAAATGCACGCGCCCTGAGTGCCCTGGTCAGCCGTTGGAAAAAACAGTGGCTGCATGGGGCCTCCGGGCCAAAGGGGTGTGGAGATGGGCAGATTTGAAACAGGCTCTGCCCCATTGCCAGCGCATCGGCTGGGGGGTTCAAGGCCGAGGAAGGGTCCCTGGGCAGGAGAATGGCATCCTCCATCTCCGGTGGGGTCAGTGGCTGCGGAATAAGCAGCCCAGGTGTATCCTCTTTCTGTTCCCCGAGGCAGGCGGTGAAGGTTGGGCAGAGGCCGGCGGCACTCTGTCCAGTTGCCAGCTCTTCTGCTGGGGAAGCGGGCGCAGGAACGACATCCAGGCGGTTGGATGGGGTCAATGGCTGCTGGGTAAGCAGCTCGGGGAGATCCTACTTCTGCTCCTCGGGACAGACGAGGGAGGGTGGGCAGAGGCCAGCGGCACTCTGCCCCGTTGCCAGCTCTTCTGCTGGGGAGGTGGGTACAGGAACAAAGTACAGGGGGTTGGATGGGGTAATCGGCTGCGGGATAAGCAGCTCTAGGGTATCCCCCTTCTGCTCATCGGGGCAGATGGTGGAGGATGGGCAGAGGCCAGCGGCACTCTGCCCCATTGCCAGCTCTTCTGCTGGGTAAGCGGACACTGGCACAGTGTCTTCTTGCGGGGTTGGGAGGATAACTTCCTCTCTGGGCCACTCAGACCCTTTATGCGGCCCATTCTTGTCGCTTGGCACCTGCCGTGCTTCTTCCGACCTGGCCGGCTCATCTACTGTGGTCCCGACGGGGACCCATGGGAGCATCTTGGGGCTCCAATACTTCCGTGTCACTTGGACTGTCTGCTTCTTTGGCCAGACAGTCCCAGGTCATGGGGCTTAGGCCTGACTGTGGAGCGTCGTCCAGCAACCTTCTGTAGGCCTTCTCAAGCTCCCATTCGCTTTCTACCAGGAACTCCAGTTCCTCTATCTCGAAGTCCTTGCTCTCTTATGAGAGTTCCTCTTCCCGGCATTCCAGTATCTCCTCCAACCGCCACTCCGACTCTTCTAAAACCCGGGGTCGTTGGCCATCCTTTCATATAGCAGCCCTGTGCCGCCGTAGTGGAGGCCTGCGGTGGAGGCGCCGTCGATGGTGCGGGGTAGCAGGGGGCCTATTAACCACTGGGATGCCCGGTAAGTGGCGTCCAGTGCGATCTCCTGCTGAACCAGGTATTGGAGCTTTGCCTCCCACTCCTCTGGGGGTCGGCCTTTCAGGAATGCTGGTCTGGCATTGTACTGTACTTGGTAGATGGCAGCATCGGAGGGAACATTGACACCATGGTAGTCCCTTTCATGGTACAGTGCCTCGTACCAGAGTTCTTGGCAGATCTCGTCCCGCCACTCGGGCCCAGAGGGCTCAACTGTAGATCAATGATACCGATCCAGGCCCTCCTGTAGCCTTCTCGCGAATTCAGCCCTCGTGTCTGCGAGGGTGCTGGAACAGTGGCACCACCACTCGATGGGGGGTGTGGCGTCCTTGGATGCAGCTCCAGGCGGGCTGTAAGCCTCCATCCAAGGGTCGCTGAGATGTGCGGTTTCCTCAATTAAAACTCCAGGCTGTCACGGTTCCCAGATCCCACCACGCAGTACTTAACGCCCCACACTCCACAGAACCCAGAAGCTACCAACAGAGTAGCCGTGAAAGATCTAACTGTCTGGTCCTTAGAATTGGCCAGGTAAACTAGCTAGACAGATAGGGTTAACAACACGGGGAGTAGTCAGCCGAGCCAGAATCAGGAATACAGAGTTCAGAATGGTCAAATGGAATAGCCGGGTCGATATCAGAGCAGTAGCGTAGTACAAGAAAATGGTCTAGGGCAACAGAAGGCAGAATAGTCAGAAACAAGCAGAGGTCAATAACAGGTTAATTCAATATAGAAGTCAGGTACAAGGAGCTCAGGTATGGATAACCACGATCTGGCAACTGCTGAGAATACACTGAGGGTTTTTAAAGACCTTCACCAGGCCACGCCCCCCACTCAAGCCGCGCCTCTTGCAACCACCTCCCTGCCTGTCTCCATTTAAACCGGGCTTTGGTCAGCGAGCAGCATCAGACATGCTGCCCTCAAGCACACAGGTAGGGCTGGAAGCTCCCAACGTTACACAGGCGAGCTGTAAGTCCAAAAAGAAGTAATCACTGGGGGTGTAGATTCCCTGGATGAAGCTCCAGTCGAGCTGTCAACCTCGAACCAGGGTTCTACGGGGTAGGGTTCAGGGGCAGGGTATTCAGTCCTTTTTGCTCGGAGCACCGCCATCCGCAGCTCGTGCTGACGGTCCTTCTCTTGCTCCTCTTCCTGCCGGACCTCCTGGATGGCGTTGTGTATAGCGGCTTCTGACGGGGCAGCTCTGAAGAGGGCTACCCGCTGCCACACTTTCCTTTGGAAGGGATCTTCTGGGAACAATGCCTGGGTGGGTGGTAAGGTTGGTGTGCCCACGGCTCCCTGGTCCATTTCCTGCAGTTCCTCGATCAGGGCGGCTTTACTTTTTGAGCCCGGGGTGCCTCCTCGGCTCTCCAGGATGCCCCACAGGGTGTCTCTTTTGTAGTTGGCGTACCCTGCCATGCTGAGTGCTTTTTCTGGGGTTCAAAGAGCTATCCCACCGCTGCCACCAGTGTGGCGGGATGGAAGTCCGCCTGTGGTCCTGCTCTGACTACCGAGTGGCACGGCACTCGGCGTCTCGAGCGGCCTGGAGGATGAAATGGCATTGGTCCAGCATCTGGAGAGATGGTGCGGTGTTGCCTTGGTGATCCCGTTCCTGGGTTGAGTGGTGATGCAGGAGACCGCTGAGTGTCTCCTGCAGTAGTGATTGTAGCTCTGAAATGAAGACACCAGACGTGGCTGTATGCTTTAAAACAGTGAATTGAATTTTATGGGTTTCAACAGGGTCATTTATACAACTTCACACAAACAGATTACCAACTCCCCCACCCACACAACCAGCACTGATTGGCTCCTTTCCCAGCCTCCTGTTCCCTCTCAGGTCCCTTTCAGCCTTCCCATTGTCCAGGGATTAGGCAGATGAGGTCTTGGAAAAGCCTCCAATCCTCTGGCCCGCTGCATCCTCCATCTTGGGGCATGAGATCCTTTGTTCTGTGAAACCATGTTGGGATGAGCAAAATGGCGACAGGGAAAAACACATACAAACGGTTTCTTTCATACTTTTACAGTCACATCATACAGGGTACATTTTTATTACATTACACCAATAAAACCACATCTAGCAATAAAATAAGAGGTCCATAGGCTCACACGCAAACCAAAACATCTAAAGGAAAAATGGTCTTTAAATAGGGTTCAGTCTTTAGTCCTGTGGCTCGCTGAAAAGAGCTCTCATGTCCGTTCCGTGACAGTATGCTACCACGGACGTTAATATGTGTGCAAAAATGGACGTGATAACTGCGCTCGTCTGACCCGAGCCTTAAGTGCCCAGCCCCCCAATCTATCGAAATCCCTGTGCAGCGAAGTAACATCCTGATGGCATCGTATTACTTTTCCTAATGTTGTGTCATCTGCAAACACTGATACATGACTTTCAATGCCTATTTGAAGGTTATTTATAAATAAATTGTATAGGATTGGTCCTATTAAAGACCTCTGAGGGACACTACTTACCACTGATGTCCATCTTGAAATTTACCATTTAGGACCACTTGAAGACAAAATAAAAAAACTAAAAATGAGTGACCCCTGACTAAGGGAAACAACTCAAAGAACAGGAATGCCGGAAAAAAAACAGTGAATACTTTATTGGTATAAATAAGAGACATTCATTGTGAACACCATAAAATTAAAAAATCAAAAGACACATGGCAAAATTGTTGATCAATCTTCTTGATAGGAGACATAGGTCTTAATATTAACCTCGGGCAAAAAGTGTCTAAAGAACAACATATGCCATCACATATGCACGTCAATAATACATAGCCATAGCCGTGATTGCTGCTATGCCACGCATATACAGGCTTGCATCCAAAGATCCAAAGCATGAGAAAATAAATCAAGACTGACCCTTATAGTCTCAAGATTTCTGCACTTTCCCTACAAGAATTCAAAAGACCAACACATAATTAAAAACCGAAATAGCTCACGCTTGACATGTATTTCGCTGGATAGAATCCCCTGCACCTTTAAGGAAGGGGGACATGACTGATGGCCTGGGCCGGATGGTCAGATAAGAAAATGTGGAGCCATTGGTTATATGTGTGCAACATTGTTTCACTTACCTATATATGCATCTGTGGTGGGTGTGTTCTGTCTCTTTGTTCCCGGCCAGCTTCAACTGTGCATCAAGGAGATTCGATTCTGTGAGAGACAAGAAAACGTGGTGATTAGTTTGGTGATTAGTTGCTGAGCTTTCTGCTGTTATGGCTTCTACTTCGGTGGATGCCTTGTTGGATCAGCTGAGAGAACATGCTGCTGCTCGTGGTGCAACTCTGCAGGATCTACTACAGGATGCGTTGGTGCCAGCGCGTGAGCGGTCTCCTGAGGATACGGGGGAGCCTCGACAATGGCGGAGAGAGCGGCCGTCCAGACCTCCGGTTCGTCTGAGTCCTAGTCCCCCCAGGCTTCATGGAGCACAGCAGCTGGATGGTGGCGTAGCTGGATGGTGGCGTGGATGGGCCTGATGCGGATGCTCAATCTTCTGAAGGATCGATGGTCCGGGATACACCGCCGAGGGAGCTGCGGTCTGGCCTGCGGAGGAGGGTGAGCATGGGGAGCGCTGCGGTGTTTCCACCTTTACTTACAGATGCGGCTGGAGGTGCGGACCCGGCTTCGAGCGAGTGGCGTAAGACCCCCCTCCGTCCCGGGCAAGATGGCCGACGGCTGCAGCGCTCAAGGAGCCCTCTTGGAGCTGCGGCGCTTCCGATGGTCGGAAAGAGAATGACGCGGAGGTCTGAGTCCGCCCTTCAAGCCCCCTCCTGCTCGGCGCAGGGCTGTGGCGTCACGGTCGAAGGGACGGGCACACCCACAAGATAGCGGCGCCCATGCTGGGGACGGAAATGCAAGAAATAGAGCGATTTCGGCGGGTGCAGCATCGGCTTCTTCATCTGTGGTGGCTGTGGACCGAACGGCGCAAGGAGCGGCTGCTTCTGGAGGTCGATCGGTGGCTCGTGGGGCCCGGGAACGGCGCTCTCCTGCTGGGAGTGGCTGGGAATCCAGGTCTGGGGATCTTCGGGATGCAAGGAGGTCGGCTGGTCGGGGGTTTCCTGGGCGCCCATCGCCGGACCCGTTGGTTCCTGCTGTTCCGGTGGATCCGGGACGATCATCCCTTCTGGTGGCACGTGAGTCTGATCTTGGTGGGGCAGGTTCTGGCTTGCAGGGTCGTTCAGTCCCTGATGCGTCAGGTAGGATGGAGGGGCTAACAACGGGGTTCATGGAAACCCTGGTTGCGGCTCTCAGGCAGTGGCAGGATGGGGCGCCGGCGGTGTCGCACGTGGCTGCTTCTGGATCACCTGCGGGTGTTGCTTTGGCTGGGGGCGCGGCGCCGGTGCTCGCTGTTGCGTCGGCCGCTTTGGGGGTCCTTGATACGGCTCCCGTGGTGAGTCTTCCTCTGGCCTCTGCTCCTGTTCCAGCCCCTGCAGTGCTTGGCGCGGCGTTACCTGCTGCGGCTGTGGTATTGGCTCCTGCGGTTTTGAGTGGTCCTGCGACGCCGGTTAGTGGGGCTCCGGTGCCTGGGGCGGTTGGTGCGGAGGTGCGCTCTTATGGGGCGTGTGATTTGTCTCCGCTGGGCTTGACGGTTTCTGCTGAAGTGCGGGAAAAGATTTGGAAGGGGGAGTACGTAGACGTGCTCACTTTGATTTCTCCGGATAGGGAGACAGTTGATCGTCCAAAGCGTATGGATCCTTTACCGGGTGACAAGGAAAAAGAGAAAATGAAGCCGTTGCCACAGACCTTCGGCAATTGGCTTCAGGGTTTTTTGGCGTATAGCGCGATTTTGTGCGAGCGATTTCCGGAGCGCAGCATGGCTTTATTTTCTTACTTAGATCTGATTTGGGGGGCTTACAAGATTTATGGGGGGCTTTGCTGGTTTAAATATGACCAACAGTTTCGGCAGAAGATGGCGGTGCGGCCCGGGCTCCGTTTTGATTTGCAGGATACCAATCTGCGGCTGCTGCTCATGACGCCGAACCGTCCAGTGGTGTCACCCTTTCCTGGATCCGCGGTGCCCAGAACCCCAGGAGCGCCAGCGGGTAGCGAAAAGGGGTGGTGTTGGCTCTTTAATGAGTCCCAGTGCCGTTGGGCCGCTAATTGCCGTTTCAAACATGAGTGTTCATCCTGTGGGGGATCCCACCCGGCATTTCGATGCTTTAGAAAGGGACATGGCTCGGCCTTTAGGGCTCCAGGTCGGGGTAAGCCTGATAGAAGGGATCACCCCGGTGATGGTTCGGGCTATGGTTCCTTGGCTAGACAGGTACCCCAATAGACGATGCGCTGAGTTGTTATTTGTTGGTTTTCGTGACGGTTTTGTTATTCCGCATGTGGCGTCGGATTTTCCTCAATTTTCTCAAAATTTAATTTCTGCTCGTCGGCAAGGCGAGGTTGTGGTGGACAAGTTGGCTAAGAAGGTTCGGTTGGGTCGGATGGTGGGTCCTTTTTCGGAGCTCCCCTTTTCTAATCTTCGTGTGTCTCCGTTGGGCATTGTGCCCAAGAGGGAGGAGGGTAAGTTCTGCATGATCCACCATCTTTCCTACCCGGCCGGTCTTTCTGTTAATGACGGTATTAGAAAAGAGGGATGTCGCGTGCGGTATTGTTCCTTTGACGAGGCATTGCAGATTGTGCGGGAGGCTGGTCCTGGTTGTTTGTTGGCAAAAGCAGACATTGAGTCAGCGTTTCGTTTTCTGCCAATTCGACCGGACTGTTATCATTTGCTGGGGTGTTCGTTTTGTGGGGGTTTTTACTACGACCATTGTCTTCCAATGGGCTGCTCGATCTCGTGTTATTATTTTGAGTTATTTTCTTCATTTTTGCACTGGGTGGTGTGTCGGCTCGCTGGACGGAATTCGGTGGTCCATTATTTGGATGATTTCCTGTTTGTGGGACCGGCGGATTCTGGCGACTGCGCCGCGCTGCTGCACATTTTCCGTGAGGATGCCGGGGACTTCGGTGTGCCGTTGGCCGAGGAGAAGACGGAGGGCCCGGTTCAATCGCTTGCTTTTTTGGGCATTGAAATCGATACCGTCCTCCGGGTTTTCCGTTTGCCGGTCGACAAAATCCAAACCTTGTTGCGGTTGGTGGGGAGGGCGCAAGGGGTTGCGAAAATGCGGCTTTCTGATATTCAGTCACTATTGGGTCACCTGACATTTGCGTGCCGGGTGATGCCAATGGGACAGGCTTTTTGTCGCAGGTTGTCTCTGGCTACTGCCGGGGTAGGCGCGCCCCACCACTTTGTACGCATCTCTAGTGCTTTGAAGGCGGACCTGGTGGTGTGGCAATCCTTCTTGCTTCAGTACAATGGGCTGACGTATTGGCAGGAGGCGGACGAGGACAATCAGTCCCTCAAGCTTTTTGCTGATGCGTCTGGGGCGCATGGCTTGGTGTGTACTTCCAGGGCGCTTGGTGTGCCGAAGCGTGGCCCCCGCATTGGGCGGCGTCTGCATTGGTGAGGAATCTCACTTTTTTGGAACTATTTCCGTTGATTGTGGCCCTGGAGCTGTGGGGGGAGCGTCTGGCTAATAGGCGGGTGGTGTTCTGGACGGACAACCTGGGCGTGGTGCAGGTGGTAAATCGGTCGTCGTCCGGTTCCCCTCCCGTCTTGGCTCTTTTGCGACACCTGGTGCTGCGCTGTCTTGAGCGAAATGTATGGTTGCGGGCTCGGCATGTGCCGGGTGTCCGGAACGTGATTGCTGACGCTCTCTCCCGGTTCCAGTGGGACCGTTTTTGGCAGGTGGCTCCGGGGGCAGCGAGGGCTGCGACACCCTTTCCTCTGTGGCTCTGGACCCGCGCTTTGCCGGGCTGAGAATGTTGCTGGAGGAATCTTTGTCGGGAGCATCGTGGACTGCCTACTCTCAGGTCTGGCGGAGGTGGGGGTTGGTGGCACGGGAGGAACGGGGGTAGCTTACGGCGGCAGATCGGAGGTGGGCAACCTTGATTTATTTTAATTCCCTCCGGGAGAGAGGGGGCTCTGGTTCGGGAGCGGCCAGGGTTCTGACTGCCCTGTCATTTTTGTGCAAGACGCTGGGTTGGGAAGATGTGGGTCGGGATTTCCTGCTTCGCAGAATTGTTTCGGGTTGGAGACGGACGACGCTGCCTGATGTTCGGCGCCCGGTTTCTGGCTCCATGTTTTTGGATTTGATGGAGGTTCTGAGTGGGGTCTGTCGCGATCTTTTTGAAGCGCGATTATTTTGGGCGGCATTTGCCTTTGCTTTTTATGGTGCTTTGAGGGTGGGGAGCTGGTTGCTCCTAACTCTCGGACCCATTCTGCCTTGCGCTTTGCACATGTCTCGGTGGCTGCCGCTCAGGTACGGGTTTTGATTGCCAGGTCGAAAACGGATCAGTTGGGTAGGGGTGTGCTGGTTAAGTTGGATGCGGTTGGGGGACCTGGGTGTCCGTTGAGCCTCACGCGGGAGTATTTAGCTTTGCGTCCGGAGTTGGCTGACTCCTTTTTGGTTCACCTTAATAGTGTTCCTTTGACCCGGTATCAATTTTCGGCTGTTTTTAAGCAATGCGTTCGGGTGTTGGGTTTCGACCCGGGATTGTTTGCCTCCCATTCTTTTCGGATTGGCGCAGCGACGGTGGCTGCGGGGGCGGGCGCGTCGGACGGCATGATTCGTCGGTTGGGCCGGTGGCGATCGGATCGCTTTCGATCGTATGTTCGTCCTAACTTTTTGTAATTGCAGGTACTTCCCCGCGGTTGGTATGGATATTGGGTCATTCCTTCGTACATTGGGCGGCCGTGCGGGCTGAGCAACGGCCGCATGGCAGGAACCTTGGTTTTTCGAAGGATGCGGTGGAGATTTGCTGGTTGGGTATCTGGGGTTTGCGTTGGGCTTGGGTGTTGAAGGAATGTGAGATTTTGGCGGGGATGGTTCCCAGGGAGATTATTTTAGTTGTTCATGCGGGGGGGGATGATTTGGGAATTGTTAGTTCGGTGGACCTGATTCGGGCTATGAAGCTGGTTCTGGCCCGCTGTTTTGCTGGATTTCGGGGTTTGTCGCTGGTTTGGTCCGACATTATTTCTCGACCTCGTTGGGAGGAGATGGCGGCCCCACGGGCAATTGACAGGGCCAGGAGGAGGATGAACAGGGAGGTTTCCAAATTTGTTCGGCATTTAGGGAGGGTTGCAATCCGTCACAAGGAATTGGAAGGCGACAATCGGAATGTGATTCGGGGTGATGGGGTCCATTTGACGGACATTGGTCTGGATATCTTTTTGCTTGGTTTGATGTCTGGGATCGAGGAGGCGCTGTCTGCGGTGGGGCGCAGGGGCAGCCATTAGGAGACCATGGTGCCCCTGGCGTTGGCGTGGTTCCTGGACAGCGGTGCTTTAAATTGGCTAAGCCGCCTTCGGGTGTGGCATTAACGAGACGAGCCCCGCTTGATCTCGGTCAGGCGGGGTGACGAGCTCCTGGTTTTGGATCGGTGAACTGCCTATTACAGGAGTAATATCGGAGGAAAAGCACTGCTGGATTACATGGTGTAAATATTTAATAAAGCTGTGGCCCATGCCCTTTGCAGTTAAGAAGTTGTTGTGTCTTCTTTATAATTAAGGGGTATGGGTCAAGGAGGTCCCAGGTTTAAGCAGTCAAGCTGCCAGTTTCAACAGGAACAAAATTGTGACCTATTTCAAGGTCATCTATATAATAAAACCGTTTTAAAGTCCGTCGCCGTCAACTTACTTGCACATTGCGCATGTCTGAAGAGGAATCTGCCTGCCGGCCGGCCTGCGCGAGGGGGGTGAATCCTGTCCGTTGGTGGGAAGGCTGTGTGAGGAAGCTCAGAGCAAAAGGGTCGGCCCACAGCCAATAGATGCAGCGTGTGCAGCCAACTCCTCCCCCTGACTCAGCACTTCCTCCTCTCCGTGTCCCTCTCCATTAGGCTTGTGCACCGATTTTTTTTTTCGGTTCGATTCGGTTCGATTTTTCGGATTTTTAAACTTTTCGATTCGGCCCGTTTCGACCGATTTCGGTTTCGATTCGATTCGGTTCGGCACGTTTTTCGGGTACATTTTTTTTTCGGAATTTGACCATTTTTCGTATTTTCGTGTCACTGTGCTCGGTTTTTGTATCGACTTTTCGTAATTTCGGAAATTTCGTTTTTCGGAATTGCACATTTTTCGAATATCGACCATTTTTCGTATTTTTCGTGTCATTTTGGCCGTTTTTTGTATCGACTTTTGTTTTTTTCGAAAATTTTCGTTTTTCAGAAATTTTCGTTTTTACAAAATTTTCGTTTTTCTGAAATTTTCGTTTTTACAAAATTTTCGTTTTTCAGAAATTTTCGTTTTTCGGAATTGCACATTTTTCGGAATATCGACCATTTTTCGTATTTTTCGTGTCATTTTGGCCGTTTTTTGTATCGACTTTTGTTTTTTTCGAAAATTTTCGTTTTTCAGAAATTTTCGTTTTTACAAAATTTTCGTTTTTCTGAAATTTTCGTTTTTACAAAATTTTCGTTTTTCAGAAATTTTCTTTTTCGGAAAATTTTCGTTTTTCGTAAAACTGTTCTCCTCGTTTGACACATTTCAAGTCATTCGAAACATCCGAAAATTTTCGTTTCGGCTCGGAACATTTCGGATCTGAAATTTTCGGATCTAAAATTTTTCGGAAATTCGGCCGCATCCGAAAACACGAATCGGGAAATTTCGTGAAAATTCCGAAATTCCGAAACCCGAAACGCACATCCCTACTCTCCATGTGAGTCTCTCTCCACACTGAGCGCAGCTCCCACTACCTGCAAACACACACACTCCATCTCCTGCAACCCTCCACACACCACTTCCTGTAAACCCCCCACCATCTCCTGCAAACCCCCCACACACCATCTCCTGCAAACCCCCACACCACCTGCAAACCCCAAACACACACCATCTCCTGCAAACCCCCCACACACCATCTCCTGCAAACCCCCACAGCACCTCCTGCAAACCTACCCACACCACCTCATGCAAACCTCCCCACACCACCTCCTGCAACCCTCCCCACACCACCTCCTGAAAACCCCCCAACACCACCTCCTACAATCCTCCCCACGCCACCTCCTGCAAACTTCCCCCACCACCTCCTGCAAACCTCCCCAAACCACCTCCTGCAAACCAATCCACACAGCACCTGCTGCAAACCCGCCACAGCACCTGCTACAAACCCGCCACACCACCTGCTGCAAACCCGCCACACCACCTGCCTGCAAACCCGCCGCACCACCTGCTGTAAACCTCCCCATACCACCTCATGCAAACCTCCCCACAAACCACCTCCTGCAACCACCACCACGCCATATCCTGCAACCTCCCCACGCCATATCCTGCAAACCCCACACCATCTCCTGCAAACCCCACGCACAACCTCCTGCAAACCCCCACACCACCTCCTGCAAAACCTCCCCACCACCCCCTGCAAACCCCACACCACCTCCTGAAAACCTACCCACACCACCACCTGAAAACCTCCCCACCACCTCCTCACACACCTCCTGCAAACCCACCACTTCCTGCAAATCTCCCCGCACCACCTCCTGCAAACCCCCCACACCACCTGCTGCAAACCTCCCCCACACACCTCATGCAAACCTCCCCACAAACCACCTCCTGCAACCACCACCACGCCATATCCTGCAAACCTCCCCACGCCATATCCTGCAACCCACACATCTCCTGCAAACCCCACGCACAACCTCCTGCAAACCCTTACCACCTTCTGCAACCCCCCCACCACCTCCTGCAAACCTCCCCACCACCTCCTGCAAACCTCCCCACCACCTCCTGCAAACCTACCCACACCACCACCTGCAAATCTCCCCACCACCTCCTCACACACCTCCTGCAAACCCACCACCTCCTGCAAACCTCCTCACACCACCTCCTGCAAACCCCACACCTCCTGAAAACCTCCCCACACCACCTCCTGCAAACCCCACACATACATGTATGCACCTCCTGCAACCCTCCACACACGCACCTCCTGCAACCCTCCAACCCTCCACACACGCACATCCTGCAACCCTCCACACACGCACCTCCTGCAACCCTACACACGCACCTCCTGCAACACACACACGCACCCCTGCAACCCCCACAGATGCACATCTTGTAACCCCCCACACGCACCTCCTGCAACCCCCCACACACGCACCTCCTGCAACCCCCCCCACACCACGCACCTCCTGCAACCCCCCACACACGCACCTCCTGCAACCCCCCACACACACACCTCCTGCAACCCCCCCCACACACGCATCTCCTGCAACCCCCCCACCACACATGCACCTCCTGCAACCCTCCACACACGCACCTCCTGCAACCCTCCACAAATGCACCTCCTGCAACCCTACACACGCACCTCCTGCAAATCTTCACACGCACCTCCTGCAACCCACACACACACGCACCTCCTGCAACCCCCCCCACAGACGCACCTCGTGCAACCCCCCACACACGCACCTCCTGCAACCCCCCACACACGCACCTCCTGCAACCCTCCACAAATGCACCTCCTGACAACCCACCCACGCACATCCTGCAACCCCCCCACGCACCTCCTGCCTCCACACATGCACATGCACTTCCCCCACACACACACACGCCACCTCCTGTAACCCCCACATACACGCACCTCCTGCAACCCCCCACACGCACTTCCTGCAACCCCCATCCACACTTCCTGCAACCCGCACCAACACGCACTTCCTGCAACCCCCCACACAAACACCTCCTGGAACCCCCCACACACGCACCTCCTGGAATCCCCCACACACGCACCTCCTGCAACCCCCCCACACAAACACCTCCTGGAACCCCCCACACACGCACCTCCTGGAACCCCCAACACACGCACCTTTTGCAACCCCCCACATACGCACCTTCTGCAACCCCCCAACACACGCCACCTTCTGCAATCCCCCACACACACCTCCTGCAACCCCCCCACACATGCACCTCCTGCAACCCCCAAACACGCACCTCCTGCTCCCCACACACACATGCACCTCCTTCAACCCCCCACACACACACGCACCTCCTGCGACCCCCACACGCTCCTTCTGCAACCCCCCACACACGCACGCGCAACCCCCCCACACACACACACATGCACCTCCTGGAACCCTCCCACGCCCACGCACTTCCTGGCACACGCACACGCACACGCACCTCCTGCAACCCCCCACACACAAGCACCTCCTGCAACCCCCCCACACGCACCTCCTGCAAACCCCCCCACACACGCACCTCCTGCAACCCCCCACACGCACCTCCTGCAACCCCCCACACACGCACCTCCTGCAACCCCACCACACCACACACGCACCTCCTGCAACCCCCCCACGCACCTCCTACAACCCCCCACAAACTCACCTCCTGCAACACCCCACACACTCACCTCCTGCAACACCCCACACACGCACCTCCTGCAACACCCCACACACGCACCTCCTGCAACCCCTCCCACACGCACCTCCTGCAACCCCCCACACGCACCTCCTGCAACCCCCCACACACGCACCTCCTGCGACCCCCACACACGCACCTCCTGCAACCCCCCACACACGCACCTCCTGCAACCCCCACACACCTCCTGCAACCCCCACACACACACGCACCTCCTGCAACCCCCACTCGCACCTCCTGCAACCCCCCCACACACGCACCTCCTGCAACCCCACCACACGCACCTCCTGCAACCCCCACACACATGCACGCACCTCCTGCAACCCCCCCCACGAACACGCACCTCCTGCAACCCCCCACACAAGCACCTCCTGCAACCCCCACACACACCTCCTTCAACCCCACACACACACCTCCTGCAACCCCCCACACACGCACCTCCTGCCAACCCCCCACACACACACGTCCTGCAACCCCCACACACACACACGCACCTCCTGCAACCCCCACACACACACGCACCTCCTGCAACCCCCACTCGCACCTCCTGCAACCCCCACACACACACGCACCTCCTGCAACCCCCACTCGCACCTCCTGCAACCCCCCACACGCACCTCCTGCAACCCCCCACACGCACCTCCTGCAACCCCCCACACGAAACGCATGCAACCCTCCCCACGCACCTCCTGCAACCCCCCACACGCACCTCCTGCAACCCCCCACACACACCTCCTGCAAACCCCCCTCACATACCTCCTGCAAACCCCCCACACACCTCCTGCAAACCCGCCACACACGCACCTCCTGCAAACCCCCCACACACGCACCTCCTGCAACCCCCCACACACGCACCTCCTGCAACTCCCCCACACACACACCTCCTGCAAACCCCGACACACGCACCTCCTGCAATTCCCCCACACACGCACCTCCTGCAACTCCCCCACACACGCACCTCCTGCAACCCCACCACACACACACGCACGCACCTCCTGCAAACCCCCCACACACCTCCTGCAAACCCGCCCACACACGCACCTCCTGCAAACCCCCCACACACGCACCTCCTGCAACCCCCCCACACACGCACCTCCTGCAACTCCCCCACACACACACCTCCTGCAACCCCCGACACACGCACCTCCTGCAATTCCCCCACACACGCACCTCCTGCAACTCCCCCACACACGCACCTCCTGCAACCCCACCACACACACACGCACGCACCTCCTGCAACCCCCCCCAACACGCACCTCCTGCAACCCCCCAACACGCACCTCCTGCAACCCCCCACCACGCACCTCCTGCAACCCCCCACACACACACCTCCTGCAACCCCCCACACACGCACCTCCTGCAACCCCCCACACACACACGCACCTCCTGCAACCCCCACTCGCACCTCCTGCAACCCCCCACACGCACCTCCTGCAACCCCCCACACACGCACCTCCTGCAAACCCCCCACAACGCACCTCCTGCAACCCCCCACACACGCACCTCCTGCAACCCCCCACACACACACCTCCTGCAACCCCCCACACCACACACCTCCTGCAACCCCCACACACACACGCACCTCCTGCAACCCCCCACACACGCACCTCCTGCAACCCCACACACACGCACCTCCTGCAACCCCACACACGCACCTCCTGCAACCCCCCACACGCACCTCCTGCAACCCCCCACACGCACCACATGCAACCCTCCCCACGCACCTCCTGCAACCCCCACACACATGCACGCACCTCCTGCAACCCCCCCACGCACACGCACCTCCTGCAACCCCCCACACAAGCTCCTCCTGCAACCCCACACACACACACCTCCTTCAACCCCACACACACACACCTCCTTCAACCCCACACACGCACCTCCTGCAACCCCCCCACACACGCACCTCCTGCAACCCCCACACACGCACCTCCTGCAACCCCCCCACACACGCACCTCCTGCAACCCCCCACACACGCACCTCCTGCAACCCCCACACACACACGCACCTCCTGCAACCCCCACTCGCACCTCCTGCAAACCCCCACACGCACCGCATGCAACCCTCCCCACGCACCTCCTGCAACCCCCACACACATGCACGCACCTCCTGCAACCCCCCACGCACACCCTGGAACCCCCACACACACGCACCTCCTGGAACCCCCACACACAAGCACCTCCTGCAACCCCACACACACCTCCTGCAACCCCACACACACACCTCCTGCAACCCCACACACACGCACCTCCTACAACCCCCCCACACACCATCACCTCCTGCAATCCCACACACACCCTGCAACCCCCACGCACATGCACCTCCTGCAACCCCACCGCACACGCACCACCTGCAAACCCCCCCATACACACCTCCTGCAACACCTCCTCACACGCACCACCTGCAAACCCCCCCATACACACCTCCTGCAACACCTCCTCACACACACATCACCTTCTGCACCCCCACTTCCCCCTTAGCACCTTCTGCTCCTCCCACTGCCCCCACAACCCCCATATCACCTTCTGCACCCCCACTGTCCTGCAACACCCAATACCACCTTCTGTGCCCCTACTGCCTCCGATACCACCTTCTGCACCCCCACTGCCCCTGCAGCCCCCCAATACCACCTTCCATGCCTCCATTGCCCTCGAAACCCCCCAATACCACCTTCTGCATCCCATTGCCCCGCAACCTCCCAATACCAGTTTCTGAACCCTGCAACCTCCAATACTACACTGAGCCCCCACTGCCCT
Organism: Leptobrachium leishanense; assembly: GCA_009667805.1. Lineage (NCBI taxonomy): Eukaryota > Metazoa > Chordata > Amphibia > Anura > Megophryidae > Leptobrachium > Leptobrachium leishanense. The sequence goes on from CM019063.1 coordinate 559,311,749, forward strand.
TGCAACCCCCAATACCACCTTTTGCACGCCCACAACCCCCCCATTGCCACCTTCTGCATCCCAACTGCCCCCGCAACCCCCAATACCAACTTCTGCACCCTCAATGCCCTTGCAACCCCCCCAATGGAGTGCAGAGCAGCCAGATTCCAGGGCACGCCGAGAGCAGCCAGATCCTCAACTATAGGCTGCCCTCAGGGCAGGCTTTACACCTAGTTTATAAATAAATTGAATATAATTGGTTCTAGAAAAAACCCCTGAGGGACACCACTTACCACTGATGTCCATTTTGAAATTTACCATTTATGACCACTCTCTGTACCCTATCTTTTAGTCAGTTTTTTATCCAAGAACAAGTGTTTTCATCTAGACCAATTTTTTCTTAATTTAAATAGTAACCTCTTGTGTGGAACCGTCGAAAGCTTTGGCAAAATCCAAGTAAATCATAGCCACTGCAACCCTACTAATTCATATAATGCAATTAGGTTAGTCTGGCATGATCTGTGTTTCATAAAACCATGCTGATTTTTGCTGATTACATTATACCTCCCAATAAATTCCTGAACAGTTGTGACGTGCACCACTTTGGACTTGAAGTACATGGGCCTAGAAATGTATTTGAGAGGTGCTGGCATGATGTTTCATATTGTTTTCCTGCCCTTTTCTTTGTTACTGCCTTAAAGACGTTGCATGTACCTTGCTGTCCTGCATTAGGCAGGCTTTAACGCTGCATGATGGCATGGTACGTCCTGGGTGTCTCACTCACCCAATACTCACCTCTAGGGTTGAGATGTTAGGTTCGATCTGTTCGGAGTTCGCATTGAACATCGGCCGTTCGGCTACTCGCCGAACTCCGAACATTTCCACGCGTTTGCCGCATGTTCGCCCACAATTCTCTACAATGGACCACAATGCACTTTTCCACTAGCTTGAAGCTTGTAATTGGCTACAGCCTTGCACCTGACCACAGGTCAGGTGCAAGAGAGGTGCAAGACTATGCCAATCACGGCTCAGAGTCCTGATTGGGCAAATTTTGCCCAATCATGGGCTCACAGAGCTAAGTCCCGCAGCACACTATATAAGGCTTCACACAGCCCCAGCACATGTTTTTTGAGAGGAGATTGTTCTGTTACTGTGTGTTCTCACTGCCAGCAGCTATTGGGGGGTCTCACTTCTAGAAGACATCTGGGAATTGTTGTAATCTGCGTGTTCTCACTGCCAGCAGCTATTCGGGGGTCTCACTTCTGCATGATATCTGGGAATAGTTGTAATATGTGTGTTCTTACTGCCAGCAGCTTTTGGGGTCTCACTTCTATAAGATATCTGGGAATTGTTGTAATCTGTGTGTTCTCACTGCCAGCAGTTATTGGGGGGTCTCACTTCTAGCAGATATCTGGGAATTTTAATTTGTGTCTTGTCACTGGCTGCCAGCTATCAGGGTGTCTCACTGAGTTATACCAGAGTTCTGGAAATCTTTAATCTTTATACCAGAGTTGAATCAGAGTTCTGCAGTAGATCTCCAATTTTTATAACAGAGTTGAATCAGAGTTCTGTATATCTTTAATCTATATATCACTCACCATTAGGGATGAGCTGTTCAGTTCGATCGGTTCGGAGTTCGATTCGAACATCGCCTGTTTGTAATTTATGTCTTGTCACTGCCACCCATCAGGGGGTCTCACTGATTTATAGGAGGTTCCTGGGAATTGTAATCTGTGTCTTGTCACTGCCAGCCATCAGGGGGTCTCACTGATTTATAGGAGGTTCCTGGGAATTGTAATCTGTGTCTTGTCACTGCCAGCCATCAGGGGGTCCCACATACTTCTAGCAGATTTCTGCGAATTGCAATTTGTGTCTTGTCACTGACACCCATCAGGGGGTTTCACTGATTTATAGGAGTTTCCTGTGAATTGTAATTTGTGTCTTGTCACTGCTATGGTTGAGCCAAACACCCCCGAGTTTTGTTCGCATTCGAACTCAAACTTTTCAAAAGTTTGAATTCGAACTCAAACTAGAACTCAATGCAAGTCAATGGGACTCAAAATTCAATTTTTAGAGTGCCCTCCAAGAAGGCATATGCTAGATATTTGCCATAAAAGGTGTATGGGGGTCCGGGTAGTGCCCTGGGGGACAGGAAACAAGGACAAAAAGTAAAAAAAAAGTTTTTAAAGGGACAGTGAGTTTTCCATGAAATAAGAGTTAAGAATAAAAACAAAAAATTCCTTCAAATATCGTGCCTAGGAGGTCCCCATAACCTGCCCGTAAAGTGGCGGATTTCTAGGATGTATAGAAACATTAAAAACAATGTCTGGGTCCGGGTAGTGCCCTGGGGGACAGGAAACAAGGACAAAAAGTTTAAAAAAGGACAATTTAAACCCCTTCACTGCTGATGACGTGTGGGACACGTCCTCAGTTACTCCCGCTGTATGCTGAAGAGGACCCCCACAACTCCCGCTGTATGCTTTGCGGGACCCCCGGCGGAGATACTCACCTCTCTGTCCAGGGTCCTGTGGCGTTCTGACTTCAGCGTCCTCAGCCGCCGTGAGATGCCGTGATGCCGTATAGAGATGCTGATGGGGTTGTGTATATAGATGCTGGAAGGCTGTGTTTAGAGATGCTGATGTTTTTTTTTATAGAGATGCTGTTTGTATATATAGATGCTGATGGGGTTGTGTATAGAGATGCTGTTTGTGTAGAGATATGCTGACGGGGTTGTGTATAGAGATGCTGATGGGGTTGTGTATAGAGATGCTGTTTGTGTATAGAGATGCTGATGGGGTTGTGTATAGAGTTGCTGTTTGTGTACAGAGATGCTGATGGGGTTGTGTATAGAGATGCTGTTTGTGTATAGAGATGCTGATGGGGTTGTGTATAGAGATGCTGTGAGGCTGTGTATAGAGATGCTGTGAGGTTGTGTATAGAGATGCTGTTTGTATATAGAGATGCTGATGGGGTTGTGCATAGAGATGCTGTGAGGCTGTGTATAGAGATGCTGTGAGGTTGTGTATAGAGATGCTGTTTGTATATAGAGATGCTGATGGGGTTGTGTATAGAGATGCTGTGAGGCTGTGTATAGAGATGCTGTGATGTGTATAGAGATGATGTTTGTATATAGAGATGCTGATGGGGTTGTGTATAGAGATGCTGTGAGGCTGTGTATAGAGATGCTGTGAGGCTGTGTATAGAGATGCTGTGTGGCTGTGTATAGAGATGCTGTGTGGCTGTGTATAGAGATGCTGTGTATATAGATGCTGATGGGGTTGTGTATAGAGATGCTGTGAGGCTGTGTATAGAGATGCTGTGTGGCTGTGTATAGAGATGCTGTGTATAGAGATGCTGATGGGGTTGTGTATAGAGATGTTGTGAGGCTGTGTATAGAGATGCTGTGTGGCTGTGTATAGAGATGCTGTGTATAGAGTTGCTGATGGGGTTGTGTATAGAGATGTTGTTTGTGTATAGAGATGCTGTGGGGTTGTGTATAGAGATGCTGTGAGGCTGTGTATAGAGATGCTGTGTGGCTGTGTATAGAGATGCTGTGTATAGAGTTGCTGATGGGGTTGTGTATAGAGATGTTGTTTGTGTATATAGATGCTGATGGGGTTGTGTATAGAGATGCTGTGAGGCTGTGTATAGAGATGCTGTGTGGCTGTGTATAGAGATGCTGTGTATAGAGTTGCTGATGGGGTTGTGTATAGAGATGCTGTGTGGCTGTGTATAGAGATGCTGTGAGGTTGTGTTCAGAGATGCTGATGGGGTTGTGTATAGAGATGCTGTTTTTGTATAGAGATGCTGATGGATTGTATATAGAGATGCTGTGCAGCTGTGTATAGAGATGCTGTGCAGCTGTGTATAGAGATGCTGTGCAGCTGTGTATAGAGATGCTGTGAGGTTGTGTTCAGAGATGCTGTGGGGTTGTGTATAGAGATGCTGTGAGGCTGTGTATAGAGATGATGATGCTGGTTGTGTATAGAGATGCTGTGTATAGAGATGCTGATTGGGTTGTGTATAGAGATGCTGTGAGGCTGTGTATAGAGATGCTGTGAGGCTGTGTATAGAGATGCTGTGAGGCTGTGTATATAGATGCTGTGTGGCTGTGTATAGAGATGCTGTGAGGCTGTGTTTAGAGATGCTGATGCTGGTTGTGTATAGAGATGCTGTTTGTATATAGAGATGCTGATGGGGTTGTGTATAGAGATGTTGTTTGTGTATAGAGATGCTGATGGGGTTGTGTATAGAGATGCTGTTTGTGTACAGAGATGCTGATGGGGTTGTGTATAGAGATGCTGTTTGTGTATAGAGATGCTGTTTGTGTATAGAGATGCTGTTTGTGTATAGAGATGATGATGGGGTTGTGTATAGAGATGCTGTGTATAGAGATGCTGTGAGGTTGTGTGTAGAGAAGCTGTGAGGTTGTGTGTAGAGAATAGATACTGTGAGTCTGTGTGTAGAGATGCTGATGGGGTTGTGTATAGAGATGCTGTGAGGCTGTGTATATAGATGCTGTGTGGCTGTGTATAGAGATGCTGTGAGGCTGTGTTTAGAGATGCTGATGCTGGTTGTGTATAGAGATGCTGTTTGTATATAGAGATGCTGATGGGGTTGTGTATAGAGATGCTGTTTGTGTATAGAGATGCTGATGGGGTTGTGTATAGAGATGCTGTTTGTGTATAGAGATGCCTTGCGGCGCCGAACTGCGGCCTAGCTCCGGTGGGGGCCGCCATCTTGGATGGCGGCTCCACCCCCGGGTCCCCCCGCCTGACGTCCTCACGTATAACGTGATAACGTCAGATAGCCAGGGAACCCCTAGCTGCCCGGAATTCCCTGGTGGAGATAGGGTGTTCATTTGAACCCCGATATCTCCAGAACCATGGCAGCTAGGGGGTCATGGAGGGTGTCAATCGAAATACCTGAGCATGATACCCAACATAACCAGGTATAAGGTAAAAAATATATATATTTTGTGTGTTATTTTTATTAATGCAGCAATATTGTTCACATTTTTATTATTATTATTCTTTATTTATAAAGCGCCAGCATATTCCGCAGCGCTGTACAATAAGCACAGTATAGACAGGGTTACAATACATTGAACAACATTTAACAAACAGTACAGGAGGAGATGAGGGCCCTATTCCCGTAGGAACTCACAATCTGGGAGTATAATTTCAATTATAATGTGAACAATGATGCTGCACTAATGATTTTTTTCTATGGGATGCTTTTCCTATAAATAACGTAATTCCCCCCAACAAAATGTAACAAGTACCCATTTCTAATTTTTGTACAAGCGCACCCCATAGAAAACAACCACAAATGCTCATGTGCTAAAATGTGAAAAAAAAAAAACACTTTACACACTGCAGATGATTAAAAATTCAATTTTTATTGCATTTTTTGTCATAATATACAGGCAGGACATGACGGATACATATGAAAATGATATATTATGAATCTGCGGAGTCTGCTGGAAAGAATGATCTCTAATATGTCTGGGTCATTTAATAAAATGTGGCTTCAAATCGCGTTTAAACATGATGAGCGAAAGCGGTAAAAATGAGCTGAGCACACAGCAGTGAAATGCAGCATATTAGATGAAGATTTAGGAGATAAATTAACACTTCTCAGAAGCACAGGTATTGTTTGACACATCAGGAGACACACCACACCCTCATTGTACATACAATGTATCAAATTCATTAGACCAGACTAAAAACACCTGTTGTGTACACTGTTTGAGAGCACAGGTCATTTAGAGGTGAGAATCTTTGCACTTATTTTTTAATTCAATATCTAATAAACCGTTGCTTATAATACTCTGCAGTAAAGAGTCTCTTTATTTCTAGATTTTTTTTGTATTTTTTTAAGCATTTTTTACACTCGTTTCAAAATTTTTATTTTTTTGCGAACTCGAACCGATAACGCCAAGAAAGTTCGCAGTTCGCGAACTTGCGAACGACCAAAGTTCAAATCGAACTTCGAACTGATCGAACCGAACAGCTCATCCCTAGTGATGATGACAATGACGATGAATTCACTGACTCCACCTGGGTGCCAGATCGAACAGAGGAATCAAGTGAGGAGTAGGGGGAGGAGGAGACACAGCAAACACGAGGCACAACATCCTCTATGACCAACCGTAGCACTAGCCAGTCCAAGGCATCAGATGTCAGAGCTGCTCCGGTGCAGAGCGCTGTTGTCTCAAATCACACATGCAGGAACTCTGCTGTCTGGGAGTTCTTTAAGAAATGTGCAGCAGACCCCACTGTTGCTATTTGTAATCTATGTCAGATGAGGCTCAAGCATGGGAAAGACACCGGACGCTTGGGTACCACGTGCTTGAGGTGACATATGAACACCTGCCACACATCCCGTTGGTGCAAAACTTTGCGTAGGTCCTCCTCCTCCTCATCTGTCTCTACCCCCACTGTATGTCCTGCCATGTCATTGCCTGCTACAAACTCCACTGACAGGGATGATGCTACAGTAATGGATGTACCAGCTACTTCCTCACAATGTGACAGCATCCCATCAGCTGAAGATTTACGCAGTCAGATTATGTTGCCCCAGCTGCTGCAGCGTAAGAAAAAATATAGTCCCAACCATCCCCAAGCACAGCGTCTAAATGCCAGCTTAGTAAAATTACTCGCACTGCAGCTGCTGCCTTTCCAGCTGGTGGACTCTGCTCCCTTCCATGAATTTGCTGAACGTGCTGTACCACAGTGGCAGGTTCCAAAATGCCATTACTTTTCAAGCACGGTCATTCCAGCGCTATACCAGCACGTGGAAGACAATGTTATCGAGTCATTGGGAAAGGCAGTCAGCAACAAGGTGCATGTGACTTTAGACACGTGGTCCAGCAAGCATGGACAGGGTCGTTACATTTCCTTCACGGCACACTGGGTAACTGTGATTGCAGCTGGGAGGGATCCAAGACAGGGCTCTGTGCTGGAGCTTGTTCATCCACCACGCCTCCAGAAAGCTGCTTGTATGAGGTCTGTCTGCTCCAATACCACCTCTCCCTCTTCCTCTTCCTCCTCCTCCTTCTGTGTCTCTGGCGAAATGGCAGTTAAACCGACACCTGACAGGGTCTACGCAATAGAAACATAAACTTGAATACAGCCCCAACGTGGAGACCCAATGGAGTGGGGGTCTCTTGCTCCACAGCCCCAAGTAGCCAACAGTATAAAAGAACTCCAGAATCCACAATGTAATACAAATGGATTTAATCCAACACCAAGACAGCAGGGCAACGTTTCGACCACAACTGGTCTTTGTCAAGCCTAAATCACAATAACATAACTGAGAATAAAGAACACCACACATCAATTAAACAATCAAACAATCAATTAATCATTACAACCGATCCGTGTATGTCAACCCAGTGATTAAAAACAAAATGTCCACAAATTGATTCTTCAATTACTTCATTAACATCAATCATATCATGTGTGTATTATATATTAACGTAGATCAAGTGTGGACATGAATAGCCTATGAGAAAGAAAAGTGATTCTACAGAAGGGAGGAAAGTATTTTACTAATGTACTGGTTCTATTGATCCCAATTATACCTCATACTTAAATCTGCAAGGACAAAGGGAATTAGATACCTATAATTTTATTTTAAACAAGTAGTACGAATAACCGTCTTTACAAAGAACCTTTATAAAAAAGAACCTTTGTAAAAAAGGAACTTCTATAAAAAAGGAACTTTTATAAAAATTTATAAAAATTTGTTTTTAATCACTGGGTTGACATATACGGATCGGTTGTAATGATTAATTGATTGTTTGATTGTTTAATTGATGTGTGGTGTTATTTATTCTCAGTTATGTTATTGTGATTTAGGCTTGACAAAGACCAGTTGTGGTCGAAACGTTGCCCTGCTGTCTTGGTGTTGGATTAAATCCATTTGTATTACATTGTGGATTCTGGAGTTCTTTTATACTAGGGTTTTCACAATGGCTCAAGCAAAAAGATGCCATACTGTGCTTGAGCTGGTTTGTTTAGGGGACAGGAGCCACACTGGGCCAGAAATTCTGTCAGCTCTGCAGGGGCCGGTGCAGAGATGGTTAGCACCACACCAGTTTCAGCTGGGAATGATCGTCTGTGATAATGGCAGCAACCTTCTCTCCGCCCTACGCAAGGGTAAATTGACGCATGTACCATGACTAGCACACATCCTAAATCCAGTGGTACAGCATATCCTAACCAATTACCCAGGGCTGGTAGAGCTTCTCAGCCAGGCCAGAAAAGTCTGCAGCCACTTCAGACTTTTCAGCGCCGATTCATGATCCGACTCCCCAGGGGTTAATGACAGCCACCGTTTGGAAGGGCAGGCTGTGCCCTTCCAAGCAGTGCCTGTATTAACCCCTGCTCCCCAGCGATCGGGAGGGAGAGAGGTCCGAAGGACCTCCCCCCCTCCCTTTCAGGTGCCTCCTCCGCACATCGAAGATGTCAGCCCGCACCGGGGGGCGCAGCAATCCACCGGAATCCGGCAGATTGCTGCCTCCTGTGCTCGGACGCGCTGAGCGCATCCGTAGCACAGGAGAACCGCTTGGCTGGACGCGCTGAGCGCGTCCATAGCAGCCAAGTGGTTAATGGAAAACCATTTAACGTCATTTGAAATGTAATTTTTTGGTTTTTACATATTTCTATACATCCTAGAAATCCACCACTTCATGGGCAGGTTATGGGGACCTCCTAGGCACGATATTTGAAGGAATTTTTTGTTTTTATTCTTAACCCTTATTTCATGGAAAACTCACTGTCCCTTTAAAAACGTTTTTTTTTAAAAAACTTTTTGTCCTTGTTTCCTGTCCAGGTCACTACCTGGACCCCCATACACCTTTTATGGCAAATATCTAGCATATATGCCTTCTCAGAGGGCACTCTAAAAATCTAATTTTCAATCCCATTGACTTGCATTGAGTTCGAGTTCGAATCCGAACATTTGAAAAGTTCGAGTTCGAGCGCGAACCGAACTCTGGGGTGTTCGACTCAACCCTAGTTAAGAACATGTTTTAATTCCTGAATGTGTTTCTCAAATTAATTACTTTTCACCAGAATGTCATCAACATAGGATAAGGTACCTTGTTCTGCGGCATCAGGCATTACTTTATGCATGATTACAGTGAACTTGTGGCCGGAGTTTATGTAGCCAAAAGGCATTCTTGAAGGCCAATTTGTGTTGGTCCTCCTCATCCACCTTTATGGTCCAATATCCATGAGCACAATCAAATGCCGTAAAGATTTTGGAGCCCTTCATTTGTACCAAGTATTGGTCAATGTATGGCACAGGCCATCCTGACATGTCCACGCGTTTGTTGATCTGCCGGAGATCGGCGCACAAACGTCATTGCCCATTAGCCTTAAAAATTCCTAAGATCGGGTTATTATATGAACTGTGTACAGGCCTGATAATCCCCCTTTCCTCTAGATTCCTTATGATTTCCGAGTGTGACTCGTAAGACGGCAGCGGAAGCCTATATTGCTTGATATAAACAGGTGGTGAGTTGGGATCAGTATGGATTCTAGCGACGTGAAGGTCAGTTGACCCGCAGTCGTAGGAATCTTTGGCAAAAATCTCTTGTAACTCCGTTAAGAGCTCCCTTAGCTGTTGACATTACGCATCACCGTTGCACGCATCAGCTGAGGAGATTTGCTCATCGACCCTTTCCTGAAATCTGGGAAAGAGTTCAGGAGCGCTTAATTCATAGGTCTCGTCGAGCCTAGACGATAAGTCACCTTTTCGGTCGCCTACCTTTTCCTGTTGATCGCTGAATGACTGGTATTCGGTTTCATTTAGCGTCTGGTTAAAGATCAGGGACGATTCCTCCACATGGCTTGTGCCTTCTTCAGAGCTGAAAGAATAAACAGATTGGATATTAAATAACCCTTCTGGTGAGGAATGGAAAGCTTGCTCTACAATTTGTTCTTCCTGGAGATATTCATCTGGGATAATGCATATGACATTATTTTGAAATCCCAGGGTGTAGTAGACTGAATCCATTGCTAGGCCTGCAGTGGTTCACTTATACAAGGTCACACTAGAGGGAGCCAGGTTGTACACAACAATGTGCAGTGGGTACTACTGGAGGTTTACCATTGGAGTGTGGATTACCTTCAGACCTAATTGTTGCATCCGGTTAGACAAACAAATTAGTGCATTTTTAATCTCCAATCTTTGTCCTTTCTTGACCTATATTGGTAAGAGAAATAGAATATTCCCTTTAGGTATTGTAACCTCTTCGGCTACTTGGACAGTAGCAGCGTATGGCATTTGCTGTCCAAACCTTAAAGCTTGCTCCTCATTGGGAAATTCTTCAGGATTTCCTTTTAATCTTGAGCAGAGATGAAGATTGATCAAATCCACCTGCATTGCGAATCTGTGTAGGTCATTACCTACATACATCTGGTATCATGGGTCATTGATTACCGTAAACACATGTGTGGTCGTCTTGTTGCCTATGGCGATAGACAACAAACATTTCCCTACCACAGTATGACTCACTGGGTCACCGTCCAGGTTTTCCACAAGGTTTTTACAAGCATTGGGGGTTGAATAATTTTGAACACAACTGTATATTAAAGTAAAAAACTTGAGCGACAGTCGCTCTTTGTCGGTCTGACTCACCAGTGCTGGAGCCTCGTATTATTCAGGCTCGGCTTGTGGGCGTATCGTACCTCTTAGTAAGGTGGGTCCCCAACCTGTGATGATGATGTCCGCCTACTGTAGTATTCGTCCTCTGTGGTAAACCTGGAGTAAGGTCCTGGGACGGTCCTCTGTCACCTTCCTTACCTCCTGTCTCACTGATAAATTTATGGAGTGGATGAGGTTCAAATAAAAGTAAAAATGACAGAGTGGAAAGCCATTCTTAATATAAAATGTATTAATATTTTTTTTAAAAATAGTAAGGGAAAGGGGGAAAGGGTAAAGGGTAATCTGATACGCGTTTCGGCACTTCACACGTGCCTTCCTCAGTCAGTAGTGCAAAAAATGGAAAGGGGAGGGGGGCCCTGGTCTCTCTTTAAATACAGGTTGTCCCAATAAGTCCATCGGTATGGAATTCAACGGCGCGATGTTCACTTCTGGATTTGCGTTACTCGCGGTCATGTGTCACGTTCTGCATAATCAAATTGCGCCGCGGGCCATTTTGTTTTGTGTTCCAGCGTGGTTATACGTCCCAATTCCTTAATTCGTATCTTGAAACGCAATCCTGGGCAGTAGCAGTTAGAAGTGAGCCAGCTGCAGCCCGTGTGGCTAGATCTCGCCATACTGGCATGCTCTTCAGTGGCCTCAATCTCAGGCTTAATTATTCAGCTGAACATACACTTGAAATTATAATTATAATATAGCAGACAGTCAATTATAAAATTAATAAATTCCGGTACTTCACAGTCTATATTAAAATCTACATATGGTCTAAATACTATAATCTTATATATTATTCATACTATGTTGTTCCCCTTTCATAAATAAATAATTCATCATATAAGCAGGGGGAAAATAAGGGCAATCTAAGAATGTCCCTAAGCTATTTAGCTCCATTACATAACATAAAAAATTAGATCAACTATAAAGTTATGGGAAGAGCATTCTATTAAGCACAGTCTTATAAATCAGGGTGAGCAGAACCCTTTTATTAAAAAAACCTATTTGGTGAAATGTCAGTAGTGTCCAGATAAATCCTATTTATAGTAAATTGTAAATGTGAACCAAATACCTCTATTTCTATCCAGCTGAGTATATAATATCAAATAATTTAAATTATACACAAATTAACTACTATGGTTTTAAAAGGAGGGAGAATTTAATTTAAATGGAAGAGGGCAATGGATAAAATAGTAAATAGTTCCAAATCCCTCGAAGTAATTTTCCTTGATTAAAATGGTGATGCACAGGTTAGCTATTTAAGTTTTAAAGAGTGAGGGAAAGGTTTATTTAAAACTGTGGAGGTAAAACATCAATGTACATATTAAATTTATTACTGGTCTCAAATAGGGGGTGTGACCGTGCAAATCTCGCTTGTTAAAGTAAGTTTCAGTTTTAGCGTAGGCTCTGTTCTCCTCAGATACTTCGTCAATTTAAAAAATGACAGAGTTCAAAAGTCTAGACTTTTTTTTCCCCTTCTGAGCATCTAGAATGACCTTAAGGTATAAAGCGATGGCACTGAGGCCCCAGGTATAATTAGTTTAATTGCCTAGGTTTTTTTTAATTCATTTTAGTTATCACAATCATGTCTGTGATCAAAGAGACGGCTGAAACGAATTTATATTTTTAATTTCCTGTATGATTCAATTACACAATTTAGGTAATATACCCTCTGTCAATTAATATGTGGACATAGGTTTCCTTCAAGAGGATGCATGACCAATGGAATTTTAATTGAATCCAGACCATATCTTGGTAAAGTGAGGATCCTTTGTTACCGTTACAAGGACAGAAAAAGTGTGCGAAAGTTGTAAGCCAGAAAAAAACGTCTTTACGCTATATATGCTTGTGGGATTGGTCATCTTTGATGTTGTAATATCTGTATACTGATTGGCTGATATAAGACATACCTGTTTGAGACAGAAATGAACTATGTCTATGTGGAATGCTCTCATTGGTTGTTTGAATCTAATAAATAGATTTGGCTGAATAAAGACTAGTCAGACATACTGAAAGCTACACATTTTGTGTGACTTGATATTTGGTTGTCTCCGCCATGAGGTAAACGCGTGTCTTGCTATATTTATGAGAAGGAACTTGCAGAGATTTTTGGAATTCCTGTTGTAGTAATTGTAATAAGGGATGAGACAAACACCCCCGAGTTCGGTTCGCAATCGAACTCGAACTTTTCAAAAGTTTGAATTCGAACTCGAACACATTACAACTCAATGAGACTCAAAGTCTGATTTTTAGATTGCCCTCCAAGAGGGCATATATGCTAGATATTTGCCATAAAAGGTGTATGGGGGTCTGGGTAGTGCCCTGGGGGACAGGAAACAAGGACAAAAAGTTTAAAAAAACGTTTTTAAAGGGACAGTGAGTCCCATGAAATAAGGGTTAAAAATAAAAAATAAAAATTCCTTCAAATATCGTGCCTAGGAGGTCCCCATAACCTGCCCGTGAAGTGGCGGATTTCTAGGATGTATAGAAAGATTTAAAAACAAAAAAATGACATTTCAAATGAAGGTATATGCTTTTCCTTTAATCTATTCATAAACAACTGTTTGGGGCAGCAGCCTGTATGAAAAGACATTTTAGGACGCGCATAAAAAGTTGAGTGATTTTTCGGCTAAATTATGGTGAAACTTATGCAGGCTTTGGAAGAAAGTAACAATAGGTGCTTTAAAATTGGGCCTTTAGCGTTGCCAACAGTGCCGCCACACTGTAACCCCTCTGTGGTATTGTGGAAGAGTGCAGGGGTGGAGCATGCGGTCCTATATTAAAAAGATATGAATCTGGTAAAGACGTTAGTGCAGCCAAATATTGTGCCATTGGTGCCAGGCCAGCAAGTGCCATCACACAGTAACCCCTCTGTGGTATTGTTTGAGAGTGCAGGGGTGGACCATGCGGTCCTATATTAAAAAGATATGAATCTGGTAAAGGCGTCAGTGCACTCAAATATTGTGCCGTTGGTTGCAGCAAGTGCCTTCACACCGTAACCCTTTTGTGGTATTGTGGAAGAGTGCAGGGTTGGACCCTGCAGTTCAAAAAATTTAAATGATATAAATGTGGCACAGGCGTCAGTGCAGCCAAATATTGTGCCTTTCATGGCAGCAAGTGCCTTCACACCGTAACCCTTTTGTGGTATTGTGGAAGAGTTCAGTGCTGGATGTTTTGTGAATGCAGAAGACATCCCCTATCTATTCCGTTATGTCAGCATCAGGAGAGTGATAGCTGCTGATCCAGGACTGATTCATTTTTATAAATGTCAGCCAGTCTACAGAGTCGGTGGACAGACGCACTCTTTTTTTGTGACAAAACCTCCAGCAGCACTGAATGTCCTTTCAGAAGCACGCTGGATGAAGGGCAACCTAGTAGCTACATAGCATATTGGCAAAGTTCTGGCCAGTGATCCAATCTCAACACCCAGTAAGCCAGTGGATCATCTGCTGGAAAGGTATCAAGGTCTGCCCTTGCCCCTAGGTAGTCCTGCACCATATGGTGAAGACGATGGCAATGGGTGCCTACATTTGATGTCAATGGGCGCCGTGAATTATAAACATTTAAAAAGGCATCAGTCAAGTGGCCCTGGCCATCACCACTATTCCTCTGATCATCCACAGCCTCAGAAGCACCTGTGTCATCACTTGATAACCTACCAGTGCCTGGAAAGGTGTTACACAAGTGTTGCTTTAGAGCGTCCTTAAGTTTTTTCATCCTGTGCTCCCTCTGTGCGGGCAGAATGAGCTCTGCAACTTTACCCTTGTATCGTGGATCAAGAAGGGTTGCCAACCAGTAATGATCCCTCTCCTTGATAGCACAAATACTGGGGTCCTTTAGAAGCCTTTGCAGGATAATGGAGCCCATGCAGCGTAGGTTGGAGGTGGCATTAGCTTCAGAGTGTTCCTGGTCGCTGAGGATGACCGTATCGTGCACTTCTTCCTCCCAGCCACGTACTAGTCCTTGTGTTTCTGGTCACACAAAACCCTCCCTTGAGGAATCCCCACCTTCAGTGCCCTTACTACTTAAATATTCCTCCTCCTCATCCTCCTCCTGTCTGATCTGAGGAGGACCCGCTTGAATGCTGTCTGCGGAAAGACTGGGGCCTTCAGAGCTAGGGAAGGCCTCCTCTTCCTCCCGCTGCTCTGCCTCTAGAGCCACATGCATAATTCCCCTCAGAGTGTGCTCCAGCAGGAACACTAAAGGAATTGTGTCACTGATGCATGCACTTTCCCTGCTTACCGTCCTCATTGCCTCCTCAAATGACAGTGTGACAGTACAGTGCATGCATCCTTGATCATCAGCCACTGCGAGGGGGGAAACAGGTTGACTTGAACCTGTCCTTGTGCCATACTCACACAGGTACTCGTTGATGGCCCTCTGCTGCTTGTGCAGAAGCTGCAGCATTGCTAATGTCGATTTCCACCTGGTGGGCATGTCACAGATCAGACAGTTTGTGGAAAGGTGGAATTCTCTTTGAATTTCTGCAAGGCGAACACTTGCTGGGAATGAGCGTCTGAAGTGGCTGCAGACTTTTCTGGCCTGGCTGAGAAGCTCTGCCAGCCCTGGGTACATGTTTAGGAAATGCTGTACCACCAGATTTAGGACGAGTGCTAGGCATGGTACATGCGTCAACTTACCCAGGCGTAGGGCGGAGAGAAGGTTGCTGCCATTATCACTGATGACCATTCCCAGCTCAAGCAGATGTGGTGTTATCCATCTCTGCACCTGCCCCTGCAGAGCTGACAGAATTTCTGGCCCGGTGTGGCTCCTGTCCCCTAAACAAACCAGCTCGAGCACAGTATGGCATCTTTTTGCTTGAGCCATTGCGTAGCCCCTGTCAGGCGTCAGGTTTAACTGCCACTTCGCCAGAGACACAGAAGGTGGAGGAAGAGGGAAAGGTGGTGGTGGAGCAGACAGACCTCATACAAGCAGCTTTCTGGAGGCGTGGTGGATGAACAAGCTCCAGCACAGCGCCCTGTCTTGGATCGGTCCCAGCTGCAATCAGAGTTACCCAGTGTGCCGGTGAAGGAAATGTAACGACCCTGTCCATGCTTGCTGGACCACGTGTCTAAAGTCACATGCACCTTGCTACTGAATGCCTTTCACAATGACTCCATCCATAACATTGTGTTCCACGTGCTGGTATAATGCTGGAATGGCCTTCCATGAAAATAACTGGCCTTTTGGCAACCTGCCACTGTGGTACAGCACATTCAGCAAATTCACGGAAGGAAGCCGAGTCCACCAGCTGGAAAGGCAGCAGCCCCTTCTAATTTTTCTAAGCTGGCATTTAGACGCTGTGCTTGGATGGTTGGTGTCACGACTTAACTACGCGCGCTGCTGCGCAGAGACGCCGGGTTAAGCCGCGCACTATCTGTCTATACTAGACCCAGATAGTTACGCGCACTTCTCTACCCGTCCTGGCCACACTACCTCTCACAGCAGGCACGTAGGGCACGATATACTGATCCCAAGATTGCAACGCAGCACAAGCCTTCTCCTGAAGCGCATAATAACTACGTCTCTCACAATCCTGGAACTCACTTTCTTATTCTATTAGTAACGCTGCCACCAGTCCTCACGGACACTACGCGCGTCGCAACAGGAGACGCAGGGCTTAGCGGCCGCACTATCCTAGACTTGGACAGTGCCTACAATTCCCACAATTCCCTGCCGTTTCCTGACGACCGCAACACGCAATTTCTTATATATAACTGAGCTTAAGGCAAATAGCAATA
The DNA here is from genome assembly GCA_009667805.1 of Leptobrachium leishanense. Taxonomy (NCBI): domain Eukaryota; kingdom Metazoa; phylum Chordata; class Amphibia; order Anura; family Megophryidae; genus Leptobrachium; species Leptobrachium leishanense. Next base: position 559,328,140 of record CM019063.1, read on the forward strand.
CTCCCAATCTCTTAGTTAGCGTGAATTTCATCAGCCAGAGTCAAAACTTAAATTTTTTTGGTTTATTTAGGATAGAAAAATCAGTGCTTAGTTACATAAAAAATCATAACTAGAATAAATCAATTACTTATACAATACACAGCAGATATATAGAAAAGGTTTTAACATAGAGCGTTACTTACGGGAAGAGCTATTCCTCTATGGCCTCCTGAGTGAGAGACAGAGATATTGGACAGTGGTCAGTCCTCTTTAGAAGGAACCCCAAGTGATCAGCCCAAAGCACATGGCCAGTGTTCTGAATTTATAAACTTCCTGATCTTTCCAGCCCCCACCCATAAGTGGCCCAGTGTCCTGGACTTCATTTCCCAGCGTGCAATTCTCTGTCACGCTCAGTAAGCTTGTCAATTAATCTTTAATTGCCTAAAAGGTGTCCCTCTTGCCTCCAGACCCCCCTTCGAGATCAAGGATTTTGTTTCCTGTCTTTGAAGATTGGGTCCAGGCTCTCTGGGTGCCGATCTGTCTGTTAAGGTGTGATTTGCTATGGCAAGTGTCCAAAAGAAATTCCCTTTTTACAGCTACGTGTTATATCCTCCCCCCAAGGGAGAAAGCTAAACCTTTTGATTACATGTCAGCTGTGAACCCAGGAATAAACTTACCAAATGGTCAGACACAAATATGAACATAACTCTATATGGAGGAGATAAACACATATATACAGGCAGACCTTTATATAGAGATAGAAATATAGATCTAGTCTGCCACAGTTGGGACTATATTTTTTCTTACGCTGCAGCAGCTGGGGCAACGTAATCTGACTGCGTAAATCTTCAGCTGATGGGATGCTGTCACATTGTGAGGAAGGAGCTGGTACATCCATTACTGTAGCATCATCCCTGTCAGTGGAGGTTGTAGGTGATGACATGCAGGACATACAGTGGGGGTAGAGACAGATGATGAGGAGGAGGACCTTTGCAAAGTTTTGCGCCAACGGGATGCGTGGCAGGTGGTCATATGTCGCCTTAACCACGTGTAACCCAAGCGTCCGGTGTCTTTCCCACGATTGAGCCTCATCTGACATATATTACAAATAGCAACAGTGGGGTCTGCTGCACATTTCATAAAGAACTCACAGACAGCAGAGCTATCTGGATGTGTTCTTTGAGACAACAGCGCTCTGCACCTGGGCAGCTCTGACATCTGATGCCTTGGACTGGCTAATGCTATGGTTGGTCATAGAGGATGTTGTGCCTCGTGTTTGTTGTGCCTCCTCCTCTTCAGTTGACTCCTCTGTTCGATCAGGTGCACCCAGGTGGAGTCAGTGACCTCATCATCATTGTCACCGCCCCCTATCTCCTCGTCACTGGAGCCAACTTGGCAGTATCCTGCAGCTGCTGGGACAACATGAGTTATTTTTGTGTCATCACTGGCACCCCCTTCCTCTAGGTTGATTATACTCCCTTCCTCATCCTCAGAGATTGAATCAGAGCACTGTACTTGCTGCGCATCCTCAAGCTGCATGTCACTGTCATTGTAGTCAAACAATTCAGCTGACTCCTCCGTGTGTGATAGTGAGGCTACGGCAGGAGTAGCTGTGGACATGGAGGCTACATTAGATGTTTTGGCAGCTGAGGTATACTGTAAAGCACTACAAGCCTGGCTCGCAGAGATCGCGGAGGATGAGGATGGCCTGGTTAGCCAATTCACCAAATCCTCTGTATGTTGCTGCTGCTTAAGACGGCCAGCACCAGTTAGAAAGGACAAGCGCGCCCCTGCAGAGGATGCACCACGTCCACCACGGCCTGAGGCACAGCCTCTCGACACAGAGGCTGCTTTCCCTCTTATCTATGTCTGGGAGCGTCTGCCTGTCCTTTTTGGTCTTTCTGACATGGCGAGAGATATATAGTTTAAATATATACAGAACTCTGATTCAACTCTGGTATAAAGATTAAGGATTTCCATAACTCTGGTATAACTCAGTGAAACACCCTGATAGCTGGCAGCCAGTGACAAGACACAGATTTCAATTTCCAGAAACCTCCTATAAATCAGTGAGACTCCCTGATTGATGTCAGTGACAAGACACAAATTACAATTCGCAGAAATCTGCTACAAGTCAGTGAGACACCCTGATAGGACCCCTGATAGCTGGCAACAGTGACAAGACACAGATTACAATTCACAGAAATCTGCTAGAAGTATGTGGGACCCCCTGATAGCTGGCAGTGAGAAGACACAGATTATCTCAATTCCCAAATATTTTGTAGAAATTACTGACCCCCAAAATAGTTGCTGGTGGCATTGAGAACACACAGATTACCTCAATTCCCAGATATTTTGGAGAAATTACTGACCCACCAAAATTCAGGGTGGCAGTTACAAGACACAGATAACCTCAATTCCCAAATATTTTGTAGAAATTACTGACCCCCAAAATAGTTGCTGGTGGCAGTGAGAAGACACAGATTACCTCAATTCCCAAATATTTTGTAGAAATTACTGACCCCCTAAAATATGTGCTGGTGGCAGTGACAAGTCACAGATTACCTCAATTCCCAAATATTTTGTAGAAATTACTGACCCACCAAAATTCAGGGTGGCAGTTACAAGACACAGATAACCTCAATTCCCAAATATTTTGTAGAAATTACTGACCCCCCAAAATAGTTGCTGGTGGCAGTGACAAGACACAGATTACCTCAATTCCCAAATATTTTGTAGAAATTACTGACCCCCAAAATACTGGGTGTCAGTGAGAACACACAGATTCGAACAATTCCCAGATATTTTGTAGAAATGAGACCCCCCTATTAGCTGGTGGCAGACTGGCAGTGAGAACACACACTAACACAAGAACAATCTCCTCTCAAATCTCCTCTCAAACGCGTGCTGAAGCGCTGTGTGAAGCCTTATATAGTGTGCGGCGGGATTTAGCTCTGTGAGCCCATGATTGGGAAAAATTTTCCCATTCAGGACTATGAGCCGTGATTGGCATAGTCTTGAATCTAATGACAACAACTGCCAATACAGGCAAAAAGTGAAACAATGGCGCTGATCAGCAATTCACAAATCTCTTAAACTTTTATGTAGCTGTAACACCCATCAGGACCCCACACATAAATAAACATGCAGAAACAATTTGGACATCAGTCCCAGTTTGAGCGCAAATTTCAATCTCAGTGATAGTGTACACACTTAAAGATCTAAAAATTACTTATCTGGCATATAACATTCCGCTGTTTGTCCGGTTGACATATAATGACTCCTATATTCCATAAAAACATGAAATGGAGAACATATAGTGCAATATTGTCTGTATCTATATATCTATATAATAAAACAGTTTCAAAGTCCGTCGCCGTCAAGCGCTGAGTGCGCATGCGTGACGGACATTTGAAACTGGGTTGCGAGCTGGCAGTTAAAACAAACCGGTAGCTGCGCGTGTCGGCCACCTGCAAAAAAAAAAAAAATCGTCACGAGTGGCGCGCAGCTACCAGTTTGTTTAAACGGCACAAGTCCCGAATCCTCCAGCGGTGACCGTCCTCCGGCTGTGGCAGGCTGCTCGGCCGGCATCCAGGCTCAGGCGAGCCCCCGGCTTGGCTTGGGCCTATAGGCCCAGCCGAGCCGGGGACTCGCCTAAGCCTGGAGGCCGGCCGAGCAGCCTGCCACAGCCGGAGGACGGTCACCGCTGGAGCTCCGGGCCAATCTAGGAGGATGTTGCCTACACATACTCCCCTACATTGGCCCTGAGCTCCAGCGGTGACCGTCCTCCGGCTGTCGCAGGCTGCTCGGCCGGCCTCCAGGCTCAGACGAGCCCCCGGCTTGGCTTGGGCCTACAGGCTCAGCCGAGCCGGGGACTCGCCTAAGCCTGGAGGCCGGCCGAGCAGCCTGGACAGCCGGAGGACAGTATCCAAGCTTAGGCGAGCCCCCGGCTTGGCCTGGGCCTAGAGGCCCAACCGAGCCGGGGGCACACCTGAGCATGGAGGCCGGCCGAGTTGCCTGCTCGGGCGTCCTCCAGGCTCAGGCGAGTCCCCGGCTCAGGCGAGTCCCGCTTCCAGTGTCCTCTCTCCGTTGGTCGCCGGTATGACATCACGAAAGCCTTTGACCCTGGGTTAAAGGCTTTTGTGACGTCATACCGGCGACCAACGGAGAGAGGACACTGGAAGCGGGACTGCCATCGCTGGAGGAGCTAAGGGCCAATGTAGGTGAGATTGTGTGGAACCGGTGGAGGACTCGAGGGCGATTGTAGGTGAGTATGTGCTCTCCACACCCACCCTGCTTGCTCGGCCGGTATCCAAGCTTAGGCGAGCCCCCGGCTTGGCCTGGGCCTAGAGACCCAACCGAGCCGGGGGCACACCTGAGCATGGAGGCGGCCGAGTTGCCTGCTCGGGCGTCCTCCAGGCTCAGGCGAGTCCCCGGCTTCGGCCTCTAGGCCCAAGCTGGGGGCTCGCCTAAGCTTGGATACCGGCCGAGCAAGCAGGGTGGGTGTGGAGAGCACATACTCACCTACATTGGCCCTGAGCTCCAGCGGTGACTGTCCTCCAGCTGTCGCAGGCTTCTCGGCCGGCCTCCAGGCTCAGGTGAGCACCCAGCTTGGCTTGGGCCTACAGGCCCAGCCGAGCCGGGGACTTGCCTAAGCCTGGAGGCCGGCCGAGCAGCCTGGACAGCCGGAGGACAGTCACTGCTGGAGCTCAGAGCCGATGTAAGAGGATGTTTCCTACACATACTCACCTACATCGGCCCTTAACTCCTCCAGCGATGGCAGTCCCGCTTCCAGTGTCCTCTCTCCGTTGGTCGCCGGTATGACATCACGAAAGCCTTTGACCCTGGGTTAAAGGCTTTTGTGACGTCATACCGGCGACCAACGGAGAGAGGACACTGGAAGCGGGACTGCCATCGCTGGAGGAGCTAAGGGCCGATGTAGGTGAGATTGTGTGGAACCGGTGGAGGACTCGAGGGCGATTGTAGGTGAGTATGTGCTCTCCACACCCACCCTGCTTGCTCGGTCGGTATCCAAGCTTAGGTGAGCCCCCGGTTTGGCTTGGGCCTAGAGGCCCAGCTGAGCCGGGGACTCACCTGAGCATGGAGGCCGGCCGAGTTGCCTGCTCAGGCGTCCTCCAGGCTCAGGCGAGTCCCTGGCTCGGCTGGGCCTCTAGGCCTAAGCCAAGCCGGGGGCTCGCCTAAGCTTGGATGCCGGCCAAGCTACTTGCTTGGCTGGCATCCAGGCCCAGCGAGCCCCCGGCTTGGCCTGGGCCTAGAGGCCCAGCCGAGCCGGGGGGCTCACCTGAGCATGGAGGCCTGCCGAGTTGCCTATATACACACACACACATATGGTTGTTACAGGGTGTGTGTGTGTATATACCCACATGGGGTTACAGGGTGTGTATATATATATATCCACATGGGGTTACAGGGTGTGTATATATATATACCCACAAGGGGTTGCAGGGTGTGTATATATATATACCCACATGGGGTTACAGGGTGTGTATATATGTACCCACATGGGGTTACAGGGTGTGTATATATATATACCCACATGGGGTTACAGGGTATGTAATGTATATATATATTAGACATGTGCACAGCACAACATTTCATTTTGAACTAATGGATTAGTCCTAAAATGCAATTTATTTAGTTGCTAAAGAAATTCGTTTTCAGTTCTTTAGTATGAAAACTAATTTCATTCATCCGAAAAGCAGTGGATGCAATTACTATTGTAGTGGCTCCTCAGAGGGCCGAGATCGCTGCTTGTTACAGTATCTCTCACTCTCAGCACAATGTGTCAGGCAAAGCTGTTACAGTAACTGACTGCTGCTCATCACAGCGCTCAGAGCTTCAGTAAAACTAGTAAATAATATTTTTATTTATAAGAGGTTAGAACAATATTATTTCCTTGTTTTACTGAAACTCTGAGCTCTGTTACAGTCAGTTACTATAACAGCTGAGCCTGATACATTGTACTGAGAGATAATATAACAAGCAGCCGATCTCAGCGCTCACAGCCACTGGATTTAAAAGGCTAAAAAAAAGGCTCCTCTCTGTATAATGTATACAACATCCACCTGCATTGATTAATACCGCTCTCTGTATAATGTATATAACATCCTCCTTAATTAATTAATGTCCCTCTCTGTATAGAACATCCTCCTTAATTTATACATTTCTCTGTATAATGTATATAACATCCTCCTGCATTAATACCCCTCTCTGTATAATGTATAGAACATCCTCCTGCATTAATTAATGCCCCTCTCTGTATAGAACATCCTACTGCATTGGCATGTGGAGGGTGCAGAACTTCAGAATGCAATGCTTATCCAGCACAGGAGAGGGAACTTTTACTTAAACTTTGTATCTCTGTGGGGGAGACACAGGAATATAAAAGCAGGGGAGAGGAAAAATATTAACGTAAATCGGTCTGAAAGCTCAGAGAAGAGATGACTGGTGCAAATTTATTTTTATAATAAAATAAAGCACTTTAAATCCAGGGAAAACATTCAAATAAATCACACTGAAGGCTCATAATGACAGAGTAACTGTGAGAGCTGGATACTAAATATATCAGACGTAAAAAACCCTTTATAACAAGCAGGACTGGGAGAGGAGAGGGACTTTATATAAAATGTGTATTATAGATGAGGAAAGGGGGATAGTGCTCCTGGATAATCTAAAATGTATCAGACCTAAGCCCCTATTATGCAGAGCAGGAGGGGAGATAACACACGTTTTATAAAGTCCCTCTCTTCTCCCAGCGCTGCTTGTTATAAAGGGGTTTTTACTATCCAGCTCTCCTCTGTCATTAGCTTTCAGTGTGATTTATTTGAATGTTTTCCTTCTCCAGCTGCTTTTATCATCTTGTCTGCCTCATAGACATGCAAGGGTTAAGTTTAAGGTTTCCTCTCCTGTGCTGGCTGTCTGTGCTGCGAGTGAGTATCCTGGAGCTCTATCACTGTCAGATTTACAGGTAGGGGTCGGGAAGGATTACGCATACAAACCTTTTCTGTAGCTTTGCGATGTTGCATTCATTACTGGTCTCCTTCACTCATCAATTTAATATCACAAAAAGGACTGAAACTAAAATGTAGTGCATTTTATTTTAGTTTCTTTCGTTTTTTGTACTGAGCAGTTTCGTATCTCTTGAGTCTTACTAAAACTAAATTATCCCAAAATTCGGACTAAATCGTTTTAGTACTAAAACAAATGCACATCTCTAATATATATATATACACACACCCACATGGGGTTTCAGGGTATATATATATATATATATACACCCACATGGGGTTACAGGGTGTATATATATATATATATATATATATACACCCACATGGGATTACAGGGTGTATATATATATATATATATATACCCACATGGGGTTACATGGTGTGTGTGTGTGTGTATATATATATAATATATATATATATATAATATATATATATATTATATATATATATATATATATATATATATATATATCCACATGGGTTTACAGGGTGTATGTATGTGTGTGTATATATATATATCTCCTGTAACATATATATATATGACTGCCCTTAGGCATAGTATATATATAAACGCGAAAGTCCTGACTGACTGACTGATCAACGCCCAGCTGAAACCGTTTAGCCTAGGGACGTGAAATTTTGAAGGTGCACTGTTTTTATGATGTAGGCACCCACTAAGGAAGGATTTTTGGAAACTCCGCCCCTAAAGGGGTGAAAAAGGGGGTTGAATATTTTAAACAGGATACCTATAGCTCAAAAAAAGAAGATGCTACAGATGTGAAAATCGGTATTTAGATTCATCTTGAAAAATAAAAAAACATATATTTTACCGTTTTTAAAAAATTCGACTGGGGGGCGAATAAAGGGGGTTGAATATTTTAAATATTTTAAACAGTATACCTATAACTTAAAAACAGAAGATGTTACAGACGTGTAAATCGGTATTTAGATTCATCTTGACAAATAAAAAAACCATGTATTTTACCATTTTCTGAAAATTCCTTGGGGGGGCAAAAAAGGGGGATGAATACTTTTATCATAAACGCGAAAGTCCTGACTGACTCATCAACGCCAAGCTGAAACCGTTTAACCTAGGAATGTGAAATTTTGAAGGTGCACTGTTTTTATGATTTAGGCGCCCTCTAAGGAAGGATTTTGGAAAATCCACCCATAAGGGGGTGAAAAAGGGGGTTGAATATTTTAAACAGGATACCTATAGCTCAAAAACAGAAGATGCTACAGATGTAAAAATCGGTATTTAGATTCGTCTTGAAAAATAAAAAAACACGTATTTTACCATTTTTCAAAAATCCAAGTGGGGGGGGAAAGTGGGTTGAATATTTGAAATATTTTAAACAGGATACCTGTATCTCCAAAACAGACAATGTTACAGTCCTGAAAATTGGTATTTAGGTTTGTCTTGAAAAATAAAACAACACTTATTTTACCATGTTCTGAAAATTCCTTGGGGGTGGGGCAAAAACGGGGGTTGAATACCTTTATCAGTATACCTAGATTTCAAAAACCGAAGATGTTATGGGTGTGAAATTTGGTATTTACAATCTTCGTGAAAAAAACCAAACATGTTTTTTGGCATTTTCCACAAATCCAATTGGGAGGGGTCGGGGGAAAGGGGTCTGAATATTTTTATCATTATACCTATATTTCAAAAACCAAAGATGTTACAGACGTGAAATTTGGTATTTACAATCTTCTTGTAAAATAAAAACAGGTGTTTTACCATTTTCCAAAAATCTCAAGGGGGGGTGAAAAAAAGGGGGGCTGAATACTTTTAAACACGTTACCTATATCTCAGAAACAGAAGATGTTACATACGTGAAAATCGGTATTTAGATTCGTCTTGAGAAACAAAAAAACACATATTTTACCATTTTCCAAAAATTCAGTGGGAGGTGGGCAAAAAGGAGGGGTTATTATTATTATTATTATTATTAATTTATAAAGCGCCAGCATATTCCGCAGCGCTGTACAATAAGCACAGTACAGACAGGGTTACAATACATTGAACAAATTTGACAAACAGTACAGGAGGAGATGAGGGCCCTATTCCCGTAGGAACTCACAATCTAGGAGGGTTGGGGTTGGAAACAGGAGGAGAGGACTGTAAGGTGAGAGTGATTGATGGTTGCGTCAGTGAGTTGGGTGGTAGGCTTCCCTAAATAGCAATGTTTTCAGGGAGCGTTTGAAGGAAGAGAAGTTAGGGGAAAGTCTGACAGCACGAGGGAGAGCGTTCCAGAGAGTGGGGGCTGCGCGTGAGAAATCCTGCAGTCTATCATGGGAAGAGGTGATGCGGGGAGAAGCTAGGCGCAGGTCACTGTTTGACCTTAGGGAGCGGGCTGGGGTGTATTTGGTGATTAGTGAGGACAGGTAGTGGGGCGCTGAGTTAGTGAGGGTTTTGTAGGTAAGGATAAGGATTTTGAACTTAATTCTGCAGTGGATGGGGAGCCAGTGAAGGGACTCGCAGAGGGGAGCGGCAGAGACAGAGCGGCGGGTGAGGTGAATTAGCCTGGCGGAGGCGTTCAGGATGGATTGTAGGGGGGAGAGGCGGGACAGAGGGAGGCCAGATAAGAGATTATTGCAATAGTCGAGTCGGGAGATTACCAGGGCGTGTATGAGTTGTTTTGTGGTGACAGCGGTAAGAAATGGCCGAATTCTGGAAATATTACGCAGTTGGTATCGGCAGGAGGAGGAAAGAGACTTGATGTGGGGGATGAAGGAAAGAGCAGAGTCCAGGGGTTGAATACTTTTATCAGTATACCTATATTTCAAAAAACAAAGATGTTACAGGTGTGAAATTTGGTATTTACAATCTCCATGAAAACAAACAAACATGTGTTTTGCCATTTTCCACAAATCCAAATAAGGGGGGGGGGTCGAGGGAAAGGGGTCTGAATACTTTTATCAGTATATCTATAGTTCAAAAACCAAGATGTTACAGGTGTGAAATTTGGTAATTACAATCTTTTGAAAATAAAGAAACACGTGTTTTACCATTTTCCAAAAATCCAAGTGGGGGTAAAAAAAGGGGGGGTTGAATACTTTTAAACAGGATACCTACATCTCAAAAACAGAAGATGTTACAGATGTGAAAATTTGTATTTAGATTTGTCCTGAGAAACAAAAAAACACCTATTTTACCATTTTTCCAAAAATCCAGTGGGAGGGGGAAAAAGGGGGTTGAATACTTTTATCAGTATACCTATATTTCCAAAAACCAAAGATGTTACAGGTGTGAAATCTGGCACTTACAATCTTCTTGAAAAATAAAAAAAATTACATGTTTTACCATTTTCCAAGAATCCCACGTGGTGGGTGAAAAAAGGGGGGTGAATACTTTTCAACAGGATACCTATATCTCAAAAACAGAAGATGTTACAGACGTGAAAATTGGTATTTAGATTTGTCTTGAGAAACAAAACACACCTATTTTACCATTTTCCAAAAGTCCAGTGGGAGGGGGAAAACGGGGGGTTGAATATTTTTATCAGTATACCTATATTTCCAAAAACCAAAGATGTTACAGGTGTGAAATCTGGCACTTACAATAGTCTTTAAAAATAAAAAACACATGTTTTACCATTTTCCAAGAATCCCACGTGGTGGGTGAAAAAAGGGGGGTGAATACTTTTCAACAGGATACCTATATCTCAAAAACAGAAGATGTTACAGACGTGAAAATTGGTATTTAGATTCGTCTTGACAATAAAACAACACATATTTTACCATTTTCCAAAAATCCAGTGGGGGGGGGCAAAAAGGGGGATGAATACCTTTTTCACTATACCTATATTTCAAAAACCAATGATATTACTGGTGTGAAATTCGATATTTACAATCTTCGTGCAAAAAAAAAACCATGTTTTACCATTTTCCAAAAATCCAGTTAAGGGGAGTGGGGGAAAGGGATGTGAATAGTTTTATCAGTATACCTATATTTCAAAAAACCAAAGCCTGGATGTCATTTCCAGGTGACCCCCCCCCCCCCGGCAATGCCAGGAGATAGCCTGGAAGGGTGAGGGGGGTCCGTTCGGATCCCTCTCCCTCCCGATTGGGAAGGAGCAGTGCAAAAAGCCAGGCACCGCTTAAAAGGGGAGAGTCTCCCCTTTTAAGCGGTGCCTGGCTTTAACCCCTCAAGCGCCGGGTCGCACTTCAGCGCCTTACGGCACCAAAGTGCGGCCTAGCTCCGGTGAGGGCTGCCATCTTGGATGGTGGCTCCACCCCCGGGTCCCCTCTCACTGCCCGAGGTCATCACTCATAGCGTGATGATGTCAGATAGCCAGGGAACCCCTAGCTGCCTGGGGATTTCCCAAAGAAATCCCCTGGTGGAGATCGAGGGTTCCTTTGAACTTTGATATCTCCAGAATCGTGGCAGCTAGGGGGTCATGGGAGATGTCATTCAAAAGGACTGAACACGACCAGGTATAAAGTAAAATAAAAATTAAAAAAAATATTAAAAATAATAATTAAATAAAAAACAAAATAATAAAAAAATAAAAACTTTTTTTTGTGTGTTGTTTTTTATTAATGCAGCAATATTGTTCAGATTTCAATTATAATTTGAACAATGATGCTGCACTAATGATTTTTTTGGGTAGGTTTTAGCTAAAACCACGTAATTTCTCAGCAAAATAAAGTAATATGTTCCCACTTCTAATTTATTTTAACAAGCCTACCCCTGTTTTTTTATTAATGCAGCAATTTCAATTATAATGTGAACAATGATGCTGCACTAATGATTTTTTTCTATGGGCTGCGTTTGTAAAAAATCACGGAATTCCCCTCCAAAAAATTGAACAAGTCCCCATTTCTAATTAGTGTACAAGCGCACCCCTTAGAAAATATTACCGCAAACGCTCATGTGATAAAATATGAAAAAAAAACACTTTACACACTGCAGGTGATTAAAAATTCAATTGTTATTGCATTTTTGTCATAATATACAGACAGGACATGACGTATACATATAAAAATGATATATTATGAATCTGCCGAGTCTGCCGGAAAGAATGATATATGATATGTCTGGGCCATATAATAAAATGTGGCTTCAAATCGCGTTTAAACATGATAAGCGAAAGAGGTAAAAATGAGCTCAGCACACAGTGGTGAAATGGCTCAGCAGTGAAGGGGTTAAACAAGGCCATGAGTGGAAGATGGCGTTTAATACCAGAAATGGTCACTAAGAGTATCTGGTTATGCCTTTTTGTCTCTGTAACGCCCCTGCCTTGTTTCAGGATTTTATCAATGGTACACTCAGGGATTTCCTGCAAGTCTTTGTTATTGTATATCTAGATGATATGCTGATTTACTCTCCTGATCTGGAAACTCATCATGTTCATGTACATACTGTGCTGAAAAGGCTTTTGGAGAATGGTCTGTACTGTAAACTGGAAAAATGCTTATTCGATATAACCTCTGTGCACATTTTAGGTTAAATCATTTTCAGATGGATCCCAAGAAACTCTCTGCCATCATGGGTTAGCCTGTGCCTCAGGGGTTAAAGGTAATCCAGTAGGGATGTGCGTTTCGGGTTTCGTAATTTCGTAATTTTCACGAAATTTCCTGATTCGTGTCTTCGGATTCGGGCGAATTTCCGAATTGTATCGGACCCGAAAACTGACAGATCCGAAAAGTTTTCCGAGCCGAAACGAAAAAATTTTGGATTTTTTGAATGGACTTGAAATGTGTCAAATCGAAATTTATTTTTGCTCTATTCATGATTTCGGTTCCATTCGTGATTTCGGTTCCATTTCGGTAATTCTGGACATCGTATATTTAACTATTATCGGTTATATCGCTGATTCTGTAAATTTTGTATTTGTAAATGCGTATCACTTGTTTCTTGTGGCATTCGGGTCAGTTTTGCGTTTTTTAAATTGTTTTGTTCATTTTTTTTGTTCCTTGGCTTTCATACCATTTTAATATGATTAAAAAAAGTAAACCATAGTAGTTTACGTCAAAACGAATAGAGTTAGACACTTTGAAACAAGGAGAACAGACGTTCCGAAAAAAAATAAAATTTCCGAGATCACGAAAAGTCGATACAAAAAACGAGCAGAGTGACCCGAGAACAGGAAAAATGGTTGATATTCTGAAAAAAAATGTATACGAAAAACGAGCCGAACCGAATCGAAACAGAAATCGGCCGAAACGAGCTGAATCGAAATTTTAAACATCCGAACGAATCGAACCGAAAAAAAAATCGGTGCACAAGTCTATAATTCAGAGGTTTCTGGGGTTTTGTCAAAAATTTCTCAACCTTGGTATCTTCCATGACCAAAAAGGATGCCCGCAACCAGAGATGGAACACCCAAGCCATGCAGGCATTGGAAGCACTTAAACAGGCTTTTACAACTGCTCCTGTACTCCACCATCCTGATCCTGGCTTTGCCTTTCCAACTGGAAGTAGATGCTTACGAGATTGGCATAGGTGCTGTCTTGTCCCAGAGAGAGGCTCCCAATAAACCCTTGCATCCATTTGTGTTTTTCTCCAATAAATTGACTGTTCCGGAGAAAAATTATGGAATTGGTAATAGGGAACTATTGTCTTATCTCAGCATTAACCAAATGGAGGTATCTCTTGGAAGGTTCTAATGATCCAATCATAATTCTAACAGACCATAAAAACCTCACATGCATTGATGATGCCAAACGTTTGAACTCTAGGAAAGCTAGGTGGTCCTTGCCCTTGTATGGCTTTAACTATGTCCGTACCTACAGACCTAGTTCATGGAATGTTAAAGCTGATGCCTTGTCTAGACAATATGAAACCTATGAACATCATATATATGATAAGAATCCCATAGTCCCTCAGTAACGTATTCTTTTTTTTATTGTAATAAATTTTTATTGAGCTATAAATTGCATACAGAGCAGAGATAACATTGTAACAATTTCTTGTGCAAGAAAAAAAAAAAAAACAATATCAGTATCTATACATAGATACGCGGCAATTATAATAAACATATCTCAAAACTTTTATGTGTCTTCATACCAATTGAACATTGCTTTCAATGTACAGTTATCTTCAAAACAATTTAAGGTCTGTAAAGCTGGTGGGGTGATAGGATGGGTGTAAAATAAGGATAATATGTTTAAACGAACAATGGGGAGGTGTAGTTGGTGTGAGAAGGCGGGTGACCTGCGGGGAACAGGTATTTATAGCGTAAGGCATGGCAGTTATGTGTGAGGGCGGGCCTCTGACCAGTAAAACCATCTGCGTAGGTGGGTTGCACTTGTGCCTGATGCACTATGTATTAACTCTTCAATGTCCTGAACGTTATGTACTTCTTGAAGCCATTCTCGTATAGTTGGTACAGTAGGGGATTTCCAGTGTCTGGGCAGTACGGCCTTTGCCGCGTTTATAAGCTGTATTTAGAGTGTGTGTCTGTAATCCGAAGGCTCGGCAGTGGTGTGCAGCAGTAACATAGCTGCTGGTGTAAAGTCCGGCGGAGGTGACGAGACTTTGCAGATGGTGTCGTGGACAGCTCACCAGTATGATTGAATTTGGGGACAGGACCACCACATGTGTAACAAGTCAGCTTGTGGCGACTTGCATTTCCAGCATGATCCATTACTGTTAGAGTCAAAGATTGCCAGAGTTTTGGGTGGGCGATACCACCGAGATAGGAGCTTGTAGGCTGTTTCTTGGGATTTGGTGGCAGTGGAGCAAGAGGTGGTGAGGAGGGAGATTTGATTCCACTCCTCATCAGTGTAGGACATGTGGAGGTCCTTTTCCCATTTGGCTCGGTAGGATGGGATAGGGTTTGTGAGGTTTTGTAGTAAGCCATATAGAACTGATATACAGTGAGACGGTGGGTGTGGTCTTTGAGCCAGAATTTCAAATTGAGTCAGAGCTGGAAAGGATGCCTGAAATTAGGGAACGGCCTTAGGTGGGAGGGTGGATGGGGAGGGTGGGTTGGGGCAGCAGAGGGAAGAAATGGAGGTGAGTCTGTGATGGAGAGTGTTGTGGAAAAAGAATGAGGTTGTGACAATGTACAGATAGCCCAATTAACAAACATGTGGGGGGGAGGGAAACACAAACAGATTTTTTTCTATCAGAATTGGAGGGAGATTCAAAATACTTTAAAAGACTAGTCAGGGAATAATAAATGCAGACATAAAAATACAATTTCAAGATTATGGCAGTCTGGGGTATGATGTTGGACGCCTTGTTGAAATGGTAGCTACCTTGAATGCTTGGTTCAGGGCAGCAGAAGGAAGAAATGGAAGTGAGTCTGTGACGGAGTATGCTGTGGAAAAACATGAACCAAAACAATGGAAGAGGTTACCAGTGGGTATCAGAGGGATGTCCAAAATAGGGTTCATTGGTAAGGTTACAGTAGAGTCTTTGGAAGATAGAAATTATGGAGTATTCAGGAGGCAGGTCTGCTTAAATTCACAGTTAGGACTTCGTTGAGGAAGTATGGAGTAGAGGATGTAGCTTACTCTTAAGGAGACATCATTAGGCAGGATGGAGTTCACCTGAGGTTCCTGAGTGTGTGCAGATATTCAGTCAGCATAATACAGGTTCCTGAACTCCCTATCAGAAATATAACATGTACAGGGATTGAAAGGGGCTACAAGGCGTCAGAGCGTACAGGAAATGACAGAGACATGCAATTAATTTATAAAAACATACTAATAAAATGTGATTGGTTGACTCAAGAAAAAGGTTTTGCAGCAACTAAGCAAAGTGAATATGAACAAAGCCCCGGATGGAATTCAGCCGCGAGTACTGAGGGAGCTATGTGTTGAAATATGTAAACCTCTCTTTTTCTAGATTGATTTCTTTCAGGAATTGTACCAGAGGATTGGAGAAAAGCCGATGTGGTCCTTATTTTCAAGAAAGGTTCCAAATGTATGCCTGGAAATTATAGACTTGTGAGCTTAACTTCTGTGGCTGGGAATGTATTTGAGGGGTTACTAAGGGATATTATTGTAAAGTGGAGGGTCCCCTGTCCATGTTTTGAATGCTCCCCTCGCCGTCATTAACTAGCAGGAGTATTTATGCTGGCGAAAAAACCCTTTGAAGCATGGGGGTCCTTGCAAGTTGAAAATCAAACTGTTAAGGATCCCCAATGGATAACACAATCACGGTCTATGTACACAGAGCCCTATCTACTCCTCCGATGCTTGAGTGGTAGATATAACTGCCTAACTACAGGGACTAGATTTTATCACACACAGCAGGAGTTAACAGGTCGCAGATTAGAAACACAAAGCAGACCCAAGCCGTACTGATCTTAATACCAGAAAAGAGGGTTACCCTTCCAGCAAGGATGGTGTATGGAATGGGGTTACCAGGACTAGCCAGGTCAGTATATATTATTATTATTATTAATATTATTATTCTTTATTTATACAGCGCCAGCATATTCTGCTGCACTGTATAATGGGCACAATATAGACAGGGTTACAATACATTGAACAACAATTGAGAAACCAGAAAATGAGAAAACAAAGGGCCTATCCCCATGGGAATTTACAATCTAGAAGAGTTGGGGGGAAACAGGAGAAGAGGACTGCAAGGTGAAAGTGTTGGACTGGTGAGAGTGATGGACTGGTTGCATCAGTTAGTTGAGTCCAAAGTGTGGCTCAGACAAAGCCGGGTCAGTATATACAGCGTGGTTTTCAGACAAAGCCAGGTCAGTATCAGGAGCATGGTTCTCAAAGCAGGGTCAGTATATGGAGCGTGGTTCTCATACAAAGCCAGGTCAGTATCCGGAACGTGGTTCTCAGACAAACATGGTCAGTATATGCCATCAAAATACACAGTAAGCGCTGGGGAAGTAACTCCACGTCAGGGCAACGAGTGAGTGTGGCAAACTGGCCTTTAAACCGGGTGGCTCGCTTCATCATGCCACGCCCCACCTCCCGGCTAGTCACGTAATCGCTCTGGGCCGGCATATCACTCGTCACCCGGTCAACGAGCAGTGAGGATGGTGTTGCCGGGTGCTGGGCAGACCCAGGGGCATGGGGCGTGACAAACCCCCCTCTATGGGCGCCCACTGGACGAGATGGAAGGCCCTAACCAGCCGAGGCACATGGATTTCTGTAGCAGGTAGCCAGGTGTTGTAAGCCACCCCTAGAATCACGAGATTTCAGTATGGCAAGGACCTCATATTCCTCTCCACCCTTCACCTGCACAGGAGGAGGAGGGGTATGGACCCTAATAAACCGGTTACACAAAAGTGGTTTCAGGAGACTGACATGAAGCAGATGGTAGATTCTTAAGTGGGACGGCAACGCCAATGCATAAGAAAGGGGTGTACCCTGGGTAACACCTTATATGGCCAAATAAATCTAGGGGCCATTTTCATGGATGGCACACGAAGTCTGATGTGACGTGTAGAAAGCCATACTCAATCCCCAACATTATACAAAGGAGCATGTCTCCTATGCCTATCAGCCTTTTCCTTTTGTATTCTGGTACTATGTTCTATGGCCTCCTTCACCTTATTCCATGTCTCCCTTAAAGAGGCCCGGTGCTCTTCAAGAGCGGGCATTGCGGTCTCTTGGAATTGAGAGGGAAGCACAGTAGGATCATAGCCGTATATTGTGAAAAAATGGGAACAAGCAGTAGTCTCGCTGACAGCACTGTTTAATGCATATTCTGCCCAGGGCAAGAGTTTGAACTAATCATCCTGCTTCTCTGACACAAAACATCTTAGATAATGTTCAAGATTCTGGTTTTCCCTCTCAGCTGCCCCATTCATCTGGGGATGATAGGCAGAAGAGAAGGACAATTGTATTCCCATATTCTCTTTCCAAAATCTGGACACAAATTCGGTACCTCTGTCTGACACAATGCCCAGCGGAATACCATGAAGCCTATCCACCTGCTGAATAAATATGGGCACTAGCTCTGCGGCCGAAGGCAGTGTTGGGAGTGGTATGTAATGGCCCATTTTAGAAAAACAATCTACCAGAGTGAGTATAACAGAGTTCCCTTGTGATTTGGGTAACTCCAAGATGAAGTCCATAGACAAGTGAGCCCATGTTCGCTCAGGATTGGGTAAAGGTTGCAGCAACCCAACTGGTACAAATTTTGGATTCTTATTTCTGGTACAGACTTCGCAGACTGAGACATAATCAGAGACATCATTACACATGGTAGGCCACCAGAAGATGGTTAGTAAGGCTGAACATGGTCTTAGTTATTCCCAAATGACCTGAGGGTTTTGTATCGGGTGATACACTAACATTAAGTGTTCTCTTTCTGTTTCAGATACAAAGAGTTTGCCAGGAGGTTTTTCCATGGGAGCAGCACCCTGGGCTGCCTGAAGCCTTTCCAGCAGGGGTGAAGAAAAGGTGATAGTGGTCATTGATAGAATACGTTACTGAGGGGGGCGTGGCTTGCGCGCTGAAAGTAATGGCCGCCTGACTCCGGAGCTCTGCCCAGATCGCCCGCTCTGCTCCCTCCGCACCCCATCCACCATGAGATGAGCAAGCCCCGCAAGCCGCCGACCACTCCTGGCTCCTCGGAGCCCGCCAGGGACCCGCAAAACTGCTCCATCAGGCAGTTTCTGACGCCGATCCCAGACTCAGTCTTGGCGCCATCGCGGGACAAAATGGTGGCGACCCCCGCCTCTTCGGCCTCCAGCTCCCCCACGCATGCTACAGACACCTGGGCCATGCCGCCGGAGCTCAACCATCTCCTCAGCTCCTTGCTCACCAAAACGGATTTGGCGGCCTCAACATCAAGCCTCCAGGAATCCCTGCTGACAGAGATCAGAGGCCTCAGGAAGGAACTTGGCAGCCTGCAAACCCGGGTTCAGCATGTGGAAACAGCACAGGCCCGCCACACTGAAATCACAACCTCCCACACCAATGCCCTGCAGTCTCAACATCACATCTTACAGACTATGACACGCCACCTGGAAGACCGAGAAAACAGAGGACGCAGGAATAACATTCGGGTAAGAGGCCTCCCTGAACTGGAACAATCCCCATCTGACCTGAAACGCACCCTACTCCGTTTATTTAACGGCCTACTACAACGAGACTCTGACACTGACATCGAATTTGAAAGACTTCACAGAGCTCTGCACCCTAAAGGCCCTCCCGAAGCCCCGCCACGAGACGTGGTTTGCTGTCTTCTGCGACATCCCCTCAAAGAGGACATTATGGAGGCAGCCAGAGCATCTCGCACTGTAATGTTTGAAGACGCCAGTATCTCCTTATATCAGGATTTATCACCAGCGACCCTACAATCCAGGCGCCTTTTACGTCCCCTCACCGCGGCCTTGCAGGAATGACACATCGTATACAAGTGACTCTTCCCATTCGGACTACAGGTCCGCACTGAAAACAGTCCAGCTATCTTGCGATCAGAACTTGACCTCCCGGTAATCTTGGAAGCCCTTTCATTGCCTAAAGACACCATACTTGCGTGGCCGGACCTGACGAGCATGTACGCTCCCTCATTTGGTGCGCCACCATGATCTCAGAGGCCTCGCCGCCGCCGCTACTCCTCAACACGGAATGCTACACCCCATGATTCTCAAGATGGATGACTTGCATCTGGCAACTACCCCTACAAATTCTGAGCAAAAGTAGAGGACGCCTTCCCTAATAGCTCTAGAGACTGGAGATCCTGCGGCCAACGACACCAGTGGCTAGATCCAGAATCGGAGACCCCCGCACTTTTCAAGACCGCTGCTTGTACCATCTCACGCTGACCAGCGATTCACAGCACATCCGACTTGACTCTGACATCTGCCGCTCGCTGAGGTACAAGAAAAGACACTCGTCTGAACAACGCTCTCGAGATACGTAAGTCTCCCTGACGATTACATTGCATGTCTCCCCCGTTTTTCTTTTTCTGGAGTCTGGCCCGATTAACACCGAATAGACTGCGTGAGTAATGGACACGGCCTGCACACGCATCTCTCACGATGCAGACTCCTACCCAGGAGGACACCAGCACAGCGCTACATGCTGAGGTCGGCGGCATGCTAATACTAAATGTAGAGCGGGCCTCTAGGCCCGAGTTTTTTCCCTCTTCTGGTTAACAGTTAACTGTTTAGATAATTATTACGTTGATTGCATACGTCTGCATTTCCTATTTTGTAACCACGTTGCCCTCGGTTGTCGCTTGCTCCTGCCCCGAGCACGTGCCTTTGTACAGAATAGTGCGACACGCACTTACCCCCGCATATTGCGGTAGTGCATTGTCTCACTTAGGCACACACTCTTCACCCCCCCTGAAACCCCCCCTTTTTTCTCTTGTACATCTACCCCCTTCCCTAGTTGGTAACATGGCTACGGCACCTAGACCCATTAAAATCACCTCGATCAATGCCAAAGGACTGAACATCCCGGAGAAGAGGCATATGGCCCTCCGGGACTTCAGATCCACACACGCAGACGTGGTGCTCTTGCAAGAAACACATTTTGAAGCGAGTAAGGCACCACAAATGCACGATCTAAAATACCCAGTCGGCTTTTTTAGTAATTCCACTGCTGGCAAAGTTTGCGGCACTGCCGTTATCCTCTCCAGGGACTTCCTCCTCACGGTCACAGGCACGGAACTGGATCAGGACAGCCGATACACTTTTGTAAAGGGGTCCCTAGGGGACAATTTTATACCTTCGCCTCCATTTACTTGCCGAACAGAAAACAACACAAGGTATTACGCTCTATGCTGCGTATTCTTGCCGATTTTCAGGAAGGAATCGTACTTATTGGAGGAGACATTAACCTCCCATTGGATGCACGCTTAGACACATCACGGGGTATAACGAGCGTTCCACACTCCGTACTGCGACAAACTCACTCGGCACTTGACTCACACCGCCTAATCGATTGTTGGCGTGCCACACATCCCACCACACGAGACTACACCTTCTACAGCCCCCCGCACCAGTCCTATTCAAGGTTGGACTGTATGTTCCTACCATTTGTACACCTCCACCTCCTCGAATCGGTAGATATAGGCCCGATGACGTGGTCAGACCATCACCCAGTACTACTCACACTTAACTCCCCTCTCGTACGTCCTAAAGACAGAAATTGGCGCCTAAATTAAACTTTACTGAACGACCCCATGATCAGACAGGGCACCCTCCAGACTCTCCTGCAATATTTCACTGAAAACTCCACCCCTGACACCTCACCTCAAATCATATGGGAAGCGCATAAGGCAGTGATCCGAGGTTACCTGATGCAGCAAGGCTCAATCAAAAAAAAACAACACACCCTTCAAAGAGACACACTTATTCAACGCATTCACGCACTGGAGAGATCCCATAAATTCTATGTGGATGACACAGTCTACGCAGAGCTTTTGGAGCTTCGCTCCGAACAGAACGCACTCTTAAACAAAACTGCCCACAAAGCCTTCCTCACTACTCGCCAGACCTTTCACGAGCATGGTAACAAATGTGGACGGCTACTAGCGCGCGCACTTAGAACCCACAGAGAGAAACTATACATCTCCAGATTGCGCACCCTACAGGGCACACATGTCACGCTACCGCAAGACATGCTATCCCTTTTCCACGACCACTTCACAGACCTATACAACCTTCCTACAGACCAGCAATCATCCTCCGCAGCTAACATGCACAAATTCGTGGAGACACACACTCACACTAAGCTAACACCACTCATGCGAGAGGCACTAGATTCCCCTTTAACGGACGAAGAATTACACACAGCAATCAAATTGACCCCTACCGGCAAGACGCCAGGCCCAGACGGTTTGTCCCTCTGATATTACAAAACATTCCTACCCACCTTGACTCCCGCGTGGTTGCAGGCCTTTAATACGCTCGCGCAGCGCCCCCATGCCTACCCCCTCAAACCCTCTCCGCCACCGTCACATTAATACCCAAACCTAACAAAGATCATGACTTACGCGCTAACTACCGTCCCATATCACTCTTGAACCAAGACTTAAAATTATTTGCCAAAGCCCTGGCATTACGGATGGCTCGCTACATCCCCAGGCTGGTACACCCAGACCAAACTGGATTTATACCAGGGAGAGAGGCCAGGGACAACACAGTCAGAGTCCTGAACCTCATACATGTTGCCGCTGAGTCCCGTTCTGTCCCTTCCCTTCTAATGTCGACTGATGCCGAGAAGGCAATTGACAGGGTCAGTTGGCCCTGTTTTGCACCCTCCAGCAGATGGGATTCGGCTCCAACATACTAGCATGGATTGGCTCCCTTTACGCTAACCCCACTGCACGCATTAACTTAAACGGCACGCTCACCCCTCCCTTCCACATCCAGAATGGCACCAGACAGGGATGCCCTCCTTCACCTTTACTTTTCGCGCTCTCACTCGAACCCTTATTTCAGGCAGATCGAACAGACCCCTCGATCCACGGCTTCGAGGTTGCAGATCACCGACATAGTGGCAGCATATGCCGACGATTTGTTATTTTTCATACGCCATCCGCTAATCTCCCTCCCCGCCCTCACTTCTCTACTACGAGAATTTGGTACCATTAGCAACTACAAGATTAACATGGCGAAATCGGAAATATTGGGTCTCACCATCCCTCCCCCGCTTCGCACCCAACTGCAAACCTCTTTCCCCTTTCAATGGTGCAAGTCATCTCTTAAATATCTGGGCATTTCCCTCACAGCAGACACATCAGACCTCTATTCAGCAAACTACCTCCCACTACTACACACCATAACGACAGACCTCACCAAATGGGCACTGCCCCATGTCACGTGGTTCGGACGCATCAACGTCCTAAAAATGAACATACTCCCCCGATTACTGTACTTGTTTCAGACCTTGCCAATAGCTGTACCAAACTTATTTTTTCGATCCTTACAAACTAGGTTCACCTCCTATGTCTGGAATAAACGACAACCACGGTTACGCTTTACGCTTCTAACCGCAGCAAAATCTGTAGGCGATCTAGCATTAGCCCATGCACGCCGCTAGTACCAAGCCGCGCACTTATTGCGCATACTTGAATGGACATCAGTCCATGAAAACAAACTATGGATCCCCCTAGAACGAAAGCTGGCGGACAGCCCACTGGCCTCTCTGCACTGGTTATCCGGCACAAACGCTACCTACCGAGTCGCACCTCACCCGACTATCTCAGCCACTCTGCGTGTCTGGAAGTTACTCCAACACACCACACTCATTGCCCCATGGCCGTCACCCCTCTTACCTCTCTGCTATTTACCTGCATTCTCCCGGAGACTAATTCAACCGGATCAAGCACACATCCCACACTCTATACTTGCTACCAGTCTCATAGATGGCAATACCTTTAAGTCCCCAGAAGACATCCCACTACCACTACCGCAATCATTCCTGACAATTTTCCACCATCATAGACTCACGTCTTACATACGCTCTTTAGCCCCCCTATCTCAGTTCACTTCTCTCACTAATTACTCTTACTAAGCCCAAACATCTGGTCTATTTCATGCAATCCCTATGATATTCTACTGGCCACCAGTTTCACCTTCCCTCTGCTCCCATTTTTTTGTTACCCTAGCCCTTTGTGTGTAAGCTCATGGGATGGCTGCCTGAGCTCTTGGTTTAAAGTGATGTATTACCTGGACAGTTATCATATGACCAGGGTTGTATTTCCTCTTGTATCATGCAAGTCTGCTGTTTGTGCTTCCCCGTTGTAAAGCGCTATGGAATCTGTTGGCGCTGTAAAAGTACTTGTAACTGTAACTTTGTATTTCTGTAACAACTATAACAAATTCAATGTTCTTGAAGCCAGGACATACTTGAAAATGAGAGAAATCTCAATGAATCCTTCCTGGTAAAATCTATAACATAAAACAATAAGGTCCGGCGTGTCCGTCGCCAAAAAAACAGACTGCGCATGGGCGCGCAACGTGCGGCGGTTCGCTGCGCATGCATCCACCGGCCGCGGCACGCGCACAGCCGGCGTGCGCAAGGGACAAAACAAATCCGATCTATTGGAGAGGCGCACAGCACAGCGCCTCTCCAATGGACCGGATTTGTTTATCTGAATACAATTATTCCAATGGAACCATCAGAATACTGGTGTCTCTCAGAGAGCAATAAAATTTAACTTTTATTACAAAAAATTAAAAAATATGTGACAACCTTGTGAACATGAATAACCAGTGCTCAAAAACAAGAACATATTAAAAAACAATTATAAAAAACAATCGACAATTTGTGGTATTTTAATGCAGCAATAGGCAAGAGTAAAGACTCCATACAATAGGTGATCTTCAAGGATCGCCTCAATTGATGGCAGCTGCCATTAGAAAGAAGAATAATGGTTGAGCATAATAATATGCAACACAGACCCACAATTGACAAAAACGGCAGGGGGTACCATTAAACAGCGTAATCAGCTTGACCAGACCAGATAATATAGCAAAAATTGCCCAAGAGATTATATGGAAGCCCACTAAGGGTTAATGAGGTCACAAAGTCTGGAATGAAAAATTATTGAACGGAGGATCCCTGCCTGAGGCTGCACCCGACGCGCCTTTCGCCAGGAATGGCTCGCCAGGATTTGTTTATCTCCTCCGTGCCCGGCCTCCATCTCCTCAGTGTCCGGCCTTCATCTCCTCAGTGCCCGGTCTGCCAGCCATATTACAGTCTGCCACGCACATTGTCATGCACAATACCAGTCTGCCTGCCTTAATACCAGTCTGCCATGCATAATACCATTCTACCATGCATAATACCAGTCTGCCAAGCACAATATAAGTCTGCCATGCACATTACCAGTCTGACATGCACATTACCAGTCTGCCATGCACAATACCAGTCTGCCATGCACATTACCAGTCTGCCATGCACAATACCAGTCTTCCATGCACATTACCAGTCTGCCATGCACATTACCAGTCTGCCATGCAGATTGCCAGTCTGCCATGCACATTGCCAGTCTGCCATGCACAATACCATGTATTTTTTGTTTTACATTGTCTGTCACACTCCAATTGTCTTTTACAATACCAGTCTGCCTGCCTTAATACCAGTCTGCCATGCATAATACCATTCTACCATGCACAATACCAGTCTGCCATGCACAATACCAGTCTGCCAGACATATTACCAGTTCACCAGCCATATTACCAGTCTGCCAGCCATATCACCAGTCTGCCATGTACAATACCAGTCTGCCAGCCATATTACCAGTCTGCCATGCACAATACCAGTCTGCCAAACATATTACCAGTTCGCCAGCCATATTTCCAGTTCGCCAGCCATATTACCAGTCTGCCATGCACAATGCCAGTCTGCCATGCACAATACCAGTCTGCCAAACATATTACCAGTTCGCCAGCCATATTACCAGTTCGCCAGCCATATTACCAGTCTGCCATGCACAATGCCAGTCTGCCATGCACAATACCAGTCTGCCAAACATATTACCATTTCGCCAGCCATATTACCAGTCTGCCATGCACAATGCCAGTCTGCCAGTCATAATGCCAGTCTGCCATGCACAATACCAGTCTGCCAAACATATTACCAGTTCGCCAGCCATATTACCAGTCTGACATGCACAATGCCAGTCTGCCAGTCATAATGCCAGTCTGCCATGCATACCAGTCTGTCAGCCATATTATCAGTCTGCCATGCATAATACCAGTGTGCCTAAATACCAGCCTGCCATGCCATGCATACCACGTGCCATTAAATATAAGGATAATGTATACGCTACAAAAAAAATGCCCGCCCAAGCCCAACACAATCTAAGGGGCCACATGAGCTTACAATCTAAGGGGCCCACGACCTTACAATCTAAGGGGACCCATGAGTTTACAATCTGAGGGTCCGGTTCCCGTGATTTTACAATCTAAGAGGGAAGAGGAACCTGCTCTAATATATAAATTCCTTTGTAATGCGCTGTCAGCTGTGCACGCACCCATCACAGCTGCTCAGT
This sequence comes from Leptobrachium leishanense, assembly GCA_009667805.1. NCBI lineage: Eukaryota > Metazoa > Chordata > Amphibia > Anura > Megophryidae > Leptobrachium > Leptobrachium leishanense. The sequence goes on from CM019063.1 coordinate 559,354,039, forward strand.
TGGCCCTCCTGTTGCGAATGGGATGGCGATGGACGCATTACAAACGTATTTATATAGAGAGATACTCTTGGATAGGACATTGAAAAAAAACTATGTGGACGTGAATTCTGAGCTGGCGACAACAACAATAGACTGCCCTCTGGGCAGGCTTTCCACCTAGTCCTTTATAAATAAATAAAATAAATAAATAAATAATAAACCCCTGTTGTGCCCTGTAACCTGCTTGATCTTCTGAAGAGTTAGGCCTTTCAAAATGTGTATACCTGCAATGACCAGTTATACACATTTTGAAAGGCCTAACTCTTCAGTTAGCAGATGGGCAATACCATTGTGGTACTAAACCATACATTTCAGCCAAACCTGCTTTTGTGGGCCGTGTATCAATGTCTGAAAACCCAAATGCTACTTTATAAAACTTTATAATGTGGAGCTCTCAGTCATTAAAAAATCACCAAGATCTGGGCTTGATTAGCAATATTGAATTAAACATGTTTTAGAGGGACCCACAAATGCTATGGGTGGCCCATGGACTGCCTGGAGGTAGCTGGGATGTACAATCCTCAACATTGATCTGGTTCGGGGCAGGCAGAGCAGGCCATCATGACTAAGCAGCATGCTCTCCAGCTTAAGTCTTCCCTCCGCCACGCATACAGTACTGACTCAAGGACAACCCATTAATTATACTGCAGTGAGGTGCTACCCCACAGTGTGTGGATTCATATGTTAAAAATGTGTAATGTTTTTCATTTGTATTAAAACAAAAAATGTATGTATTTCCTGCACATTTTTTCCCCATGCTCCTGAGATGTAAATCCGGCACTGGGCACCGTTCCTCTAAATCTTGTGTTATTGTACAGTGATATAGAGGGTCAGTGTGTGGTGAAAAGTGGGGAACGTCTGCAAGGCAGGGAAAATGCTTATCTGTGGAACACAAATCAAACATGCCGCGGTCGGAGCAGTTTGTAGGGGGAATGGACAATAACCTCATATCTCTTTCATGGTCAGCTTCTCAGGTCCTCTTTACCAGCTATGTAAGATGTATGTGAATAGCACTCAGAGGGTTAATCATTTGAAAATATGCACTTAATATATTTTTAATAATTAATTTAAGCAATTATATGGAAATATAGGAAAGAAGAAAGTGGGCGCAGATCGTAGAGAACAAACACATAAAAAAATAATATATAAAATAAAAAAATAAAAACTAGAAGAGAAAAAATAAATAAATAAATAAATAATAAAAAAAATATTAATAAACAAATCTAAATGAAAAGATGCTGCAAGGTCCCATGTGGATCCACTTCCTATGTCCACATAACAATGAATATCAGTAAAAAAGGGAAAGGTCCTCGCGCAATATGAACAAGATATATTCAAAATCTTCTTTGATGATCCCTCTGAATTCCTAAAAGACATAAAGATGGACACATATTGCGCAGTATGTCTGGAAATGGGAATCAAGGTCAAGAAGAAAATAGTAGTTCAACTCACTATTTCAAGAGCCATATAAGCCGGCTCTAAGCAAACAAGCATGGAATATGTACAATATGGCAACGATATATTCACCAACGTCAACAGCTTGTTTGTGGGATAGTCTGCTCCGCCAGTATGAAATCCAGAATGGTGATGGATAATATTCAATATGCGAGACAACTCTTGTAAGGTTGATATCCCAAGGAAATGATGCACGTAGATAGATCCAATCCAATTTAAAATATTTATTAAAATAAATGGAATGGAATGGCACTAACGCGTTTCGACTCTCAGTCTTTCTCAAAGTGCATAGCAGGCACGAGACACAGGACAGGAAAAGAGCTGTCTGAAGACTTAGAGGAACCACTGGAGACAGGAGACCAGAGAGGCCGGGGATAGAAGGGGACTGTAGGCAGGAGTCCAGGGATGCTGGATAAATGTAGGCACTGGTAGTCCAGGGATGCCAAGGCACGAGTCCAGTTATAGATGGACACTTTAGGCGGAAGACCAGAGAAGCAGGGGCTCAGGAAGCAAACGCAGACGTCTGGTAGCTTACACCTAGTGAATCTCAATGAAAAATTCATTGAGTTCATTGAGATACACTAGGTGTAAGCTACCAGACGTCTGCATTTGCTTCCTGAGCCCCTGCCTCTCTGGTCTTCTGCCTAAAGTGTCCATCTATAACTGGACTCGTGCCTTGGCATCCCTGGACTACCAGTGCCTACATTTATCCAGCATCCCTGGACTCCTGCATACAGTGCCCTTCTATCCCCGGCCTCTCTGGTCTCCTGTCTCCAGTGGTTCCTCTAAGTCTTCAGACAGCTCTTTTCCTGTCCTGTCTGTCTCGTGCCTGCTATGCACTTTGAGAAAGACTGAGAGTCGAAACGCGTTAGTGCCATTCCATTCCATTTATTTTAATAAATATTTTAAATTGGATTGGTTCTATCTACGTGCATCATTTCCTTGGGATATCAACCTTACAAGAGTTGTCTCGCATATTGAATATTATCCATCACCATTCTGGATTTCATACTGGCAGAGCGGACTATCCCACAAACAAGCTGTTGACGTTGGTGAATATATCGTTGCCATATTGTACATATTCCATGCTTGTTTGCTTAGAGCTGGCTTATATGGCTCTTGAAATAGTGAGTTGAACTACTATTTTCTTCTTGACCTTGATTCCCATTTCCAGACATACTGCGCAATATGTGTCCATCTTTATGTCTTTTAGGAATTCAGAGGGATCATCAAAGAAGATTTTGAATATATCTTGTTCATATTGCGCGAGGACCTTTCCCTTTTTTACGAATTATATGGAAATGTGCTACAATTATGTGGATATTACTTTATTTTTGCTTCCAAGTAGATAGGCTTTTGTGTTCATTTCTGGTCTAAACAGAATAAGGAAACATTTTGGAAAAAATATACAGCCTAAAAGTCCAGCACTTGAGGTTAATATGGCAAAGATCTCCACGGCCACCATGTCCTTCCCTTTGGTGCTCAGATAGGCCGGGATCATTGCGATCCAGACACTGCAGAACACCAGCATGCTGAAGGTGATGTACTTGGCCTCATTAAAACTGTCCGGTAATGTCCTGGCTAAAAAAGCTATAATGAAACTAACAGCGGCCAGAAGCCCCATATACCCCAGGACGGAGTAAAAGGCCATTACTGAACCTTCATTACAATGAACAGTGATCTTTCCTGGATAAGAACGTGTGTCCAGCTCCTGAAAGGGAGGAGAAGCAGCCAACCATGTGATATTAATCATGATTTGAATCAATGAGAAAGTCAGGACAACAGCATTGGATATCTTCGGATTAACCCACTTCTTCCAGACACTCCCAGGTTTGGTGGCTTTGAAGACAATGTAAATCATGGTGGTTTTCCCCAACACACAGGAGATGGCTATGGAGAAGATGATGGAGAAGGTGGATTGACGCATCATGCAGGATATATCCACAGGTCGACCGAGGAATAAAAACACACATGGGAAGGTCAGCATGATGGACACCAGGAGGAGGAAGCTGAGGCTCGTGTTATTGGCTTTGACGATTGCTGTGTCTTTGAATATAATAAAAATGATCAAGATGCCAATAGTTATAAGGAAGAAAAAAGCTGAGAGCACTGAGAAAACAGCAGTAATCACATCACTGTATGAAAGGAATTCCTCCAGTCTGGGAATACACTGATCCTTCTTCTCATTGGGCCATTCAGTGTCTGGACATTTTATGCAATTTTCACTGTCTGAAAGTCACAAACATTTTAATGTATATTATTAAATAGACTAAAAGTGCCCACTGTCTGTCAGTCAATATATAATAGAGTACACTAATACAATTCCTAATTTAATACATTAAACACATTAATATCATAACATAACTCCACATAATGATATTTTTATCTTATGATATTAATGTATTACTATCATAAGATAAAGATAACATTATGTGGTGTTATGCTATCTTTGTTATGGACAAGAATACCATCTCTGCTGTTACTGTAACCGAAACGATTAAGCATGGCCTGGAAATAACGCTCATTTCGTTTCTATGGTTCATTGCTTGCTGCTTCTAGGCCTTTAATGTCTATAAGGGGTTAATATCCAATTATAAATTCCTTATTTCGCTTAACGAAGCTCTTTCACAACTGGTTGGCTAATCACAGTCACCGGACACCGGCTAACTACAGTCACCAGACAGGTTCCTCATCCTGGACGAGAACAAGGATGTTGAGATGTTCTGGAAAATTTCATCTACCGATGCAAGACATCTGCTGACTGCTGATTAATCACCATAATGTGTATGACTAAATAAATGTGTATAACAGTTAATCTACTCTCTCGTCAAGGGGCGTGAAAAAGGATAAGTTTGATACTTTATGATATAAGTATGTGTTCGCTCAAGTAAAAAGCAGAACTTGCTTGCTTGCAAAGACTGTATAGACCATAATCCAGCAGAGTCTGCCATTATTTGCCGTGCGCACGAATACCTAAGCAATTTCTGAGGCCTCTGATTGGGACAGACATCGACATTCGTAGTAGATGTATTGTCTTCCAAAACAATTGGCACCCCAGATGGGACTCAGGGCTCTGCTCTCTGGAGCGGCACCAAGGAAGCTTCCTTAGAGGACGGAATCGCATCAGAACGGAGACTGATCACCTCTGAGCCTCGCGGTAATATATTCTTTACTTATCCTACACGTGACGTTATTCTGATTTGCGGTCCCGCTTCTAGGAATCGAAGTGTGACGCCTGGGAGAGCATCAGAACTGGGTTGTTTACCTTGCTCTGATGTCTGTTATTGTGACCCACTAGCCAAATGTCTATGTCTGGTTGCTGCTGTCTGTTGTGTAGAGGGTATAATTTCTGGTAAACTTTTAGATCAGTAGATTAGATTTGCAGAGTGATTGGTCGTTATCCAGCGGTACACAGATATTGTATATTTGGTAGTAAGACACAATATATCCTTCTGCTGGAGGTGTAGTTTGATTGGTAGTCGGAGGATCTATGGTGAGTCAGCGGTAACAGGTGATAGCGGTAGAGCATACTCCTGGTAGCAGATCACGATAGATAGACAGTGCGGTCCAGCGGTACACAGGTGGTGATAGTGGTAAAGCTTGCCCACTGCCAGCAGCAGTTGTGGGGGTCTCATTTCTACAAAATATCTGGCAATTGTTGTAATCTTTGTGTTCTCACTGCCACCAACTATTTTGGGGGTTAGTCATTTCTACACAATAACTGGGAATTGTTGTAATCTTTGTGTTCTCACTGCCACCAACTATTTTGGGGTCTCATTTGTACAAAATATCTGGGAATTGTTGTAATCTGTGTATTCTCACTGCCAGTAGCAATTGTGGGGGTCTCATTTCTACAAAATATCTGGGAATTGTTGTAATCTTATCTTTGTGTTCTCACTGCCACCAACTATTTTGGGGTCAGGCATTTCTACAAAATATCTGGGAATTGTTGTAATCTTTGTGTTCTCACTGCCACCAACTATTTTGGGGTCAGGCATTTCTACAAAATATCTGGGAATTGTTGTAATCTTTGTGTTCTTACTGACAGCAGCAATTGTGGGGGTCAGTCATTTCTACATAATATCTGGGAATTGTTGTAATCTTTGTGTTCTCACTGCCACCAACTATTTTGGGGGTCTCATTTCTACAAAATATCTGGGAATTGTTGTAATCTTTGTGTTCTCACTGCCAGCAGCAATTGTGGGAGTCTCATTTCTACAAAATATCTGGGAATTGTTGTAATCTTTGTGTTCTCACTGCCACCAACTATTTTGGGGTCTCATTTCTACAAAATATCTGGCAATTTTTGTAATTTTTGTGTTCTCACTGCCACCAACTATTTTGGGGGTCAGTCATTTCTACAAAATATCTGGCAATTGTTGGAATCTTTGTGTTCTCGCTGCCAGTAGCAAATGTGGGGGTCTCATTTCTACAAAATATCTGGGAATTGTTGTAATCTGTGTGTTCTCACTGACACCCATCAGGGGGTCTCACTGATTTATAGGAGGTTTCTGTGGATTGTAATCGGTGTCTTAGCACTGGCTGCCAGTTATCAGGGTGTTTCACTGAGTTATACCAGAGTTCTGGAAATCTTTAAACTTTATACCAGAGTTGAATCAGAGTTCTGTATATCTTTAATCTATATAACACTCACCATGTCAGAAAGACCAAAAAGGACAGGCAGACGCTCCCAGACACAGATAAGAGGGCAAGCAGCCTCTGTGTCGGGAGACTGTGCCTCTGGTCGTCGTGGACGTGGTGCTTCCTCTGCAGGGGCACGCTTGTCCTTTCTAACTGGTGCTGGCCGTCTTAAACAGCAGCAACATACAGAGGATTTGGTGGATTGGCGAACCAGGCCATCCTCATCCTCTGAGTCCACTGCCAGCCAGGCATGTAGTGGTTTACAGTCCACCTCAGCTCCCAAAGCATCTAATGCAGCCTCCATGTCCACAGCTACTCCTGCCGTAGACTCACCAACATACATGGAGGAGTCAGCGGAATTGTTTGACTACAATGACAGTGACATGCTGCTTGAGAATGCACAGCAACTACAGTCCTCTGATTCAAACTCTGAGTTTGAGGAAAGGATTGTAATCAACCTAGAGGGAGGGGGTGCCAGTGACACACAAATAACTGGCACTCATGTTGCCCCAGCAGCTGCAGCATACTGCTAAATTGGCTCCAGTGATGAGGAGATAGGGGGTGATGACAATGATGATGAGGTCACTGACTCCACCTGGGTGCCTGATCAAACAGAGGAGTCAAGTCAGAAGTAGGAATGAGCGAACACCCCCGTCTTCGGTTCACATGCGAACTCAAATAATTTTGAAAGTTCAAACTCGAACACGAACCGAACTCAATGCAAGTCAAGGGGACTCAAAAGTTCGGTTTTTAGAGTGCCCTCCAAAAGGGCATATATGCAAGATATTTTCCACAAAAGGTGTATGGGGGTCCGGGTAGTGCCCTGGGGGACAGAAAACAAGGACAAAAAGTTTTAAAAAAAGTTTTTAAAGGACCCATGAGTTTTCCATGAAATAAAGGTTAAGAACAAAAATGAAAAATTCCTTCAAATATCAAGCCTAGGAGGTCCCAATAACCTGCCTGTGAAGTGGCAGATTTGTAGGATTTATAGCAACATATAAAAACAAAAAAATGACATTTCAAATGACGGTAAATGTTTTTCCCTTAATCTATTCATAAACAACTGCTTGGGGCGGCAGCCTGTATGAAAAGAGGAAAACCTTTAGGACACGCAAACAAGTTTAGTGACTTTTTTTGGCTAAATTATAATGAAACTTATGCAGGCTTTGGATGAAAGTAACAATAGGTGCATTAAAATTGGGCCTTTAGTGTCGGCAACAGTGCTGTCACATCGTAACTTCTCTGTGGTTCTATGGAAGAATGCAGGGTTGGACCCTGTGGTCCAATATTAAAATGATATGATTCTGGTAATATAGGCGTCAGTGGCAGTGCACCCAAATATTGTGCCTTTGGTGGCAACAAGTAACACCATAACCCTTTTGTGATATTGTGGAAGAGTGCAGGGTTGAAACCTGCGGTTTAAAAAATTAAAATGATATAAATCTGTCACAGGTGTCAGTGCACCCAAATAATGTGCCTTTTATGGCAGCAAGTGCCTTCACACTGTAACCCTTTTGTGGTATTGTGGAAGAGTTCAGAGGTGGAGGTTATCTGAATGCAGAAGAGATCCCCGATCTATTCCATTACGTCAGCATCAGGGGATTGATAGCTGCTGATCCAGGACTGATTCATTTTTATAAATGTCAGCCGGTCTACAGAGTCTTAGGACAGACACACTCTTTTCTCTGTGAGAAAACCTCCAGCGGCACTGAACGTCCTTTCAGAAAGCACGCTGGATGAAGGGCAACCTAGTAGCTGCATAGCATATGGGCTAAGTTCTGGCCAGTGATCCAATCTCAACACCCAGTAAGCCAGTGGATCATCTGCTGGAAAGGTATCCAGGTCTGCCCTTGCCCCTAGGTAGTCCTGCACCATATGGTGAAGACCCTGGCAATGGGTGCCTACATTTGACATCCCTGGGCGTCGTTGACTAAAAAAATTTAAAAAAAGGTATCAGTCAAGCGGCCCGGCCTTCACCACTATTCCACTGATCATCTGCAGCCTCAGAAGCACCTGTGTCATCACTTGGTAACCTACCAGTGCCTGGAAAGGTGTTATACAAGTGTCGCTTTAGAGCATCCTCAAGTTTTTTCATCCTTTCCTACCTCTATGCGGGCAGGATAAGCTCTGCAACTTACCTTTGTATCGTGGATCAAGAAGGGTTGCCAACCAGTAATGATCCCTCTCCTTGATAGCACGAATCCTGGGGTCCTTTACAAGGCTTTGCAGGACAATGGAGCCCATGCAGCATAGTTTGGAGGTGGAATTAGCTTCCGAGTCTTCCTGGTGAATGAGGAGGATGACCCCCATCGTGCACTTCCTCCTCCCAGCCACGTACTAGTCCTTGTGTTTCTGGGCACACAAAACCCTCCCTTGAGGAATCCCCACCTTCAATGCTCCACTGCTTAAAAATTCCTCCTCCTCATCCTCCTCCTGTCTGATCTGAGGAGGACTCGCAGGAATGATGTCTGCGGAAAGACTGAGGCCTTGAGAGCTAGGGAAGGCCTCCTCTTCCTCCCGCTGCTCTGCCTCTAGAGCCACATCTATAATTCCCCGCAGAGTGTGCTCCAGCAGGAACACTAAAGGAATTGTGTCACTGATGCATGCACTGTCTCTGCTCACCATCCTCGTTGCCTCCTCACCTGCCCATGCAGAGCTGACAGAATTTCTGGCCCGGTGTGGCTCCTGTCCCCTATACAAACCAGCTTCAAGCATAGTATGGCTTCTTTTTGCTTGAGCCATTGCGTAGCCCCTGTCAGGCATCGGTTTTAAAGCCACTTCGCCAGAGACAAAGAAGGAGGAGGAGGAGGAAGAGGGAGAGGTGGTGGTGGAGCAGACAGACCTCATACAAGCAGCTTTCTGGAGGTGTGGTGGATGAACAAGCTCCAGTACAGATGCCCGTCTTGGATTCCTCCCAGCTGCAATCAGAGTTACCCAGTGTGCCAAGAAGGAAATGTAATGATCCTGTCCATGCTTGCTGGACCACGTGTCTAAAGTCACATGCACCTTGCTGCTGACTGCCTTTCCCAATGACTCGATAACATTGTCTTCCACGTGCTGGTATAGTGCTTGAATGGCCTTCGTGAAAAGTAATGGTGTTTTGGAACATTCCACTGTGGTACAGCACATTCAGCAAATTCACGTAAGGGAGCAGAGTCCACCAGCTGGAAAGGCAGCAGCTGCAATGCGAGTAATTTTGCTAAGCTGGCATTTAGACGCTGTGCTTGGGGATGGTTGGAACTATATTTTTTCTTACGCTGCAGCAGCTGGGGTAATGTAATCTGACTGAGTAAATCTTCAGCTGATGGGATGCTGTCACATTGTGAGGAAGGACCTGGTACATCCATTACCGTAGCATCATCACTGTCAGTGGAGGTTGTAGCAGTCAATGACATGGCAGGCCATACAGACAGATGAGGAGGAGGAGGACCTACACAAAAGTTTGCACCAACGGTATGCGTGGCAGGTGGTCATATGTCACCTCAAGCACGTGGTACCCAAGCGTCCGGTGTCATTCCCACGCTTGAGCCTCATCTGACATAGATTACAAATAGCAACAGTGGGGTCTGCTGCACATTTTTTAAATAACTCACAGACAGCAGAGTTCCTGGATGTGTGCCTTGAAACAACAGCGCTCTGCACCTGAGCAGCTCTGACATCTGATGCCTTGGACTGGCTAGTGCTACGGTTGGTCATAGAGGATGTTGTGCCTTGTGTTTCTTGTGCCTCCTCCTCACTTGACTCCTCTGTTCGATCAGGCGCACCCAGGTGGAGTTAGTGACCTCATCATCATTGTCATCATCAGCCCCTATCTCCTCGTCACTGGAGCCAACTTGGCACTGTGCTGCAGCTGCTGGGGCAACATGAGTGCCAGTTATTTGTGTGTCATCACTGGCACCCCCTTCCTCTAGGTTGATTAACATCCCTTCCTCAACCTCAGAGATTGAATCAGAGCACTGTACTTGCTGCACATCCTCAAGCAGCATGTCACTGTCATTGTAGTCAAACAATTCAGCTGACTCCTTCGTGTGTGATAGTGAGGCTATGGCAGGAGTAGCTGTGGACATGGAGCCTGCATTAGATGTTTTGGCAGCTGAGGTGGACTGTAAAGCACTACAAGCCTGGCTGGCAGAGGTCTCGGAGGATGAGGATGGCCTGGTTAGCCAATCCACCAAATCCTCTGTATGTTTCTGCTGCTTAAGACGGCCAGCACCAGTTAGAAAGGATAAGCGTGCCCCTGCAGAGGATGCACCACATCCACCACGACCAGAGGCACAGCCTCTCGACACAGAGGCTGCTTGCCCTCTTATCTGTGTCTGGGAGCGTCTGCCTGTCCTTTTTGGTCTTTCTGACATGGTGAGTGATATATAGATTAAATATATACAGAACTCTGATTCAACTCTGGTATAATGATTAAAGATTTCCAGAACTCTGGTATATCTCAGTGAGACACCCGATAGCTGGCAGCCAGTGACAAGACACAGATTACAATTCCCAGAAATCTCCTATAAATCAGTGAGACCCCCTGATGGGTGCCAGTGACAAACACAAATTACAATTTGCAGAAATCTGATAGAAGTATGTGGGACCCCTTGATAGCTGGCAGTGAGAAGACACAGATTACAAGTCTCAGAAACCTCCTATATATCAGTGAGACCCCCTGATGGGTGGCAGTGACAAGACACAGATTAGAACAATTCCCAGATATTTGGAGAAATTACTGACCCTCCAAAATACTTGGTGGCAGTGACAGGACACCGATTACCTCAATTCCCAGATATTTTGGAGAAATTAATAACCCCCCAAAATAGTTGCTGGTGGCAGTGACAAGACAAAGATTACCTCAATTCCCAAATATTTTGTAGAAATTACTAACCCCCAAAATACTGCGTGGCACTGGCAGTGACAAGACACAGATTACCTCAATTCACAAATATTTTGTAGAAACTACTGACCCCCAAAATACTGCGTGGCACTGGCAATGACAAGTCACAGATCACCTCAATTCCCAAATATTTTGTAGAAATTACTGACCCCCAAAATACTGCGTGGCACTGGCAGTGACAAGACACAGATCACCTCATTTCCCAAATATTTTGTAGAAATTACTGACCCCCAAAATACTTGGTGGCAGTGACAGGACACCGATTACCTCAATTCCCAGATATTTTGGAGAAATTACTAACCCCCCAAAATAGTTGCTGGTGGCAGTGACAAGACAAAGATTACCTCAATTCACAAATATTTTGTACAAATTACTGACCCCCAAAATACTGCATGGCAGTGACAAGACACAGATTACCTCAATTCACATATATTTTGTAGAAACTACTGACCCCCAAAATACTGCGTGGCACTGGCAGTGACAAGACACAGATCACCTCATTTCCCAAATATTTTGTAGAAATTACTGACCCCCAAAATACTGCTTGGCACTGGCAGTGACAAGACACAGATCACCTCAATTACGAAATATTTTGTAGAAATTACTGACCCCCAAAATACTGGGTGTCAGTGAGAACACACAGATTAGAACAATTCCCATATATTTTTGTAGAACTGCGACCCCCCCAGAGACCCCTCCAGTAGCTGGTGGCAGACTGGCAGTGAGAACACACAGTAACACAACAACAATCTCTTCTGAAACGCATGTTGAAGCGCTGTGTGATACCTTATATAGTGTGCTGCGGGACTTAGCTCTGTGAGCCCATGATTGGGCAAAATTTGCCCAATCAGGACTCTAAACCGAGATTGGCATAGTCTTGAACCTGTCTTGCACCTGACCTGTGGTCAGGTGCAAGGCTGTAGCCAATTAAAAGCTTCAGACCAGTGGAAAAGTGCATTGTGGTCCATTGTGGTGCATTGTGGGTGAACACGCGGCGAACATGCGGAAATGTTCGGAGTTTGCGAACATGCGAACAGGCTATGTTCGATGCAAACTCCGAACCGATCGAACCGAACAGCTCATCTCTAATCAGAATCAGGGCCGGTGCTAGGCTATTTTGTGCCCTAGGCCAGACCAGCTACTTGCGCCCCCCTCCAATAAAATGAAAGCAACACAAATGAAAAAGCTTCCTGATCGGCAAACAGGGGGACGGCCGCTGAGTTCTGCAGTCCGAGTTGTATGGCCGAATCAGCATTATAGACTGGGCACTGAAAATGACAGCTTTATAGACTGGGCACTGAAAATGATAGCGTTATAGACTGGGCACTGTGTATGAGCTTATCACAGAGCTCCACACCAATAAAACACAGTAATGTGCGATGTGTATGAGCGTATCACAAATCTCCACAGCAATAAAACTCACAGTAATGTGGAGTGTGTATGAACGTATCAGAGCGCCACCGCAATAAAACTCACAATAACTCACAGTGTGTATGATCATTAGGGATGAGCCGAACACTCCCTGTGTTCGGTTCGAAGCCGAACTCGAACTTTCCAAATGTTCGGATCCGAACCCGAACCCGAACTCGAACCCCATGCAAGTCAATGGGGCTTAAAATTCAGTGTTTAGAGTGCCCTCCAAGAGGGCATATATGCTAGATATTTGCCATAAAAATGGTAGTGCCCTGGGGACAGGAAACAAGGACAAAAAGTTAAAAAAAAAACGTTTTTAAAGGGACAGTGAGTTTTCCATGAAATAAGGGGTAAAAATAAAAACAAAAAATTCCTTCAAATATTGTGCCTAGGAGGTCCCCATAACCTGCCCGTGAAGTGGCGGAATTCTAGGATGTATAGAAATATGTAATAACCAAAAAATGACATTTCAAATGACGGTAAATGCTTTTCCTTTAATCTACCCAAAAACTGCTTGGGGCGGCAGTCTGTATGAAGACAGGAGACATTTTCGGACACGCAGAACAATTTTACTGATTTTTTGGTGGTGAAAAGCAGGAGAATGACTGGAGAATGGAAAATTCTAGACCAAATAGCCGATTTGGAAAGTGAGATAAATGGGAGAATTTTTCTGCTTTGGCTATTTTGACCTAGAATTTTCTCTTCAGTCATTCTCCTGAGTTTCACCTTTCATAATGACATATTATGAATCTGCCAAGTCTGCAGAAAGAACGATATATAATATGTCTTGGTCATATATCAAAATATGGCTACAAAACGCGATTAAACATGATGAGCGAAAGCAGTAAAAATGACCTCAGCACAGAGGTGTGAAAAGCCTCAGCAGCGAAAGGCTTAATTGCAGCATATTAGGATGTTTTAGGGAAATTAATTCTCAAATCTCAATCAGAAGCAGACACCACCCCACCCTCAGTATAGTGTACAATGTATCAAATTGATTACCAGACTAAAAACACCCGTTTGTGAACAGAGGTCATCTAGAGTTGAGAATCTTTCCACGTACACATTAGTTTTTAATTCAATATCTAATAAACCGTTGCTTATAAAAATTCTGCAGTAAAGAGTCTCTTTATTTCTAGATTTTTTTAGTATTTTTTTAAGCATTTTCTATACTTTTTTCAAAATTTCTTTTTTTTTTTCGAACTCGAACCGAACACACCCAAAAAGTTCGAAATTCGCGAACTTTTGAACTGCCAAAGTTCGGGTCGAACTACGAACCGTCTGAACCCGAACAGCTTATCCCTAATGATCATATCACAGAGCCCTACAGCAATGAAACGCACAGTAACTGGAGGTGTGTATGAGCGTATCACAGAGGTCCACATTCCCTGAATCAATGTCACACACATCCACTCCACCCACACACACAAATCCACACAGTGTCACACACACATAAAATTACCCTCACAGCCCTTTTTGAGGTTAGGGATGAGCCGAACACCCCCCGAGTTCGGTTCGAGCCCGAACCCGAATTTTTCCAAATGTTCGGGTCCGAACCCGAACCCCATTCAAGTCAATGGGGCTGAAAATGCGGTTTTTAGAGTGCCCTCCAAGAGGGCATATATGCTACATATTTGCCATAAAAGGTGTATGGGGGTCCGGGTAGTGCCCTGGGGGACAGGAAACAAGGACAAAAAGTTTTAAAAAATACGTTTTTAAAGGGACAGTGAGTTTTCCATGAAATAAGAGTTAAAAATAAAAATGACAAATTCCTTCAAATATCGTGCCTAGGAGGTCCCCATAACCTGCCCGTGAAGTGGCGGATTTGTAGGCTGTATAGAAACACTTAAAAACAAAAAAATGATGTTTCAAATGACGGTAAATGCTTTTCCTTTAATCTATCCATAAACAACTGCTTGGGGCGGCAGTCTGTATGAAAAGAGAAATTTTCGGACACGCAGAGAAAGTTTACTGATTTTTTTGGCTAAATTATTGTGAAACTTATGCAGGCTTTGGATGAAAGTTACAATAGGTGCTTCAAAATTGGTCCTTTAGCATCCCCAACAGTGCCGACACACTGTAACCCCTCTGAGGATATGCATCTGATACAGGCGTCAGTGGCAGTGCACCCAAATATTGTGCTTTAGGTGCCAGGCCTGCAAGTACTATCATACAGTAACCACTCTGTGGTATTGTGGAAGAATGCAGGGGTGAACCTTGCGGTCCTATATTAAAAAGATATGCATCTGGTAAAGGCGTCAGTGCACCCAGATATTCTGCCTTTGGTGCAAGACTGCCAGGCCAGCAAGTAGCATCATACAGTAACCCCTCTGTAGTATTGTGGAAGAATGCAGGGGTGGACCATGTGGTCCTATATTGAAAAGATATGAATCTGGTCAAGGCGTCAGTGCACCCAGATATTGTGCCTTTGGTGCCAGACTGCCAGGCCAGCAAGTACATTCATACAGTAACCCCTCTGTAGTATTGTGGAAGAATGCAGGGGTGGACCATGTGGTCCTATATTAAAAAGATATGATTCTGGTCAAGGCGTCAGTGCACCCAGATATTGTGCCTTTCATGGCAGCTAGTGCCTTCACACTGTAACCCTTTTGTGGTATTGTGGAAGAGTGCAGGGTTGGACCCTGCGGTTCAAAAAATTTAAATGATATAAATCTGGCACAGGCGTCAGTGCAGCCAAATATTGTGCCTTTCATGGCAACAAGTGCATTCACACCGTAACCCTTTTGTGGTATTGTGGAAGAGTTCAGTGCTGGAGGTTTTGTGCATGCAGAAGACATACCCGATCTATTCCGTTACTTCGGCATCAGGGGATTGATAGCTGCTGATCCAAGACTGATTCATTTTTATAAATGTCAGCCGGTCTACAGAGTCGGTGGACAGATGCACTCTTTTGTCTGTGACAAAACCTCCAGTGGCACTGAACGTCCTTTCGGAAAGCACGCTAGATGAAGGGCAACCTAGTAGCTGCATAGCATATTGGCTAAGTTCTGGCCAGTGATCCAATCTCAACACCCAGTAAGCCAGTGGATCATCTGCTGCAAAGGTATCCAGGTCTGCCCTTGCCCCTAGGTAGTCCTGCACCATATGGTGAAGACGCTGGCAATGGGTGCCTACATTTGACGTCCCTGGGCGTCGAGGACTAAAAAATTTAAAAATGCATCAGTCAAGCGGCCCTGGCCTTCACCACTATTCCTCTGATCACCCGCAGCCTCAGAAGCACGTGTGTCAGCACTTGGTAATCTGCCAGTGCCTGGAAAGGTGTTACACAAGTGTCGCTTTAGAGCGTCCTCAAGTTTTTTCATCCTGTGCTCCCTCTGTGCGGGCAGGATGAGCACTGCAACTTTCCCCTTGTATCGTGGATCAAGAAGGGTTGCCAACCAGTAATGATCCCTCTCCTTGATAGCACGAATCCTGGGGTCCTTTAGCAGGCTTTGCATAATAAGGGTGCCCATGCAGCGTAGGTTGGAGGTGGCATTAGCTGCCGAGTCTTCCTGGTCAATGAGGATGACCGTATTGTGCACTTCCTCCTCCCAGCCACGCACTAGCCCTTCTGTTTCTGGGCACACAAAACCCTCCCTTGAGGAATCCCCACCTTCAATTCCCCACTACTTAAATATTCTGCCTCCTCCTCCTCATCCTCCTCCTGTCTGTTTTGAGTAGGACCCGCTGGAATGCTGTCTGCGGAAAGACTGGGGCCTTGAGAGCTAGGGAAGGCCTCCTCTTCCTCCTGCTGCTCTGCCTCTAGAGCCACATCTATAATTCCCTGCAGAGTGTGCTCCAGCAGGAACACTAAAGGAATTGTGTCTCTGATGCATGCACTGTCCCTGCTCACCATCTTCGTTGCCTCCTCAAATGGTGACAGTACAGTGCATGCATCCTTGATCATCAGCCACTGCGGGGAGGGGAACCAAGTTGACCTGAACCTGTCCTTGTGCCATACTCACACAGGTACTCGTTGATGGCCTTCTGCTGCTTGTGCAGACGCTGCAGCATTGCTAATGTCGAGTTCCACCTGGTGGGCATGTCACAGATCAGATGGTTTGTGGGAAGGTGGAATTCTCTTTGAATTTCTGCAAGGCGAACGCTTGCTGGGAATGACCGTCTGAAGTGGCTACAGACTTTTCTGACCTGGCTGAGAAGCTCTGGCAGCCCTGGGTACTTGGTTAGGAAACGCTGTACCACTAGATTTAGGATGTGTGCAAGGCATGGTACATGCATCAATTTACCCTTGCGTAGTGCATAGAGAAGGTTGCTGCCATTATCAAAGACAATCATTCCCAGCTCAAGCTGGCGTGGTGTTAACCATCTCTGCACCTGGCCCTGCAGAGCTGACATAATTTCTGGCCCGGTGTGGCTCCTGTCCCTGTCAGCGTTTAGTATGGATGAACCGGCTCTTGGAGAGTAGCAGTCCTGTTCAAGACGACCACTGACAAGGAGGCTAGGATATATATGTATACAGCACTCCTAGAGCAGTGGATGCAGTGTCAGGGGTTTAGTTCTGCAGAATATCCGAGTTCAGAAGCGGTGGTTATACAATTAGGAGATATACGATATTATATATATATATATATATGACAATCTTACTGTTTTCTTGGTTAGTAACTGTAGAGGATGGATAATACACGATGCTGCAGAATCAGTTGTAGGTCACAGAAGAAAAAGCCAGCAAGGAATTTAGGCAAAGCTGTAAAGCAATAGATCAGAATTCTGGCTGTGTTCAAGCAGGGTCTGAGACAAGCGGGAGGTTGATAGGCTGGCAGAGTTCAAGGGAGGTCAAGAGGCAAGCGGGAGGTCGATAGGCAGGCGGCGTTCAGACAGGGTCGATGGATAGCAGAGGTTCGGTAACGAGTAGACAATTCAGTAGTTTCAAAGGTTGTTAGCTCTGGATTGTAGGTACAATAATTGAGCAATTACTCACCCTCTGGTGGCTTCTTTTATGGGGGGTTGATTAGGTGCAGGTGCCGGTAATCTTCAGTGCGTGCAGCATTCTTCCGGGTTGTGCCATCGAGCATCGACGCCAGGTCCTTGCAGTGTGTGCCGGGAGTGTTGCTTCTGCACACGCATGCGTAAATCATTGCAGACCCAGACAGGGAGAGAGAGGATCCCTCTACTTGTTTCTGATGCTAGAGGTAGGAGACCGTGTCTGGGCAATATATCCCAAACTCCAGGGACCTGATAATGGTGGCACATGACAGGTTTCCCCACCAAAACGACCTCTCCTAGGGCGGTCAGGATGATGTGAGTGGAATCTTCGTACCAATGTAGAAGCACTGACCTCTGAAGCAGGTATCCAGGAATCTTCATCTGAGCCGTAGCCTTTCCATCGTACGAGATATTCTAGTCGATGCCTCCGTAATCGGGAATCTAGGAGTTCCTCAACAGCATACCGATCTTCATCGTCTGCTGATACAGGACCTGGACAAGAGGGAGTTCTGCCAGGAAAGGGGTCGTTGAGAGCTGGACGTAATAAGGACACATGAAAAACTGGATGAATTTTATACGACACTGGTAGAGAAAGGCGTACTGCTGTAGAGGAAATAATCTTAGTTATTGGGAAAGGACCTATATATTTGGGTCCTAATTTGTGCGAAGGACATTTTAATTTGATATTCTTTGTAGATAACCATACTTTATCTTCTAGTTTATATAAAGGGGCAGATGTGCGGTGCTTGTCTGCGTAAGTTTTATATTGGGATTGAGCATGCAAAAGGTTGTCATGGATAATTTTATATGTCTGTAGAATCTCGTTCAGTCTTTGATCAGTGGTAGGTGTGTCAGTGGTAACAGGAGATCCAGGGAGCATTATGGGGTGTCTTCCGTAGTTCACAAAGAACGGGGAATAGTGTGTGGAAGTTTGTTTTTGGTTGTTATATACGAACTCTGCGATCGGAAGGTATTGTATCCAGTCATCTTGCAGATGAGTTATATAACATCGTAAGTACTGTTCTAGTATTCCGTTAATGCGTTCGGTCTGGCCATTAGTTTGGGGATGAAATGCCGTGGATAATTTATTATGAACGTGAAGACCCTTACAGAAAGCTGACCAAAAATGAGAAGTAAACTGGGTACCTCTGTCTGTGGTAATGGTTTCAGGGAGCCCATGTAAGGAAAAAATATGCGTCAAAAATAATTTAGCAGTGTCGGAAGCTGTAGGAAGATGTTTGCACGGGATAAAACGAGCCATCTTTGAGAACCTGTCTACAACTACCATTAAGGTATTATGACCGGAGGATTTTGGGAGATCGGTTATAAAATCTATGGATATATCTGTCCAGGGGGTTGAAGGGACTGGTAGGGGTTGTAGTAGTACTTGAGGTAGAGTATGGGGGTTTTTGGCCTGTATACAAGTAGGACAGTGAATCACATACTTCTTGATCTCATTGTTCATACCTGGCCACCAGAAGGATCTTCTTATTAAGTCGATGGTTTTATGAATTCCTCCGTGTCCTCCTATAGCGGCGTCGTGGTAGTATCGTAAGACAGATAGTCGGGCTTCTCGAGGAATGACAAAACGATCGGCCCTAAGAAAGAATCCATTTTTCTTCTGTAGAGGAATATCAGAAATGCTATTAGTTATCGTGTGATTATACATTTTCATAGTATCCCATAAGGAAGGATGGATTGTGGCGAAACAGGTTTTAGATAGTATGTATTCTTCTGTAGAGGTTGTTTCTGTGGTGTTCATTCGGGAAAGGGCATCGGCTTTTCCATTTTTACTTCCGGGTCTGTAAGTTATATGTAGGTCGAAACGATCAAAGAAGAGAGCCCATCTTGCTTGCCGGGGTTTTAATCTTTTTGCTTTTTGTATGTACTCTAGATTTTTGTGATCGGTAAAAATAGTAACAGGGTAACGGGAACCTTCTAATAAATGTCTCCACTCTTCTAATGCTAGTTTGATAGCAAGCAACTCCTTTTCTCCTACATCATAATTTCTCTCAGCAGCAGACAATGATTTAGAAAAAAAGCAACTGGATGTAGTATTTGTTTGTCACCTACTCTTTGTGACAATATGGCTCCTGTAGCATAATTAGAAGCATCTACTTCTACGTAATACGGAGTCATGGGATCAGGTAGCGTTAGTATGGGAGCAGTAGAAAAACAGTCCTTTAATTTTTGAAGGCTTGTTGAGATGCTTCGTTCCAGACGAAACGATTCATTAGCCGAGTAAATTCTGTTAACGGCTTAGTTATAGCAGAGTAATTTTTAATGAATTTACGATAGAAATTGCAGAAGCCTAGAAAACATTGTATTCCCTTTTTGTTAGCAGGAACGGGCCATTCTTCAATAGCTTTTGTTTTGGATTTATCCATCTGGAGTCCTCCAGGCGTGATCACGAAACCCAAGAATTCTATCTGTTGGCTGTCAAAGATGCATTTTTCCAATTTGGCATAAAGGTGATGGTCTCGTAGCCGCTGTAATACCGTCTTGACATGCACATGATGTTCTGACAAAGAATTGGAGTATATAAGAATATCATCTAGATAAATTATAACGTATATGTCAAGGATATCTCTGAATATGTCGTTCAGGAACCTTTGGAACGTTGCTGGAGCATTACAGAGGCCATATGGCATTACAAGATATTCATAATGACCGTAACGGGAACGAAATGCAGTTTTCCATTCATGTCCATGTTTTATTCGTACCAAATTATACGCTCCTCTAAGGTCCAGCTTGGTGAAGAATTTGGCTTCGTGTAACCTATCCATCAATTCAGTAATTAGCGGAAGAGGGTATTTGTTTTTTATGGTCACTTTGTTAAGAGCCCTGTAATCAATGCAGGGTCTTAATCCTCCATATTTTTTACCAACAAAGAAGATTGGAGCTCCAGCTGGAGACTTGGAGGGTTTAATAAATCCTTTGTTTAAATTGTCGTCGATATATTCCTTCAGAACAAGTAATTCGGGTTCAGACAAAGGGTATATTCTACCAAAGGGTATGGGAGAACCAGGATATAGATCAATGGGACAGTCATACTGTCTATGAGGGGGTAGGGTATCGGCTCCTTTCTTTTGGAATATATCGGTAAAATCCTCATACTGATCAGGTAAAGTTATTGCTCCTAGTGTTACGATAGGTTGATCCATAGTGTCACATACGGCGGTTTTGTCATTATCAGGTATGTTTATAGTTACTGTACCTTGACGCCAATCTATGGAAGGGTTGTGTTTTTTCAACCATGGGAGTCCTAGAATCAGAGGAAAAGTAGGAGAATCAATAATATCAAAGGATAATCTTTGTTTGAAAACTGGGCCAACGGATATTGAGAGGGGTATGGTTTCTTGTAGAATAGAACCCGATTTGGGAGGGTTCCCATCTAATAATTGTATAGCCAAGGGGTGCTTCTTGGTGATAAGCGGAATCTTGTAAGCAGTGGCAAATTGGTTGTCTAGGAAGCATCCGCTGGCTCCAGAGTCGATCATGGCATTAATAGTCAGATGGCCTTCCGTCCACTGTAGGAACACAGGGATGGTCAGATGAGAACACATATATCCATTAGCATTGTTAGGGACTATATTGCTACATAATATATGTTTCTTACCCCTGTGGACGTCAGGTCTTTCACGGCATTCTCTGACTTGGTGCCCGGCTCTTCCGCAGTACATGCACAATCCTAGAGATCTTCTGCGGGCACGTTCGTTTTCTGGTAAGGGTCCTCTTACCGCATTGAGCTGCATAGGTTCACCTTCGGGAGCTGGTAAGGCAAGCAGAGGAGGAGGGGTGAGAGGCCGTGTGGGTCTTCGCAATATAGGAGGTCTGATGATTGCAGCTCTCTCTCCTCTTCTTTCTCTATATCTTCTGTCTATTTGGGTACAGAGTGTCATTAGAGGATCAAGGGAGACAGGTGATTCGACTCGTGCCAGTTCGTCTTTGATATAATCTGATAGTCCTGACTTGAACTGCGCTAGTAAAGCAGGTTCATTCCATTCGGAGTCAAGTGCAAGATGGCGGAATTCCGTAATATAGTCTTCAATTTCGCTTCTACCCTGTCGTAGATTAGAGAGGGCACGAGCGGCGTTAGAAGCTCTGTGGGGGTCATCATATAATTCTTCCATAGCTCGTAGAAAGGTATTCCACTGTAGTAGTACCGGATCATCAGTGTATATCAAGTGATGAGCCCAACATTGGGGCCTCCCCGTTAATAGAGAAATAACGGTATGTACACGGGCATAATCAGTGGCATATGTTCGAGGTTGAAGGGAGAAAACAATCTGACAAGCTGTTATGAATGGTCGAAACTGAAGTCTGTCTCCATCGAATTTATCTGGCAGAGGTAAATGAGGCTCCGAAGGGGTAGCTCTGTACGGAGGAGGTCTGGGCATCGCAGGAGTACCAGGCAGAGGGGTGGCGGCAGCGATACGGAGTTCTAGGCGATCATAAGCCGTCTGTAGAGTGGATTGTGATCTTTGTACTTCTTGCACCGTCTGAGATAATGCATTCAGCTGGGTATTGATGTTAGTCAGTACTTCGCTTATCCCCGCCGGTTCCATTTTAGGCTCAATTATTATGTCAGGGTTTAGTATGGATGAACCGGCTCTTGGAGAGTAGCAGTCCTGTTCAAGACGATCACTGACAAGGAGGCTAGGATATATATGTATACAGCACTCCTAGAGCAGTGGATGCAGTGTCAGGGTTTAGTTCTGCAGAATATCCGAGTTCAGTAGCGGTGGTTATACAATGAGGAGATATACGATTTATATATATATATATATATGATGACAATCTTACTGTTTTCTTGGTTAGTAACTGTAGAGGATGGATAATACACGATGCTGCAGAATCAGTTGTAGGTCACAGAAGAAAAAGCCAGCAAGGAATTTAGGCAAAGCTATAAAGCAATAGATCAGAATTCTGGCTGTATTCAAGCAGGGTCTGAGACAAGCGGGAGGTCGATAGGCTGGCAGAGTTCAAGGGAGGTCAAGAGGCAAGCGGGAGGTCGATAGGCAGGCGGCGTTCAGACAGGGTCGATGGATAGCAGAGGTTCGGTAACAAGTAGACAATTCAGTAGTTTCAAAGGTTGTTAGCTCTGGATTGTAGGTACAATAATTGAGCAATTACTCACCCTCTGGTGGCTTCTTTTATGGGGGGTTGATTAGGTGCAGGTGCCGGTAATCTTCAGTGCGTGCAGCGTTCTTCCAGGTTGTGCCATCGAGCGTCGACGCCAGGTCCTTGCAGTGTGTGCCGGGAGTGTTGCTTCTGCACACGCATGCATAAATCATTGCGGACCCAGACGGGGGAGAGAGAGGATCCCTCTACTTGTCTCTGATGCTAGAGGTAGGAGACCGTGTCTGGGCAATATATCCCGAACTCCAGGGGCCTGATAACGGTGGCACATGACAGTCCCCTAAACAAACCAGCTCAAGCACAGTATGGCTTCTTTTTGCTTGAGCCATTGCGTAGACCCTGTCAGGCATCGGTTTAACTGCCACTTCGCCAGAGACAGAGAAGGAGGAGGAGGAGGAGGAAGAGGAAGAGGGAGAGGTGGTGGTGGCGGAGAAGACAGACCTCATACAAGCAACTTTCTGGAGGCGTGGTGGATGAACAAGCTCCAGCACAGAGCCCCGTCTTGGATCCCTCCCAGCTGCAATCAGAGTTACCCAGTGTGCCGTGAAGGAAATGTAACGACCCTGTCCATGCTTGCTGGACCACGTGTCTAAAGTCACATGCATCTTGTTGCTGACTGCCTTTCCCAATGACTGGATAACATTGTCTTCCACGTGCTGGTATAGTGCTCGAATGGCCTTGCGTTTAAAGTAATGGCGTTTTGGAACCTGCCACTGTGGTACAGCACATTCTGCAAATTCACGGAAGGGCGCAGCTGCAATGCGAGTAATTTTGCTAAGCTGGCATTTAGACACTGTGCTTGGGGACGGTTGGGACCATATTTTTTCTTACGCTGCAGCAGCTGTGGCAACGTAATCTGACTGCGTAAATCTTCAGCTGCTGGGAGGATGTCACATTGTGAGGAAGGACCTGGTACATCTATTACTGTAGCATCATCCCTGTCAGTGGAGGTTGTAGGCAATGACATGGCAGGACATACAGTGGGCGTAGAGACAGATGAGGAGGAGGAGGACCTATGCAAAGTTTTGCACCAACGGGATGCATGGCGGGTGGTCATATGTCGCCTCAAGCACGTGGTACCCAAGTGTCCGGTGTTTATCCCACGCTTCAGCCTCCTCTGACATAGATTACAAATAGCAACGGTGGGGTCTGCTGCACATTTCTTAAAGAACTCCCAGACAGCAGAGTTCCTGCATGTTGTCAGGGTGGCACCTGGCATACGCCATGGTGGGACCCAATTGCTGGGGATTTGAGCCCTTTAGGCAGGAAAGTACAGACTGTACCTTAGAATAGGCTGGTTGGTAGCAGTCCATAGCGCGGTACAAATGGGATTACGAGGTAGAATGGTCTGGACGGTCCGAGGGTCGAATAGGCAGGCAGCAAAGATCCAAGAACGAGGGTAAATCAGGGTCTGGTACACAATTATCAACTGGAACATACAACAGGTCTCTCTAGCACAAGGTTTTGACTTGCAATGAGAAGTCAAGTTGCAGGAGTGGGAGTTTCTCTTTTATTAGACAGGGGGGTGTGGGGTGTGTTAGTGCTTTTACCTTTCACGTGGAATTAACCCATATAGGTGCTGGACAGGACTGAGGCAGCCCTTTTTCTGTATGCATGCATGCAGGGCAGGTTCCTGCGCACATACAGGTACAGTTCCCTGACACATGTGTTCTTTGAGACAACAGCACTCTGTACCGGAGCAGCTCTGACATCTGATGCCTTGGACTGGCTAGTGCTACGGTTGGTCACAGAGGATGTTGTGCCTCGTGTTTGCTGTGCCTCCTCCTCCTCCTCTCTTGATTCCTCAGTTCGATCTGGCACCCAGGTGGAGTCAGTGACCTCATCATCAATGTCATCTTCACCCCCTATCTCCTCATCACTGGAGCCAATTTAGCAGTATGCTGCAGCTGCTGGGGCAACATGAGTGCCAGTTATTTGTGTGTCATCACTGGCACCCCCTTCCTCTAAGTTGATTATACTCCCTTCCTCAACCTCAGAGATTGAATCAGAGCACTGTATTTGCTGCGCATCCTCAAGCAGCATGTCACTGTCATTGTAGTCAAACAATTCAGCTGACTCCTCCGTGTGTGATCGCGAGACTACGGCAGGAGTAGCTGTGGACATGGAGGCTGCATTAGATGCTTTGGCAGCTGAGGTGGACTGAAAAGTACTAGAAGCCTGGCTGGCAGAGAACTCAGAGGATGAGGATGGCCTGGCTAGCCAATCCACCAAATCCTCTGTATGTTTCTGCAGGTTAAGAAGATGGCCAGCACCAGTTATAAAGGACAAGCGTGCCCCTGCAGAGGATGCACCACGTCCACCACGACCAGAGGCACAGCCTCCCAACACAGGGGCTGCTTGCCCTCTTATCTGTGTCTGGGAGCGTCTGCCTGTCCTTTTTGTTCTTTTAGACATGGTGAGTGATCTATAGATTAAATATATCCAGAACTCTGATTCAACTCTGGTATAAAGATCAAAGATTTCCAGAACTCTGGTATAACTCAGTGATAGGACCCCCTGATAGCTGGCAACAGTGACAAGACACAGATTACAATTCGCAGAAACCTCCTAAAATGCAGTGAGACCCCTTGATGGGCAGAAGTCAAACTTCCTATAAATCAGTGAGACCCTTTGATGGGTGGCAGTGAAACCTCCTATAAATCAGTGAGACCCTTTGATGGGTGGCAGTGAAACCTCCTATAAATCAGTGAGACCCCTTTGATGGGTGGCAGTGAAACCTCCTATAAATCAGTGAGACCCTTTGATGGGTGGCAGTGAAACCTCTTATAAATCAGTGAGACCCCTTGATGGGTGGCAGCTAGTGAGAACACACGAATTATAACAATTCCCAAATATTTTGTAGAAATTAGTGACCCCAAAAATACTGTGTGGTACTGGCTGTGTGACAAGACACAGATCACCTCAATTCACAAATGTTTTGTAGAAATTAGGGAGCCCCAAAATACTGCGTGGTACTGGCTGTGTGACAAGACACAGATTACAATTCGCAGAAACCTCCTATAAATCAGTGAGACAAGACACAGATCACCTCAATTCACAAATGTTTTAAAGAAATTAGTGAGCCCCAAAATACTGCGTGGTACTGGCTGTGTGACGAGACACAGATCACCTCAATTCACATATGTTTTAAAGAAATTAGTGAGCCCATAAAAACTTGCTGGCACAGTGACAAGACACACATATCAATTCCCTGATATTTCGTAGAAATGAGACCCCCCCAGTAGCGTGGCAGACCGGCAGTAACAACACACAACAATCTCCTCTGAAATTTCCTCTAAAATGCGTGCAGAATCGGCGTGTGGAAACGTTATATAGTGTGCTGCGGGACTTAGCTCTGTGAGCCCGTGATTGGGCAAAATTTGCCCAATCAAGACTCTGAGCGGTGATTGGCATACTGTTGAACCTGTCTTGCACCAGACCTGTGGTCAGGTGCAAGGCTGTAGCCAATTACGAGCTTCAGGCCAGTGAGAAAATGCATTGTGGGCCATTGTGATGCATTGTGGACTCGAACATGCGCCGAACACTTGGAAATGTTCGGAGTTTGCGATCTACCCGAACAGGCTAAGTTCGAGCCGAACTCCGAACTGTCCGAACCCAAACCGCTCATCCCTATTTGAGGTCTTGCTGAAAAGCTTGTTAGAGGCCTGTCTTCGGACCTGATCTCCCAGGCTTCGGACCTGGTCTCCGAATCCACTGTGGCTGATAGGGCTGTACGATTAGATTTTTCTTTAAGCTGATAATTTTTTCTTGGTGCCAGAAAGAAAAAAAAACTTTACTTCTAAATTTACATACAGGGTTATCCAAAGAGATCCGAATTGCTTGAGAAAGGTAACCTTTCCTGACCATTCGGCTATCCGGAGAGCAGGCAATTCGCCAAATCCTAGCGAATTGCCTGCACATACGGTGCCTGTTTGGTCCCTGTTCGAGGGCAGTGAAATCCCCATGAAAAAGCACTGCTTCGGCTATTCAGAGAACACAAACCAGCAGTGAAAGGTTCCCCTAATGCCCTGTCATTCGGTGATTTCAAGCGGCAAATTTATTCAGGAGAATCCCATAGGCTTCAATGTTAAAAATATTCCGGTTTTAATTCAATATCTAATAAACCGTTCATTATAAAATTCTGCAGTAAAGAGTCTCTTTATTTATAGATTTTTTAGGATACTATAAGCAATTTTCTTTCTTTTTTTTTTCTTAAAGTACGATTTTTTTTTCAGTTTACTTATTTTTTGTGTAACAGCCCTTTTTATTATCATTCCCTGGACCTCCTGTGTAAATTTCAGACATTTTCGCTCAGTAGTTTCTTTGCAATCAGCGTTTCAATTTCACATTCATACAAACAGTTTTGCTAATTTATTCACCTCCCTCTGCGTCTCAGCTGCTTCGGCTCTGTGTGATTCGGCTCCTGTTCGGGCTTTTCGACGGGTCTATCCAGATTTTTTTGTGGCTTTTCTGCGTGCATTCGGTGGGTTTTGCGGTTAGTTTTCGGTGGGTTTGCGGCAGCTTTTCCCTGCAATTCGGGGGCCCTGTGGTGCTTGCTGAATACACCGCAGGGTCACCGAAATGGGATCGGCAAAAGGAACCGAATTGAAGAGAACGAAAAGTCACCGAACGTGCGGTGACTTTTCGAATCTCTTTGGATAACCCTGATAGTTACATAGTTACATAGGCTGAAAGAAGACATGCGTTCAGCGGGTTCAGTCTCTCCCCCCACATCATAAATTACAATTTATTTATACTCATTTCTTTAACCACCGGCCACACAAAGTTAGCTTTCCAAGCCTGAGTCCGGCAATTGAGGTGTATAAAAGTGTAATCTTGGCACCGCGGGGCATCTTTTTTCCCGCTGTGCAAACTGGTTCCTCGACAGAAGAGCAGGGCATTTTTCGTCTTACGTAAAGTGCAGGTTTCCAAAAAAAGCTCTAACTCTGCCATTATGTACTTCCTAAGAGCTGCAATAAAATCAAAACATTTTATTTTGATCTCCTGAATGAGTTACACGAAGCCCGTCCCTCTGCGCGCATTGAATTCAGTGCAGACAAATAATGCACTCAGCGATTTTTTTCTAAAGTGTTTAAGAGTGGGTGTATTGTTTCCTCTCTTGGTCTCCCAGGCTTTGAATCTGGTCTCCAGGGGCCAGGTTTCAGGCCTGGTCTTCAAGTGCCTGGTCTCCTCCTCCTCCTTCAGGCCGTGGGGGGATTTCCTGCTGGTGAAGGGGGCGGGTTGCTGAATGTGTAGGGGGCGGGTGCCAGTCAGCTGAGGTGTAGGGGTGGGCACTGGCCTGCTGACTGAGGCGGGTGGTGTTGCCTGGTATTGTGGCGTGCTTCGGGGCCATCCGGGCAGGGGCGCTTCATGCCTTGGCCTTTGACAGGGTGCAAAATGCCGCTCCTGACAAAGAGCCGCCTGCTCCATGAACGAGCAGGCCCAGCCTGTGGATCTTGGCTGCGCCCTAGGTGGCGTTTCGCTCTAGGCAGCTGCCTAGCAGCATTGCCGGCACTGAACAGAATCATTAATGTGTTTAAAAGTCATATTTAAACTTCCTCAGCTTTCCCTGGCTCTGAGATTGAAAGCTCTCGAGCAGGGTCCTCTCTCCTTTTGCTCTGTGTGTGTAATATATATATGTTATTCTGTCTCTGCCTTTATACAGCGCTACAGAACTTGTAAGTGCTTTATAAATACTTGTAAATATCTTCACTTATATTGCCAGTTATTTAATAGGGGACTCTGGTAAACGTGTAAATACAACTTGTCATTACTACATCTAAAATAACTCAACATAAAATATATAATAACAATTAAACAATAAAAATTTACATTTATTTAATAATAAAACTGCACTGGCGACCATGCCCTCTGCCCCTTTAACTCTCATATTAAGGTGTGGCCAATCCTTTGACCTGGACGCAAGTTAAGACCAGAGCATTAAAAAATATAACTGACGACCTTTTAGGTCTCCAGATAATTTTGCGTATAGAAGCACATAAAAAATCAATATTAATAACAAATGTTTAGGATGGAATTGCTATTATTTATGTATTTATTTTAAGGCATTAGTTATGTGTTATTTGTTATGTACTGTCTAGTTATCCCTGATAGATACTCACATCATATAAACATTGTCTAAACAAATCCATAAAATAACAATAGTTATAGTCAAAACAGTACGCGTACCAGAACTCACAGCCAAATACACCTCAAAAGTGTCTTTAATTGATATACAGTCCTTCCGACAGTGATTTAAACCATACTACATCCCTCATATTCACAAACATCGGAAGTGACTACGTTTCCCACAATCCACATCTCATCATATCCCGTTCCTTGCATTCCTGCTTAAAGAAATACAGTCCTTATATATAGAGAAACAGATGCAGCATGATAATATAACAAATAAAGAATAATACAAATAGAGATATATTAATCATTAGTTAAAAACAAAGAAATAAAGACTTATTCTCGAGGAAAAAGAAATCTGAACAGAACAAGGTCCAGAAAAAAAGGTACCCTAAGGACAGCTGTATAGGTTACAACAACGGACCTTAAATAAACCTTGTTTAGGAAATCGTAATTTCAGAAGACTGAGAACAAAAAACATTTACCAAGGTCGGACAAGTTAAAAAACACAAAATTCATGTGATAAAAAGGCGATATATGGTGTATGTGGTCAAAGAATATTAAATAATGGCATTACGTCCTCGTAGGCAGCTGTCTGACAGAATGTATTATAGTACGCGGTCCTAATTCACCTCCTAAGGGTATCATTTGAGCCAGTTGCGGCTATTGTAGAACCATAAGTAATTCACAAAAAAATTGGTTGGTGAACCACCTCCTTACAATTATTTGGAAAGATATCACTAGAGGTGTTGCTACATAAGTATTATACAGATACTATGTGTAACCAGCTTAATAATACTTTTAGGATAACAACAAGGAGTGGATATTACATTTAACTTCGCTCAACAGGAGCCATAGAAATCCTAATGAATTCAATGTCATTAATTAATATCCGTTTGTAGGATCTCGTTTAATAACGGCCATTTATATATAAAAAAGAGCTTTAATAACTGTTTGAATTTCTGGTCGGCTACATAATATTTAAATATCGATATTCCACACTTTGGGACCTTGTGTAGATCTCTAGGCTGCAATATGTGCAAATGCCAATATTGATATGCTAGCATCAGACAATTTATGGTTAATATTCAATGTAGTCACTGTTCAAATAATACTGATGTAGCAATATTTTCTAGATATATGGTTCCAAATAATTTTAAGGAGGTGGTATACCAACCAGTACCAAACCAATTTTTTGTGGATTACTTATGGTTCTAAATTAGCCCTAACCAGCCTAAACACTACCTCTAGGAGGTGAATAAGGACCGTGCACCACAATCTGTTCTGCTCAAACAGCCGCATATATATATGTGTCCGGTTGCAACCCTCCGTTTAACAACGGCTACATTATTAAAAAGAGTATTAGAAAGAACTTTAATAATTGCTTGATTTTCTGGCTGGTCACACAACTCCTAAACACCGACATTTTTTGACTCCATATATCCTTAGGCAGCAATGTGCAATCGCAAATTCTGATACACCAGCATCAGACATTTAGTGTTATATTTAAGATTTTACCATCTGTATAATACTTATGTAGCAACACCTCTAGTGATATTGTTCCAAATAATTGTAAGGAGGTGGTTCAGTGACCATTTTTTTGTGAATTACTTATGGTTCTACAATAGCCGCAACTGGCTCAAATGATACCCTTAGGAGGTGAATTAGGAACTGCGTACTATAATACATTCTGTCTAACAGCTGCCTACGAGGACTTAACGCCATTATTTAATATTCTCTGACCACATACACCATATACTGCCTTTTATAACATGAATTTTGTTTTTTTTAATTTGTCCGACCTTGGTAAATGTTTTTTGTTCTCAGTCTCTTGAAATTACGATTTCCTAATAAAAGTTTATTTAAGGTCCGTTGTTGTACCCTATACAGCTGTCCTTGCGGTACTTTGTTTTTCTGGACCTTGTTCTGTTCAGATTTCTTCTTTTTTATGTTTATTACTAAGGGTTTAATCCCTATCTTAGTACCCATTAGCCTCAATTGTTCTCCCCCTTTTTCCTTTTATTCTCGAGGAATCCTGTAAAAAAAAAAACAACAAAAAACAGAAGGAGAAAGTAAAAAAAATGGGTAGAAATTGCAGCACGGAAGCTAGAAAGCAATTCGCTAAATAAACAGCATAATAAAACGCACGTTAAGCACAAAATAGAAATTGCTTTTAAAACACAAATTGCAATGAAAAGTCAACATTTACATAAGTAAAAACAGAGTAGATCTAAGTCAATTAACCAAAATAAACTATCAGACAAGATGCAAGTGACCATAAACACTCACGCAGTCCCCAACACTAGGGATGAGCTGTTCGGTTCGATCAGTTCGGAGTTCGATTCGAACTTTGGCTGTTCGCAAGTTCGCGAACGTCAAACTTTTTGGCGTGTACGGTTCGAGTACGCAAAAAAACTAATTATTTTGAAAAAAATGCTTAAAAAATACTAAAAAATCTAGAAATAAAGAGACTCTTTACTGCAGAATATTATAAGCAATGGTTTATTAGATATTGGATTAAAAACTAATGTGTACGTGCAAAGATTCTCACCTCTAAATGACTTGTGTTCACAAACGGGCATAAACACCAGATGTTTTAGTCTGTTCTAATGAATTTGATACATTGTATGTATGTAGTCTATACTGAGGGTGTGGTGTCTGCTTCTGAGAAGTGTTAATTTCTCTCCTCTAATATGCTGCATATCACTGCTGTGTGCTCAGCTCATTTTTACCACTTTCGCTCATCATGTTTAACCCTTTCGCTGCTGAGGCTTTTCCCGCCTCTGTGCTGAGCTCATTTTTACCGGTTTTGCTCATCATGTTTAAATGCATTTTGAAGGCTTATTTTAGTATATGACCCAGACATATTATATATCGTTCTTTCCGTCAGACTCGGCAGATTCATAATATGTCATTATTGTATGTATACGTTATGTCCTGTCTGTATACTATAACAAAAAATGCAATAAAATATGAATTTTCAATAATTTACAACGTGTAAAGTGTTTTTTTTTCACATTTTAACATGCGAGCAATTGCGGTTATATTTTGTATGGGGTGCGCTTGTTAAAAAATTTAGAGATGGGGTCTCGTTACATTTTTTTTGGGGAAAATTACGCGATTTTTAACAAACTCACCGCATACAAAAATCGTTAGCATCATTGTTCACATTATAATTGAAATGGGAACAATATTGCTGCATTAACGAACCAAAAAAAATAAAAAAAATAAAAAAATTATAATTTTTTTTAAAATATTATTTTATTTTTATTTTTATTTTTTTATTTTTTTAAAAACTTTTTTTATACTCATGTTTGGTATTGTTGGAACGGCCATGCTCTGGCCGATCCAACAATACCAAACATTAACCCCTAACTGCCACGGATCGGGAGATAGGGGGTTCATTGGAACCCCCTATCTCCACCATTGGTAGCAGTTAGGGGTTAACTCCAAGACTGGCGTCATCGGCCAGCTCCGGGAAAGGATCACGAACCGGTGCTTTTCGGCGCCGATTCGTGATCCGGCACCCATGGGGTTAATGCCAGGTACCATTTGTAAGGGCAGGCTGTGCCCTTCCAAATGGTGCCTGGGTTAACCCCCGCAATGCCGCCGATCGGAAAGGAGAGAGGTCCGAAGGACCTCCCCCCCTCCCTTTCAGGCGCCTCCTCCGCACATGCGGGGGGGGCGCCTGAATTAGGTGTCATCGCGCCGCCGCAATGACACCTAATTACTCCGGCGTTGGTTCCGGGTGCTGGGCTGACATCGAGGATGTCAGCCCGCACCAGGGGGGCCAGCGATCGGCCGGAACCCGGCCGAACGCTGACCCCAAAGGCAGGACGCGCTCAGCGCGTCCACCACATGGAACGTGACATGCGGTTAGACGCGCTGAGCACGTCCACCGCAGCGAAGTGGTTAAACGCGATTTGAAGCCTTATTTTATTAAATAATCCAGACATATTAGATATCGTTCTTTCCGGCAGACTCGGCAGATTCATAATATATCATTTTTATATGTATACATCATGTTCTGCCTGTATATTATGACAAAAAATGCAATAAAAATTGAATTTTTAATCATCTGCAGTGTGTAAAATGCTTTTTTTCACATTTTAGCACATGAGCGTTTGCGGTTATGTTTTCTATGGGGTGCGCTTGTACAAAAATTTGAAATGGGGACTTGTTACATTTTGTGGGGGGAATTATGTGATTTATAGCAAACGCACCCCATGGAAAAAAATCATTAGTCCATGATCGTTCACCTTCTAATTGAAATGTGAACAATATTGCTGCATTAATTAAAATAACACACAAAAAAAAATACATGTTTTTTTTTTTTACTTTATACCTGGTCATGTTGGGTATCATTCGAAAGGCCATGCTCAGGCCTTTCCATTGGCACCCTCTATGACCCCCTAGCTGCCTGGAGATATCGGGGTTCAAATGAACCCACTATCTCCAAAAGGGGATTAGCCTTGGCAATATACACTATATTGCCAAAAGTATTCGCTCACCCATCCAAATAATCAGAATCAGGTGTTCCAATCACTTCCATGGCCACAGGTATATAAAATCAAGCACCTAGGCATGCAGACTGTTTTTAAAAACATTTGTGAAAGAATGGGTCGCTCTCAGGAGCTCAGTGAATTCCAGTGTGGAACTTTGATAGGATGCCCACCTGTGCATCAAATCCAGTCGTGAAACTTCCTCGCTCCTAAATATTCCACAGTCAACTGTCAGCTTTATTATAAGAATGTGGAATTGTTTGGGAACGACAGCAACTCATCCACGAAGTGGTAGGCCACGTAAACTGACGGAGCAGGATCAGCGGATGCTGAGACGCATAGTGCGAAGAGGTCGCCAACTTTCTTAAGAGCCAATCGTAACAGACCTCCAAACTTCATGTGGCCTTCAGATTAGCTCAAGAACAGTGCGCAGAGAGCTTCGTGGAATGGTTTCCATGGCCAAGCAGCTGCATCCAAGCCATACATCACCAAGTGCAATGCAAAGCGACGGATGCAGTGGTGTAAATCATGCCGACACTGGACTCTAGAGCAGTGGAGATGCGTTCCCTGGAGTGATGAATCGTGCTTCTCCATCTGGCAATCTGATGGGTGAGTCTGGGTTTGGCGGTTGCCAGGAGAATGGTACTTGTCTGACTGCATTGTGTCAAGCGTAAAGTTTGGTGGAGGGGGGATTATGATGTGGGGTTGTTTTTCAGGAGCTGGGCTTGGCCCCTTAGTTTCAGTGAAAGGAACTGTGAATGCTTCAGCATACCAAGACATATTGGACAATTCCATGCTCCCAACTTTGTGGGAACAGTTTGGAGCTGGCCCCTTCCTCTTCCAACATGCCCGTGCACCAGTGCACAAAGCAAGGTCCATAAATACATGGATAACAGAGTCTGGTGTGGTGTGGATAAACTTGACTGGCCTGCACAGAGTCCTGACCTCAACCCGATAGAACACCTTTGGGATGAATTAGAGCGGAGACTGAGAGCCAGGCCTTCTCGTCCAACATCAGTGTGTGACCTCACAAATGCGCTTCTGGAAGAATGGTCAAAAATTCCCATAAACACACTCCTAAACCTTGTGGACAGCCTTCTCAGAAGAGTAGAAGCTGTTATAGCTGCAAAGGGTGGACTGACATCAGATTTAACCCTATGGATTAGGAATGGGATGTCACTTAAATTCATATGCGAGTCAAGGCAGGTGAGCCAATACTTTTGGCAATATAGTGTATATACATGCATGATGTGAGCTAGCCTGGGCAATATATATATATATACACATGATGTGAGCTGGCATGGGCAGTATATATACGCATGATGTGAGCTGGCCTGGGCAATATATATACAGTGGCAAGAAAAAGTATGTGAACCCTTTGGGATTACGTGGAGTTTTGCATGAAATGGTCATAAAATGTGCTCTGATCTTCATCTAAGTCACAACAATTTGAAAAACACAGTCTGCTTAAAATAATACAACACAAACATTATATGTTTTCATGTGTTTATTCAACATAACATGTAAACATTCACAGTGCAGGGTGGAAAAAGTATGTGAACCCTTGGCCTAATGACTTCTCTAAGAGCTAATTGGAGCCAGGAGTGAGCCAACCTTGAGTCCAATCAGTGTGATGTTATTGGATGTGTTGCTGAAAGCTGTCCTGCCCTTTAAAAACACACACCAGTTTTGGGTTTACTGGTTTCAAGAAGCACTACCTGATGTGAACCATGCCTCGCAGAAAAGAGCTCTCAGAAGACCTACGATCAAGAATTGTTGACTTGCATGAAGCTGGAAAGGGTTACAAAAGTATCTCCAAAAGCCTTGATGTTCATGTGTCCACGGTAAGACAGACTGTCCACAAATGGAGAAAGTTCAGCACTGTTGTTACTCTCCCTAGGCGTGGTCGTCCTGTAAAGATGACTGCAAGAGCACAGCGCAGAATGCTTAATGAGGTAAAGAAGAATCCTAGAGTGTCAGCTAAAGACTTGCAGAAATCCCTGGCACATGCGAACATTTTTGTTGACACATCTACAATAAGGAAAACATTAAACAAGAATGGAGTACATGGGAGGACACCACGGAGGAAGCCATTGCTGTCCAAAACAAATATTACAGCACGTTTGAAGTTTGCAAAAGAGCACCTGGATGTTCCACAGCACTACTGGCAAAATATTCTGTAGACAAATTAAACCAAAATTGAGTTGTTTGGAACAAACACACAACACTATGTGTAGAGAAAAAAATGCACAGAACACCAACATCAAAACCTCATCCCCACTATAAAACATGTCGGAGGGAGCATCATGGTTTGGGGCTGCTTTGCTGCCTCAGGGCCTGGACAGATTGTTGTCATTGATGGAAAAATGAATTCCAGAGTTTATCAAGACATTTTGCAGGAAAACGTAAGACCATCTGTCCGCCAACTGAAGCTCCGCAGAGGATGGGTGATGCAACAGGACAATGACCCAAAGCTTACAAGTAATTCAACATAAGAATGGCTTCAACAAAACAAAATACGCCTTCTGGAGTGGCCCAGTCAGAGTCCTGACCTCAACCCGATTGAAATGCTGTGGCATGACCTTAAGAGAGCGATTCACACCAGACATCCCAAGAATATTGCTACACTGAAACAGTTTTGTGAAGGGGAGTGCTCCAAAATTACTCCAGATCATTGTACAGGAAACGTTTGGTTGAGGTTATTGCTGCCAAAGGAGGGTCAACCAGTTATTAAGTCCAAAGGTTCACATACTTTTTCCACCCTGCACTGTGAATGTTTACATTTTCTATTCAATAAAAACATGAAAACATATAAGGTTTGTGTTGTATTATTTTAAGCAGACTGTGTTTTTCAAATTGTTGTGACTTAGATGACGATCAGAGCACATTTTATGACCAATTCATGCAAAACTCCACGTAATCCGAAAGGGTTCACATACTTTTTCTTGCCACTGTATATGCATGATGTGAGCTGGCCTAAGCAATATATACTCACATCAGCTCACATCATGCGTATATATATATTGCCCAGGCCAGTCCACATCGTGCGTATATATATATTGCCCAGGCCAGCCCACATCATGCAAATATATATATTGCCCAGACCAGCCCACATCATGCTCACAGACAGTCACAGATGCGCCATCATGGGTATATATATTTCCCAGGCCAGCTCACATCATGCGTATATATATTGCCCAGGCCCAGGCCAGCTCACATCATGCATATATATATATATTGCCCAGGCCAGCCCACATCATGTGTATATATATATATATATATTGCCCAGGCCCAGGCCAGCTCACATCATGCGTATATATATATTGCCCAGGCCAGCCCACATCATGCGTATATATATATATTGCCCAGGCCCAGGCCAGCTCACATCATGCGTATATATATATATACAGTTGTGTTCAAAATTTTTCAACCCCCACTGAAATTGAGTGTTTTGGCCAGTTTGACATTGATTTTGATCATTCAGTCATCTTGCTTACAATTAAATCAAAGAGGCACGTGTAGGTCAGACAAATATAACATAACATTTATAATGAAATAACCACAAATGTCTTTTCTGTGCTCACATCATTATCAGTTTTATTCAACCCCAAGTGACATTTAATCTTAGTACTTAGTACAACATCCTTTTACAGTTTTATAACAGCTTTTAAATGTGAAGCATAGCTTGACCCAAGTGTCTTGCAGCGTTCTACGGGTATCTTCGCCCATTCGTCATGGGCAAAAGCCTCCAGTTCAGTCACATTCTTAGGCTTGCGCACTGCAACTGCTTTCTTTAAGTCCCACCAGAGGTTCTCAATCGGATTTAAGTCAGGTGACTGCGATGGCCACTCCAAAATGTTCCAGCCTTTAATATGCAACCATGCTCTAGTGGACTTGGAAGTATGCTTGGGATCATTGTCCTGTTGAAAGGTCCAACGTCTCCCAAGCCTCAGGTTTGTGACGGAATGCATCACATTGTCATCCAATATCTCCTGGTACTGAAGAGAATTCATGGTACCTTGCACACGCTGAAGCTTCCCTGTACCTGCAGAAGCAAAACAGCCCCAAAGCATGATTGACGCCCGCCATGCTTCACAGTAGGCAAGGTGTTCTTTTCTTCATAGGGCTTGTTCTTCCTCCTCCAAACATAGCGTTGATCCATGGGCCCAAACAGTTCTAATTTTGTTTCATCAGTCCACAGAACACTATCCCAGAACTTCTGTGGTTTGTCCACATGACTTTTGGCATACTGCAGTCGACTCTTCTTATTCTTTGGAGACAGCAAGGGGGTGCGCCTGAGAGTTCTGGCATGGAGGCCTTCATTACGCAGTGTGCGCCGTATTGTCTGAGCTGAAACTTCAGTACCCACATCTGACAAATCTTTTCTCAGTTCCTCAGCAGTCACACGGGGACTTTTCTCCACTCTACGCTTCAGGTAGCGCACAGCAGTCGAAGTCAGCATCTTCTTTCTGCCACGACCAGGTAGCGTTTCAACAGTGCCCTTTGCCTTGAATTTGCGAATGATGCTTCCTATGGTCTCTCTTGGTATGTTTAACATCTTTGCAATCTTCTTATAGCCATTGCCCTTCCTGTGAAGAGTAATCACCTCTTCTCTTGTCTTCCTGGACCATTCTCTTGACTTCACCATGTTTGTAACCACACCAGTAAATGTCTAGAAGGAGCTGAGTATCACAGTCATTTTAAAGCTGCCTAATTGGTGCTTATTATGCTTTATTGCTGCTCCGTGACATCCACAGGTGTTTTCAATACCTGATTGAAAACACTTGAATGAACCTCTGTTCTTCAGAGTGGTAGTCTTTAAGGGGTTGAATAGTTGTGTCAATGAAGAATTCACAAAAGAAACACTTACTACTGTATTACAAAACCAATTGATGTCATTTTAGTTGCATATGGTTCTTTAAAAAGTCCTTGTAGGATTTCATTCTGAATACAATTACAAATGTACACTAAATTCCCTAAAACCCTTTACAGCATTGGGGGTTGAATAATTTTGAACACAACTGTATATTGCACAAGCCAGCTCACATCATGCATATATATATATTGCCCAGGCCAGCTCACATCATGCATATATATATTGCCCAGGCCCAGGCCAGCTCACATCATGCATATATATATATTGCCCAGGACAGCTCACATCATGCGTATATATATTGCCCAGGCCCAGGCAAGCTCTCATCATGCGTATATATATATTGCCCAGGCCAGCCCACATAATGCGTATATATAGTGCCCAGGCCAGCTCACATCATGCATATATATATTGCCCAGGCCCAGGCCAGCTCACATCATGCCAATATATATATTGCCCAGGCCAGCCCACATCATGCATATATATTTTGCCCAGGCCAGCTCACATCATGCGCATATATATTGCCCAGGCCAGCAAACATCATGCATATATATATATTTCCCAGGCCTGCCCACATCATGTTCACAGTCACAGATGCGCCATCATGGGTATATATATTGCCCAGGCCAGCTCACATCATGCGTTTATAAATTGCCCAGGCCCAGGCCCGCTCACTTCATGCGTATATATATATATTGCCCAGGCCAGCCCACACCATGTGTATATATATTGCCCAGGCCCAGGCCAGCTCACATCATGTGTATATATATTGCCCAGGCCAGCTCACATCATGCAAATATATATTGCCCAGGCCAGCCCACATCATGCGTATATATATATATTGCCCAGGCCAGCCCACATCATGCGTATATATCTTGCCCAGGCCAGCTCATATCATGCGCATATATATTGCCCAGGCCAGCTCACATCATGCGTATATATATATATATATATTGCCCAGGCCAGCCCGCATCATGCGTATATATATTGCCCAGGCCCAGGCCAGCTCACATCATGCATATATATATATATATATATATATATTCCCCAGGCCAGCCCACATCATGCATATATATATTGCCCAGGCCTGCTCATATCATGCATATATATATATTGCCCCGGCCAGCTCACATCATGCGTATATATATATTGCCCAGACTAGCTCACATCATGCGTATATATATTGCCCAGGCCCAGGCCAGTTCACATCATTCGTATATATATATATTTCCCAGGCTAGCTCACATCATGCATATATATATATATATTGCCCAGGCCTGCCCACATCATGTTCACAGACAGTAACAGATGTGCCATCATGGGTATATATATTGCTTAGGCCAGCCCACATCATGCATATATATATTGCCCAGGCCAGCTCACATCAATGCGTATATATATATATATATTGGCCATGCCAGCTCACATCATGCGTATATATATTGCCCAGGCTCAGGCCAGCTCACATCATGCATATATATATTGACCAGGCCAGCTCACATCATGCAAATATATATATTGCCCAGGCCTGCCCACATCATGCTCACAGACAGTCACAAATGAGCCATCATGGGTATATATATTGCCCAGGCTAGCTCACATCATGCGTATGTATATTGCCCAGGCCCAGGCCAGCTCACATCCTGCGTATATATATATTGCTCAGGCCAGCCCACATCATGCGTATATATATTGCCCAGGCAAGCTCACATCATGCGCGTATATATATTGCCCAGTCCAGCTCACATCATGCGTATATATATATATATTGCCCAAGCCAGCCCACATCATGCGCATATATATTGCCCTGGCCCAGGCCAGCTCACATCTTGCATATATATATATTGCCCAGGCTAGCTCACATCATACGTATACTAGATGGGCCGAAAGGTTCTTATCTGCCGACAATTTTCTTTGTTTCTATGTTTTTATATATATATTGCCCAGGCGAGCCCACATCATGCGTATATATATCTATTGCCCAGGCCTGCCCACATCATGCTCACAGACAGTCACAGATGCGCTATCATGCGCATATATATTGCCGAAGCCAGCTCACATCATGCGTATATTTATATATTGCCCAGGCCAGCCCACATCATGCATATATATATATATTGTCCAGGCCCAGGCCAGCTAACATCATGCGTATATATATATATTATCCAGGCCAGCTCACATCATGCATATATATATATTGCCCAGCTCACATCATGCATATATATATATTGCCCAGGCCAGCCCACATCATGCGTGTATATATTGCTCAGGCCCAGGCCAGCTCACATCATGCATATATATATATATTGTCCAGGCCAGCCCACATCATGCGTGTATATATTGCCCAGGCCAGCTCACATCATGCGTATAGATATAT
This sequence comes from Leptobrachium leishanense, assembly GCA_009667805.1. Taxonomy (NCBI): domain Eukaryota; kingdom Metazoa; phylum Chordata; class Amphibia; order Anura; family Megophryidae; genus Leptobrachium; species Leptobrachium leishanense. The sequence continues at coordinate 559,394,442 of CM019063.1, forward strand.
ATATTGCCCAGGCTAGCTCACATCATGTGTATATATATATTGCCCAGGCCAGCTCACATCATGTATATATATATATTGCCCAGGCCAGCCCACATCATGTGCATATATGTAATGCCCATGCCAGCTCACATCATGCGTATATATATATATTGCCCAGGCCAGCTCACATCATGCATATATATATTGCCTAGGCTCAGGCCAGCTCACATCATGCATATATATATATTGACAAGGCCAGCTCACATCATGCATATATATATATTGCCCATGCCTGACCACATCATGCTCACAGACAGTCACAGATGCGCCATCATGGGTATATATATTGCCCAGGCTAGCTCACATTATGCGTATATATATATATATTTCCCAGGCCAGCCCACATCATGCGTGTATATATTGCCCAGGCCAGCTCACATCATGCGTATATATATATATATTGCCCAGGCCAGCTTACATCATGCGTATATATATATTGCCCAGGCCAAATCGCATCATGTGTATATATATTGCCCAGGCCCAGGTCAGCTCACATCATGCATATATATATATTGCCCAGGCCAGCCCACATCATGCATATATATATTGCCCAGGCCAGCTCACATCATGCACACATATATTGCCCAGGCCCAGGCCAGCTTACATCATAGAAACATAGAAACATAGAAAAATGTCGGCAGATAAGAACCTTTCGGCCCATCTAGTCTGCCCAATTACATGGATACTTTACCTGGATTTATCTTTTGTTTAGGATAGCCTTATGCCTATCCCATGCTTGCTTAAATTCAATTACTGTTTTGGCCTCTACCACTTCTACGGGAAGACTGTTCCATGTATCCACCACCCTCTCAGTAAAATAATGCTTCCTGATGTTACTTTTAAACCTTTGCCCCTCTAATCTAAGACTATGTCCTCTTGTTTTGCTATTTTGTTTCCTTTTAAATATACTCCCTTCCTCTACCTTGTGGATTCCCTTTACGTATTTAAATGTTTCTATCATATCTCCTCTGTCTCGTCTTTTTTCCAAGCTGTACATGTTAAGATCATTAAGCCTTTCCTGGTAACTTTTCTCCTTCAAGCCGTACACCATTTTAATAGCCCTTCTCTGAACTCTCTCTAAGATGTCTATATCCTTCTGGAGATACGGTCTCCAGCACTGCACACAGTACTCCAAGTGAGGTCTCACCAGTGCTCTGTACAGTGGCATGAGCACTTCCCTTTTCCTACTGCTAATACCTCTCCCTACACAACCAAGCATTCTGCTAGCATTTCCTGCTGCTCTATTACATTGACTACTTACCCTTAGAGCCTCTGAAATAATGACCCCTAAATCCCTTTCCTCAGATGTTGAGGTTAGGACTGTATCAAATATTCTATATTCAGCCCTTGGGTTTTTACGTCCCAGGTGCATTATCTTGCACTTATCCACATTAAAACTCAATTGCCACAACTCCGACCATTTTTTTAGTTTACCTAAATCATTTGTCATTTGGCTGATCCCTCCAGGAACGTCAACCCTGTTGCAAATCTTTGTGTCATCAGCAAAAAGACATACTTTTCTATTAATACCTTCTGCAATATCACTAATAAAAATACTAAAGAGAATGGGTCCAAGTACTGACCCCTGAGGTACCCCACTGGTAACAAGACCTTGTGCCGAATAAACTCCATTTACCACAACCCTCTGTTGTCTGTCACTCAGCCACTGCCTAATCCAGTCAACAATATTGGAATCTAAACTCAAAGATTGCAATTTATTGATAAGCCTTCTATGCGGAACAGTATCAAAAGCCTTACTGAAATCTAAATAAGCAATGTCTACTGCACCACCTGTGTCTATTATTTTTGTTACCCAATCAAAAAAATCAATAAGATTAGTTTGGCATGATCTCCCTGAGGTAAACCCATGTTGTTTCTGATCCTGTAATCTATGTGTTTTTAGATGTTCAACAATCCTTTCCTTTAACATGGTTTCCATTAATTTCCCCACTACTGAAGTAAGACTAACTGGCCTATAGTTCCCCGATTCCTCCCTACTACCCTTCTTGTAAATGGGCACAACATTTGCTAATTTCCAGTCTTCTGGGACGACTCCCGTTAACAAGGATTGGTTAAATAAATCTGTTAACGGTTTTGCTATTACATCACTGAGCTCTTTTAATAATTTAGGGTGGATCCCATCAGGCCCCATTGACTTATTTGTCTTTACTTTAGACAGCTGCTGTAGAAACCTCCTCCTCTGTAAACTGATATGTAAATGTCTCTTTAGTGTTCTCTCCTAACTGAGGTCCCTTTCCTTCCTTTTCTTCTGCAAAGACTGAACAAAAATATTCATTGAGGCAGTCAGCGAGACTTTTATCCTCTTCTACATACCTTCCTTCCTTTGTTTTTAATCTAACTAATCCTTGTTTTACTTTTCTTTTCTCGTTTATGTATCTAAAAAATGTTTTGTCCCCCTTTTTACTGACTGAGCTATTTTCTCTCTGCATGTGCTTTGGAAGCTCTTATAAACTGCTTTGCCTCTTTCTGCCTAATCTTATAGGTTTGCCTATCTTCTTCACTCTGAGTTGTTTTATAATTATTGAATGCTGTCTTTTTTGTTCTTCACTATTTTGGCCACTTCTGCAGAGTACCACAGTGGTTTCTTCCCTTTTTTGTTTTTGCTAACAAGCCGAATGCAATTTCCTGTGGCCTTCAATAATGCTTCCTTTAAATAATCCCATTTCTCCTGGACACCCTTTACTCCTCCAGTCTGATAATGACTCCTTCACACAAATCTCATTTTAGAAAAATCTGTTTTTTTAAAGTCTAAAACTTTCGTTCTTGTGTGGTGCGGCTCCATCCCTGTTGTTATATTAAACCATACTGACTGGTGATCACTAGATCCCAAATTTTCACCTACAACAACGTCCGATACCAAACCTCCATTTGTGAGTGTCACGGACCGCGTTGGTACCGCGGGCCGCGCTGGATCTAGGGGGCGCCTGGCAGCGGCTTCCTCGCTGCTCGCTGGCCAGGCGCCGAGTGATAACGCAGCCGGCTGCGCTCACGTGGGGCGCCAGGGGGCGGGGACTGGCGTGATGACGCGGACCCACCGAGTTTAAAACCCAGTTTCACTATTCACCGGTGCCCTGACGTGGTAGTTACTTCCCGCAGAGCTCTTGTATATTTTGCAATACTACTATTCTGTGTATGACCCTTGGCATTGGCAAACGAACCATTCTGTGTGTGACCCCTGGCATTGGCAAACGAACCACTCTGTGTATGACCCTTGGCATTGGCAAACAAACCATTCTGTGTATGACCCCTGGCATTGGCGAACGAACCATTCTGTGTATGACCCCTGGCATTGGCGAACGAACCATTCTGTGTATGATCCTTGGCATTGGTGAATGAACCATTCTGTGCATAAACCCCTGGTATTGGCATTACTCTTCTAATTCTGGTATTGAGGTCAGTCTGTGTGGCACCCTAAGCACACATCAGACTACCTCTTGTCTGGTTAGGATCTTGGGAAGAGCTAATTATTCTAAGGTCTTGTGTATCGTTCTAGTGTGTCATTCTTTGTGGATACACTATCCTGTCGTATTCTGTGTCTGTCTAGTCGTGCCGACCAACCTAAGGATCGGAAGGGTAGAGAGTGTCCTGCGTATAGGGACCACTAGTCAGATATCAGAGGGATCCGTGACATTACGTCAGGGCCAATGGATCCCGCAGACCTCTCTAATCAGTTGACACGTATTGCAGCCAGACAAGAAGAGCAGGACCATAGGATGGACCAGATTGCTCTTGCCCTGCAAACCCTGTTAAACCGATCCAGTTCTGGAACTGCAAGCCCTCCAGACCCAGTAGTGCCTAGGATCAGTCCGGCCTCTCCCGAGGGATGTAGGCTCAGTATGAAAGCACCCGTACGCTATGATGGAACACCAAACTTATGCGGGGCTTTCTGACCCAACTGGAAATTTTGTTCGAGAACAACCCCGGATCATGTATGTCAGATAAAGCTAAGGTGGGCTATCTCATTAGTCATTTAACGGAGAAGGCTTTATTGTGGGCTACTCCCTTGTGGGAGAACAAGAAACCCATCATATACGATTATGAGGGTTTTACCTCAGAGCTTAAACGCACCTTTGACCCCTCTAGAAGGGCTACTAATGCGGGGAGGTCATTATTTCACATTAAACAAGGTAATAGGAGGGTCTCTGAATACGCTATAGAATTTAAAACCTTGACTTCAGAGGTTCTCTGGCCGAACGATGTCCTAACCTTGGCCTTTACTGAAGGTCTGAACGACGCGTTTATGTTCGAGTTGGCTCCTCTAAAATTGCCAGAGACTCTTGATCACTTGATCGACTTCTGTATTGCTATGGATGATCAAATTAGGGAAAGGAGACATCCCAGGGATAGACCTAGAAGGCTCTTGCCTCCTTTACCCTTATCGTCCAGAACTACCGTTGCTTCCGGTAACCAGGAAAACGTTAAAACAGATCTACCTGTTGTTGAGCCTATGCAGATAGGAAAGACTGGTATATCGGAGGCAGAGAGAGCCCACAGAAGGGAGAAGGGACTCTGCTTCTATTGCGCCGGGGCAGACCACTTCCGCCTTCAATGTCCTCAGAGACCTAGGGGGAGCAGGGGTGAGAGTGGCAGATCAAGCCAAAGACCAGCCAATACCCAGGTTATAGGGTCTCTTTATGCCTCTTTCATAAACAACGGAAAAAAAAAGTCCAGGATCCTGGTACCAATATCATTGACCTGGGACAAGGTTCACATTAAGACTGAGGCCTTCTTGGATTCTGGGGCCTCAGGCAATTTTATGGATAAACAGTTTGCTGCTAAATGTCTCATACCTCTGGTCCTCAAGGACAGACCTCTTATGGTGGAGGCTATAGATGGAAACCCTCTATCCTGCCCACATATCACCCATGACACTGTTTCGGTATGCATGAAAACAGGAGTATTGCACCATGAAAACATATGTTTCCAAATCATTGAGTCCCCTTCTTGTCCTGTCGTGCTTGGGTTTCCGTGGTTGGCAGAACACAACCCGGTTATTGATTGGGTCCAAAGAGACATAAAATACTGGAGTCCTCGTTGTCAATCGCACTGTCTGGGGAGGGTCAACGTAATCGCTAGCCTCAACGTTGCCACAGCCCCTCCTTTGTCTACAGAGGTTCCTGAACAATATTTGGGATTTAAAGAGGTCTTCTCTAAGTCCAGGACTGAGGTCCTACCGCCGCACCGCCCGTACGACTGTGCTATAAATTTACTCCCTGGTACTATGCCTCCTAGGGGACATGTATACCCCTTGTCCCAAAAAGAAAATGACGTTATGGAGGAGTACATAAGGGAGAACCTGGAGCGAGGTTTCATCAGACGGTCCTCTTCCCCAGCAGGGGCAGGTTTCTTTTTTGTATCGAAAAAAGAGGGAGACCTGCGGCCTTGTATAGATTATAGAGGTTTGAACAGGATAACCATAAGGAACGCCTATCCCATACCACTTATCACAGAACTGTTCGATCGCCTAAAGGGGGCCAATATTTATACCAAACTTGATTTACGCGGGGCTTACAACCTCGTAAGGGTTAAAGAGGGACATGAATGGAAAACGGCTTTTTAATACAAGAAGTGGGCATTATGAGTACCTGGTGATGCCTTTTGGCTTATGCAATGCGCCGGCTGTTTTTCAAGACCTCATAAATGATACCTTACGTGAATTCCTGCAAGTATTTGTCATAGTATATCTGGATGACATCCTGATATACTCGCCTGATATCGTAACCCATCATGTCCACGTGAAAAAAGTACTGAAAAAATTGTTGGAAGCTGGATTGTATTGTAAATTAGAGAAATGTTTATTTGACATAAGGACAGTACATTTCCTTGGCTACATAATAACACCTGAGGGGTTCCAGATGGATCCTAAGAAACTTACAGCAATCCTAGACTGGCCTCTACCCCAAGGACTTAAAGCCATCCAAAGGTTTCTAGGATTCACTAATTATTATAGGAGATTCATTAAAGATTTTTCGGTTTTGGTATCTCCCCTCACGGCCATGACTAGGAAAGGGGTGGGGAATCAGAAATGGACACCCCAAGCCAGTCAAGCCTTTGAAGCACTCAAACAAGCGTTTACTACGGCCCCGGTACTCAGACATCCGGATCCGGCTCTGCCATTCCAAGTGGAAGTTGACGCCTCCGAAATAGGTCTTGGTGCAGTCTTGTCCCAGAGGGAAGCACCCGACAAACCCTTGCATCCATGCGGCTTCTATTCCCGAAAACTCTCCCCGGCAGAGAGGAACTATGACATAGGAAACAGAGAGTTGTTAGCAGTCATATCAGCCTTGGCAGAATGGAGATACCTACTGGAAGGGTCTAGTGACCCCATCCTTATCATAACCGATCATAAAAATCTCACATACATTGGAGATGCTAAACGGTTAAATTCCCGACAAGCGAGATGGTCGTTGTTTCTTTCAAGCTTTAATTACGTACTGACCTATAGACCCGGGTCCAGAAACGTTAAAGCAGATGCTTTATCTAGACAGCATGAGTCCTACGAATTTAACATCCAAGATCAGCATCCCATTGTACCCCAAGAAAGGATTATAGCCTCTACCACGATTAATGTCTCGTCTCCTTTGTTGCAAAGGTTACAAACCGTGCAGGGCACGGCTCCTGAAGGGAAACCTCCCCGCGAAACTTTTGTACCTGAATGTGAAAGAGAAGAAATATTAAACCTTTATCATGATAATAAAACGTCCGGGCATATGGGAATCACCAAAACGGTGTCCAGCATCAATAAAATCTTTTGGTGGCCCACGTTGCGCCGAGATGTTAAAGATTACATAGCCGTGTGCGAGGTTTGCACAAGACATAAAGATCCCAAAACAGCACCCATTGGTTTGCTCCAACCTCTGCCTATCCCAGAACGACCATGGTCGCACTTAGCTATGGACTTCATAGTGGAGTTACCCGATTCTAGAGGGAACACAGTTATACTTACGATCATCGATCGGTTCTCCAAGATGGGTCACTATGTTCCTCTTCGTAAACTACCGTCGGCAGCCGAACTGGTGCCCATATTCATTAACCACGTGGTGGTCCGCATACATGGTATTCCTCTTGGGATTGTCTCCGATAGGGGCACCCAATTTGTCTCCAGATTTTGGAAAGGGTTTTGTAAGAATGTGGGGATAGACTTGTCTTTCTCTTCGGCCTATCACCCCCAGACCAACGGAGCAGCAGAACGTGCAAATCAAAATGTAGAAAAGTATCTCAGGTGCTTTATCTCAGAACGGCAAGATAACTGGTCAGACCTGCTACCATGGGCTGAGTATGCTTTGAACAGCGCGGTGAGCGAATCCACAGGACATTCCCCTTTCTTCACCGTGTATGGTTTCGATCCTCCTATGTTACCGACTACGTTTTCGGATACCACGATACCTGCTTTGGATGAACATTTGGCGTCCTTGAAGGACACTTGGGGAAAGTCAAGGAGGCACTCAAGGAAAGTAGTGCCATCCAGAAAATCAAGGCTGACAGACACAGGAGGCAGGCACCTGTGTATCAGGTTGGGGACAGGGTATGGCTTTCCTCGCGCAATATCAAGCTCCTAGTGCCTTCCATGAAGTTGGCACCTAGATTCATAGGCCCTACAAGGTGTTGCGACGACTCAACCCCGTCTCCTATGCGTTGGCATTGCCTCCCCATATCCGGATACACAACGTGTTCCACGTGAGCCTCTTAAAACCTCTCTTGTGTAATCGGTACACCAGGGCCCGTATCCCACCTCCTCCTATCTCAGTGGAGGGTGAGGAGGAGTTTGAAGTCCAGGCCATTTTGGATGCCAGGGTATCAGGGGCACTTTGCAGTATTTGGATTGGGTGGGCTACCGGGCGGAGATCGTTCTTGGCTCCGGCTGCTGAGGTCCATGCGCCTCGGTTGGTGAAGGCCTTCTACGTGGCCCATCCTCGTGCTCCTGGGGGTCGTCCAGTGGCCGCCCGTGGAGGGGGGGTTCTGTCACGGACCGCGTTGGTACCGCGGGCCGCGCTGGATCTAGGGGCGCCTGGCAGCGGCTTCCTCGCTGCTCGCTGGCCAGGCGCCGAGTGATAACGCAGCCGGCTGCGCTCACGTGGGGCGCCAGGGGGCGGGGACTGGCGTGATGACGCGGACCCGCCGAGTTTAAAACCCAGTTTCACTATTCACCGGTGCCCTGACGTGGTAGTTACTTCCCGCAGAGCTCTTGTATATTTTGCAATACTACTATTCTGTGTATGACCCTTGGCATTGGCAAACGAACCATTCTGTGTGTGACCCCTGGCATTGGCAAACGAACCACTCTGTGTATGACCCTTGGCATTGGCAAACAAACCATTCTGTGTATGACCCCTGGCATTGGCGAACGAACCATTCTGTGTATGACCCCTGGCATTGGCGAACGAACCATTCTGTGTATGATCCTTGGCATTGGTGAATGAACCATTCTGTGCATAAACCCCTGGTATTGGCATTACTCTTCTAATTCTGGTATTGAGGTCAGTCTGTGTGGCACCCTAAGCACACATCAGACTACCTCTTGTCTGGTTAGGATCTTGGGAAGAGCTAATTATTCTAAGGTCTTGTGTATCGTTCTAGTGTCATTCTTTGTGGATACACTATCCTGTCGTATTCTGTGTCTGTCTAGTCGTGCCGACCAACCTAAGGATCGGAAGGGTAGAGAGTGTCCTGCGTATAGGGACCACTAGTCAGATATCAGAGGGATCCGTGACAGTGAGTATTAAATCCAATATGGCCTCTTTACGGGTCGGCTCCTCAACTACTTGTGTTAGAGATAATCCCAGTAGGGAGTTTAGAATATTTGTACTCCTGGTGCACCCAGCTGTTTTTGTTTTCCAGTTCACATCAGGAAGATTAAAGTCCCCCATGATAATAACTTCCCCCTTCATTGCCATTTTGGCTATTTCCTCAACCAGCAGATTATCTAGTTCTTCTGATTGTCCAGGGGGTCTATAGATCACACCTACACGAGCTACTGTATGATTGCCAAATGTTAGCGTAACCCAAACTGACTCTATGTTCACCTCGCTCACTTTTATTTGGTTCGTTTTTATGTTGTTTTTCACATACAGGGCCACTCCTCCTCCTTTCCTACCTTCTCTGTCTTTTCTATTAAAGAGTACCCCGGTATTGTTATGTCCCAGTTATTTTTCTCACTGAACCATGTCTCAGTAACCGCCACTAAATCTACTTTTTCAGCTGCCATCATTGCCTCTAGTTCATTGATTTTATTGACTAAACTGCGAGCATTTGTAGACACGACTCTGAGCTTGTCATTTTTTACCTCGCATGTTGCTTGCACCCTCCGATATATATTGCCCAAGTCACCCCACATCATGCGCATATATATTGCCCAGGCCAAGGCCAGCTCACATCATGCACGTATATATATATTGCACAGGCCAGCCCTTATCATGCGTGTATATATATTGCCCAGGCCAGCTCACATCATGCGTATATATATATATATATTGCCCAGGCTAGCTCACATCATGTGTATATATAAATATTGTCCAGGCCAGCCCACATCATGCATAAATAAATATTGCCCAGGCCTGCCCACATCATGCTCACAGACAGTCACAGATGCGCCATCATGGGTATATATATTGCCCAAGCCAGCTCACATCATGTGTATATATATTGCCCAGGCCCAGGCCAGCTCACACCATGCATATACATATATTGCCCAGTCCAGCTCACATCATGCGTATATATATATTGCCCAGGCCAGCTCACATCATGCATATATATATTGCCCAGGCCAGCCCACATCATGCGTATATATATTGCCCAGGCCCAGGCCAGCTCACACCATGCGTATACATATATTGCCCAGTCCAGCTCACATCATGCGTATATATATATTGCCCAGGCCAGCTTACATCATGCACATATATATTGCCCAGGCCCAGGCCAGCCCACATCATGCGTGTATATATATATAACCCAGGCCAATCCCCTGGTGGAGATAGGGGGTTCATTTGAACCCTGATATCTCCAGGCAGCTAGGGGGTCATGGAGGGTGTCAATCGATATTCCTGAGCATGGCCTTTCGAATGATACCCAACATGACCAGTTATAAAGTAAAAAAAAAGAAAAAAGAAAAGAAAAACATTTTTTTTTGTGTGTTATTTTTATTAATGCAGCAATATTGTTCACATTTCAATTATAATGTGAACGATGATGCACTAATGATTTTTTTCTATGGGGTGCGTTTGCTATAAATCACGTAATTCCCCCCACAAAATGTAACAAGTCCCCATTTCTAATTTTTGTACAAGCGCACCCCGTAGAATACATAACTGCAAACGCTCATGTGCTAAAATGTGAAAAAAAACACTTTACACACTGCAGATGATTAAAAATTCAATTTTTATTGCATTTTTTGTCATAATATACAGCCAGGACATGACGTATACATATAAAAATGATATATTATGAATCTGCGGAGTCTGCCGGAAATAACGATATATAATATGTCTGGGTTATTTAATAAAATGTGGTTTCAAATCGCATTTAAACATGATGAGCGAAAGCGGTAAAAATGAGCTGAGCACACAGCAGTGAAATGCAGCATATTAGAGGAAGATTTAGTAGAGAAATTAACACTTCTCAGAAGCAGACTCCACACCCGCAGTATAGTCTACATACATACAATGTATCAAATTCATTAGACCAGACTTAAGACACCTGTTGTTTACCGTTTGAGAACACAGGTCATTTAGAGGTGAGAATCTTTGCACGTACACATTAGTTTTTAATTCAATATCTAATAAACAGTTGCGTATAATATTCTGCAGTAAAGTGTCTCTCTATTTCTAGATTTTTTAGTATTTTTTAAGCATTTTTTATACTTTTTTCAATTTTTTTTTGCGAACTCGAACCGAACACGCCAAAAGGTTCGAAGTTCACAATCTTGCGAACAGCCAAAGTTCGAATTGAACTCCGAACTGTTCGAACCGAACAGCTCATCCTTACTCTCTACTAATTGAGCAATATAGACAAACCTTGGTTGCACTACTATATATTGCAACCACTACACGACCAGACATTGCAGCTTCCTTGTTTCTTCTCTGCAGACTTGTAAGTGAGCCATGTCAAAGGGACTGGACTTCAATGAAGAGGGTCATGAGGTATCTCAAACAAACAAAGGACATGAAAACTGTCTGCAACAGGTGACTTGAATCTCATAGGATATGTGGACCTTGATTGATCAGGTGACCTCTATATTTGTAAATCAACAAGTGGTTACTTGTTCAATTTAGGAAACAGTTCTATATAGTTGCTTGAAGATCTTGGAGAGCCAATGTCTCAGCCTACAGTCTTATATGAAGACAATCAAGGATGTAATTTACTTGCAAACAGTGAGAAGATGAATGCAAGAACCAAACATCATCATTACATCCATGATTTGATGGAACACAATGTGATTGTGCTTACATACTGTAAGACTGATAACATGATTGCTGATGCTATGACAAAACCGCTTACAAGAAACAGATTTGTTGAATTTAGATCCAAAATGGGATTATTATTATACGGCGTAGTTGTTGAGTGGAGGTGTTATAATACTGTATTCATGTAGTTTAACGCAACAATTACTGTATATACGATATATGTGCTATATACTGTTTAGACTGTAGATGGCAATGTTTATAGATTTAATTATTCAGTACTCTGTGGTATGTTCCGAACTCTATGGTATATTTTGTTGTTCCAGAAGATTAAACAGACCTGCAGGGTGAACTGCAGCCAATCTTCCTGATGTGAACTGGAAAACCAAAACAGCTGGGTGCACCAGGAGTACAAATATTCTAAACTCCCTACTGGGATTATCTCTAACACAAGTAGTTGAGGAGCCGACCCGTAAAGAGGCCATATTGGATTTAATACTCACAAATGGAGGTTTGGTATCGGACGTTGTTGTAGGTGAAAATTTGGGATCTAGTGATCACCAGTCAGTATGGTTTAATATAACAACAGGGATGGAGCCGCACCACACAAAGAACGAAAGTTTTAGACTTTAAAAAAACAGATTTTTCTAAAATGAGATTTTGTGTGAAGGAGTCATTATCAGACTGGAGGAGTTTAAAGGGAGTCCAGGAGAAATGGGATTATTTAAAGGAAGCATTATTGAAGGCCACAGGCAATTGCATTCGGCTTGTTAGCAAAAACAAAAAAGGGAAGAAACCACTGTGGTACTCTGCAGAAGTGGCCAAAATAGTGAAGAACAAAAAGATAGCATTCAATAATTATAAAAAAACTCAGAGTGAAGAAGATAGGCAAACCTATAAAATTAGGCAGAACGAGGCAAAGCAATTTATAAGAGCTTCCAAAGCACACGCAGAAGAGAAAATAGCTCAGTCAGTAAAAAAGGGGGACAAAACATTTTTTAGATACATAAACGAGAAAAGAAAAGTAAAACAAGGATTAGTTAGATTAAAAACAAAAGGAAGGAAGGTATGTAGAAGAGGATAAAAGTCTCGCTGACTGCCTCAATGAATATTTTTGTTCAGTCTTTGAAGAAGAAAAGGAAGGAAAGGGACCTCAGTTAGGAGAGAACACTAAAGAGACATTTACATATCAGTTTACAGAGGAGGAGGTTCTACAGCAGCTGTCTAAAGTAAAGACAAATAAGTCAATGGGGCCTGATGGGATCCACCCTAAATTATTAAAAGAGCTCAGTGATTTAATAGCAAAACCGTTAACAGATTTATTTAACCAATCCTTGTTAATGGGAGTCGTCCCAGAAGACTGGAAATTAGCAAATGTTGTGCCCATTTACAAGAAGGGTAGTAGGGAGGAATCGGGGAACTATAGGCCAGTTAGTCTTACATCAGTAGTGGGGAAATTAATGGAAACCATGTTAAAGGAAAGGATTGTTGAACATCTAAAAACACATAGATTACAGGATCAGAAACAACATGGGTTTACTCAGGGAGATCATGCCAAACTAATCTTATTGATTTTTTTGATTGGGTAACAAAAATAATAGACCAGGTGGTGCAGTAGACATCGCTTATTTAGATTTCAGTAAGGCTTTTGAAACTGTTCCCATAGAAGGCTTATCAATAAATTGCAATCTTTGAGCTTGGATTCCAATATTGTTGACTGGATTAGGCAGTGGCTGAGTGACAGACAACAGAGGTTGTGGTAAATGGAGTTTATTCGGCGCAAGGTCTTGTTACCAGTGGGGTACCTCAGGGGTCAGTACTTGGACCCATTCTCTTTAATATTTTTATTAGTGATATTGCAGAAGTTATTAATGGAAAAGTATGTCTTTTTCTGATGACACAAAGATTTGCAACAGGGTTACATTCCTGGAGGGATCAGCCAAATGACAAATGATTTAGGTAAACTAAAAAAATGGTCGGAGTTTGTGGCAATTGAGTTTTAATGTGGATAAGTGCAAGATAATGCACCTGGGACGTAAAAACCAAGGGCTGAATATAGAATATTTGATACAGTCCTAACCTCAACATCTCTGAGGAAAGGGATTTAGGGGTTATTATTTCAGAGGCTCTAAGGGTAAGTAGTCAATGTAATAGAGCAGCAGGAAAATGCTAGCAGAATGCTTTGGTTGTGTAGGGAGAGGTATTAGCAGTAGGAAAAAGGGAAGTGCTCATGCCACTGTACAGAGCACTGGTGAGACCTCACTTGGAGTACTGTGTGCAGTACTGGAGACCGTATCTCCAGAAGGATATAGACCTCTTAGAGAGAGTTCAGAGAAGGGCTACTAAAATGGTGTACGGCTTGAAGGAGAAAAGTTACCAGGAAAGGCTTAATGATCTTAACATGTACAGCTTGGAAAAAAGACGAGACAGAGGAGATATGATAGAAACATTTAAATACGTAAAGGGAATCCACAAGGTAGAGGAAGGGAGTATATTTAAAAGGAAACAAAATAGCAAAACAAGAGGACATAGTCTTAGATTAGAGGGGCAAAGGTTTAAAAGTAACATCAGGAAGCATTATTTTACTGAGAGGGTGGTGGATACATGGAACAGTCTTCCAGTTGAAGTGGTAGAGGCCCAAACAGTAATTGAATTTAAGCAAGCATGGGATAGACATAAGGCTATCCTAAACAAAAGATAAATCCAGGTAAAGTATCCATGTAATTGGGCAGACTAGATGGGCCGAAAGGTTCTTATCTGCCGACATGTTTCTATGTTTCTATGCTCTAAAGAAGATAAAACTGTACACTTTATTTCTGTTCAGCCTTAAATAATTTTCCGATAGGTTTGCTGGTCTCCGGCTTGTGGACCAGACCCGGACCTGTTACATCATCCATCCTTTCTCTTCAGTGAAGCTGATCCGCAGCAGCCTTCCTTCTCTTACAACCCTCATCCAGAACTTGAGTGAGGGCTGTATAACTATCTCTCCTGAAACAGACACAGCTTAGTGCAGGGAATATGAAGAATGATATTTAATTTGAAATGGGGAGCAGTTATATGGGAATCAGGGAGGGGAAGGTGAAATGACATAATCAACACAATATATTGTCTACATGAGGGAGGTGTGCATTCCTTCAGGAAATTCTGAAACCTGGGTGGAAGGCTATAGTGCTGTTGGAGGAATAAGAGAAGGCAGGCAAGTTCCGAAGGTTAGTTGGCATAGCTCCACGAGCTCCCTATCCATCCATAAAGAGAAGGCATGTGGAGAGTAACTCTCTGGGAATTCATGGTTGTGGAATACAGGCATCAGGGATGAGATTGAGGATGAAAATTCATCCTTCTCCCCACTCTGGCACCATAGAGAAATAGAATGTGGAAGTGGAGTTGGTGTGGGTCTGTGGGAGATGTTCATCTCTAAGCCACATCTTCATAGAATGCACTCGTCCAAACAGGGAGAGTCTTAGTTCGGACCAGGCATCAAGAATTTTATGAAGCTGCAGTAGTAAGTGACCATAATTGACCCAAGAAGTCCAGCCAAGGTCGGAGTCCAAATAGAGCATGCAGTAACAACACCAGAAAAACGGCACTCGCATGAACCAATAAATCCCTGATTCAGCAGTGGAACCTCCTGATGTAGGAGCTACAGGTGTAAACATACAAACACTTCATAGCGTAAAACTAGCAATTTTAGTACAATGAATTAAAAAGATGTAACCACTAACAAGATAAGTGGCAAACAATGCATAACATCTGTGTGCAAAACAGCATATGAATAAAACCTCCGATAGTAACCGCACCTCTCGATGGAACAGCCAATATTCACCGCACCAATCGATAGAACAGCCTGGGAGATCTCCATGTAGGATGAAAACCAATGGAAATCCAGCCGTCAAATGGTGTATTACGGGAGCAGCACATCCAACAGGACCAGTAGGTAAATAAAAAGGGTAATGCCAGTTGCGGAGCCGGCCAGCTCTATGCACCTCATCTAGCAACTTCCTTAAGAGTAGGGATGAGCCGAACACCCCCGTGTTTGGTTCGCATTCGAACTCGAACAATTTCAAAAGTTCGAGTTCGAACTCAAACACAAACCAAACTCAATGCAAGTCAATGGGACTCAAAAGTTCGATTTTTAGAGTGCCCTCCAAGAGGGCATATATGCAAGATATTTACCATAAAAGGTGTATGGGGGTCCAGGTAGTGCCCTGGGGACAGGAAACGAGGACAAAAAGTTAAAAAAAATACGTTTTTAAAGGAACAGTGAGTTTTCCATAAAATAAGGGTTAAAAATAAAAATGAAAAATTCCTTCAAATATCGTGCCTAGGAGGTCCCCATAACCTGCCCGTGAAGTGGCGGATTTGTAGGATATATAGAAACATCGCCATCAGAGACCCACACACGACACCTAGCCACCCTTAAGGGGTTAAAATGTACAGGGACTGGCTACTATCCTGTTAGATGAGGGAATGTATTATATGTATAAAGCAAGGTATATATGACAATGGATAGTCAGAGACTCTAGGGACTCAGCTTGTGCGCTTTATGATAGACATTTTCACGTTGTGTTGTGTTACTAATGCAGAAGCAGCAAGCCCTTCCACCACGCTGGCACCAAAACTATAGACTTAACACAATAATAATTGTATGCTCACATAGGCACTTCAGGAGAGGTACATGACATATACAATACTGGAATATTAAATTTAAATCTAAGGAGTGTGATAAAGATTTTATTAAGCCCTTGATGACAAATGACGTAACATCTACATCATTAATGATTGGCATTACAGAGCCCTGGTCCTTAAGGGGTTAAACAGCATATCAGAGGAAACATAGAAACATAGAAAAATGTCGGCAGATAAGAACCTTTCGGCCCATCTAGTCTGCCCAATTACATGGATACTTTACCTGGATTTATCTTTTGTTTAGGATAGCCTTATGCCTATCCCATGCTTGCTTAAATTCAATTACTGTTTTGGCCTCTACCACTTCAACTGGAAGACTGTTCCATGTATCCACCACCCGCTCAGTAAAATAATGCTTCCTGATGTTACTTTTAAACCTTTGCCCCTCTAATCTAAGACTATGTCTCTTGTTTTGCTACTTTGTTTCCTTTTAAATATACTCCCTTCCTCTACCTTGTGGATTCCCTTTACGTATTTAAATGTTTCTATCATATCTCCTCTGTCTCGTCTTTTTTCCAAGCTGTACATGTTAAGATCATTAAGCCTTTCTCTGGTAACTTTTCTCCTTCAAGCCGTACACCATTTTAGTAGCCCTTCTCTGAACTCTCTCTAAGAGGTCTATATCCTTCTGGAGATACGGTCTCCAGTACTGCACACAGTACTCCAAGTGAGGTCTCACCAGTGCTCTGTACAGTGGCATGAGCACTTCCCTTTTCCTACTGCTAATACCTCTCCTACACAACCAAGCATTCTGCTAGCATTTCCTGCTGCTCTATTACATTGACTACTTACCCTTAGATCCTCTGAAATAATGACCCCTAAATCCCTTTCCTCAGATGTTGAGGTTAGGACTGTATCAAATATTCTATATTCAGCCCTTGGGTTTTTACGTCCCAGGTGCATTATCTTG
This sequence comes from Leptobrachium leishanense, assembly GCA_009667805.1. Classification (NCBI taxonomy): domain Eukaryota; kingdom Metazoa; phylum Chordata; class Amphibia; order Anura; family Megophryidae; genus Leptobrachium; species Leptobrachium leishanense. Next base: position 559,411,494 of record CM019063.1, read on the forward strand.
CACTTATCCACATTAAAACTCAATTGCCACAGCTCCGAACATTTTTTTAGTTTACCTAAATGATTTGTCATTTGGCTGATCCCTCCAGGAACATATAGTAGAAATGAACACTTTTTAGAATTCAGAAGCACAGTGTTCATACATGTGCAGGAGCCACTCCCAGTCTGCAGGCAATGTATCAAATTCATGAGACCAGACTAATTAGAAGCACATGTTATTTCCAAACACTAATTAACACCTGTTGTTTACGCCGTTTGAGAGCCCTGCTGTAAGCACATGTCATTTAGAGGTGAGAATCTTTGCACCTAGACATTAGGCAGACTGTAAAGCATGCTTTCCTTGTAAGCTAGAAAATCCACATCATTCATTGCAGCATTTTAAAGATGAAACACACAGGCGGCGCAAAAAATCCTATGCAAGCAACATGCATGCCTTCTTGCCCTGGGTAGTTTTTAATTTAATATCTAATAAACTGTTGCTTATAATATTCTGCAGTAAAGAGTCTCTTAATTTCTAGATTTTTTTAAGCATTTTTTATACTTTTTTCAAATATATATTTTTTTCGACCTCGAACCGAACACGCCAAAAAGTTCTAAGTTCGCGAACTTTCAAACTGTCAATGTTCAAGTCAAACTCTGAACTGATCGAACCGAACAGCTCATCCCTACTCAAGAGCTGACGTGAAAGACTCATTGCTCTTCTTAAATAGCACCTCATCTTTATTAGGAAATAACTAAATACGCCAGATTCGTTCATGGTGCAGGTATTCGTTCATGGCGCATGAATCCGGTGTATTTAGTTATTTCCTAATGAAGATGAGGTAATTAGCGTTAGGGCTTTGCAATTAACACTTTGAGCTCCCCATGTAAAGCATGGGGAGCGCAAAGTACAGTAAGCTCGCTCTGAAAAAGTGCAAGCCCCAAACTGCTAACAGGTTTTTTAACCCATTAGCGTTAGGAATGCTATATGACCCGCCTGTGCTAGGTCTACCATCGCTAATGTTATCATTCACAAAGCTGAGCACTATCGTTAGCTTGAAGAATGTAATATGGCCCTTAGCAATTTAGTGGCACAAAAAAGGAGGTGGGACAAGAAGACTCCCAGGGACCGAGTACATTAGCAGAAATGGGTATTTATTCATATCCAAAATGAGTGAGAATGTCTAGTAAACAGGTCTTGACTCTCGAACACTGAACCAGTGGTGTCACATGGCTACTTCTATATAGTTCCATTCTCCCAAGGTGTTGGAGGTGCCGGCCATCACTCCAGATATCCATATGGGCCATACAGAGGCTCCAGATTTGTGACATAGTATTAAGAGGTGTCTAGAGCAAATGAGTCTAGAGGAGGCTTATCCTCAAAGTATAGGAGGCCACAAAGATCCACCTAGGGTGAAAGAAAGTGTTCTGTTCACCTCACTTCAGGAAGACAGAGCAGGACTGGGGGTCAATCCTTCACCACAGTGGAAAGGATTTAAATAAAAAGGAGAGGGAGTATGAAATCTCTGGGGTGACTTTCCCTCACCTCTGTAGGATGCCAAATTCTCAATCTTTTTGTGTGTCAGTGGAGCCATTAAAAGGGAACAGAGTCGACAAAGCCAAAAGCCCCTGGGTTGGGCAGCAGAGAATCAAAGGGAAGCTGGGGGTACATGGGTGGAAGTTGCTTTCCATGCACCTCAAATTAACTGCATAGGAAATTGTGAGGGTCAAGGTGAGTCCAGTCCTAAACCGAGGCTGGTCAGAAACAATACCCCCATGCCCCTGATCTAGTGGGTGAAAAATGTTGGGAAGGGCACAGTTATCCCCAGTGCTTATAGAAATTGTGCAGTCGGCCCCTGCCCTCACAAGCTTGTATGAGTATGAACTCATAGAGCGAATAGCCCTCACACCTCTGCATATATTAATTAAGGCTGAAGGGCATTGCATGAGAAATGCCACCCAACAGCATGTAGATTCATTACGATGCATTTAATAGATCCAAAAGGAAGGCAACAATAATTTCCCTGCTGCAGCATATAACTAATACATGTTTCAGGGCAAGACTTATCCATGTGTCGCTTTAAACATGATCCAAGCTGTCACCCTAATAAGCAACCGCTTGCATACTATGAATAACCTCCAGCATAAAATGTTTAAAATTAGCCAATATATTAGAATTAGGAAGTATGTGGATAAAGGATACATACTGTATACTGTGTATCATAATAGAGCCTACTGCAACAGCAGCGACATTGCTGACCAGATCCATTACTATGGTTTATGGGGCCAAGAGAACACCTGTGCTGTATTCCTTTCCACTCCCTGTTAATTGCCTGTTAATTTTGGGCGAGGGCCTGTTTTAAGTAAGTTAACACCAGGGTTTAGCAGTAAGTAAAATTTTGCAAATAGAGTCCCTCAAAAAATTGGCGCAGGCACAAAGTGATCTGTTAGTTGCAAAAGCGATTAAGATGTCTAGCTCTCCCCATGTTAAGTATAGGACGTAGAAAGTACAGTTTGCTTGCCGTACAAATTGCTCACAACGACAAACTATGTTATTTTTCCCGTTTGTGGAGCGGGGTGCAAACTATCTGTTGGACAGGCTCTAGAATTAATCTGGCGCTAACGCAAAAAATGCCAATGCTAGGGTTAGCTCACACCAGGTGATAGTGCCATAAGTATATATAAATAAGATTCCAAAACCCAGAGTAATGTGATGCAATGATACCTTTTTATTGTACCAACCTGAAACTTAAATTCAATATTTTATTTGCCGCAATTCGGCAGTTTTCTCCAATGTCTGAGAACTGCAGTGACTCCAATTTTAGCAAATTACAGTGACCATTCGCTACATAGGGAATTCACAATATTTTTGGCGGAATAAATTCCCCAAAATGTGATGAAAAGCAAAGGATCTAAAGATGAATAGACTCTTAGGCTGGGGTCAGACGAGCGCAGTTATCACGTCCGTGTTGCCGCACATTTGTACGTCCGTGGCAGCATAGCATTCTGACCAATGGAGCCCCACACACGAAGTACGTCATACGGAAGTGCGGATGCATGGCGGACGCGGCAAACGGACGCAGGTTAGGCAAGAACGTAATACTGCTAGAACGGACGTGCGGAGTGCGCCAAGTCTGCAACGTCCGCATAGCTTTGTGTGTGAGTGATGGAACGTGGTCAGATGGACTGCATTTATACGTCCAGCATTTTTGACGGACAGAATGTTTTTTCATTGTAATTTATTTTCGCTGCTACATCAGTCCAAAAATACGTCAGTGAAAAAAACCGACTGTGTGTCCTCTACCTTGTTGTTAGTCAGTAAGTACGTCCGTACTGCACGGACACACAGTCCGTACAAAATGACCCTAGCCTTAAGATTCTAACTTCCATAAACCCAGGGAAATAAAATAAAAATAATACACAGTGTGGTATGTAGCTACCTATTAACCCCTAAAATACAATACATCAAGAGGAAAATAAAATAAAATGTATACTGTGAGGGATGAAGCCTGCCCATTAACCCTTAAAACACAGCTAAACCAAGGTGAAAACAAAAGTAATACACAATGTAATATATATAGTCTGAACGTTAACCCCTACACTGCTGAGCCATTTCCACCGATGTGCAAACGTTTATTTCTACGTGCACGTTTGTATGATTTACATTGAATATGGTCTTGTTGGGTATCATTGGAAAGGCCAGAATCTGCCCTTTCCAATGACACCAATATCATACATATATGATGCACAGAGACAGATACCGTGGTCTGAATTTGTGGTGGAAGCTGGATGCTGATTTCTGGCGGGGGCACATGGGGGGCAATGAATAACCTAGGGGGCAATTGCCCCCTTGCGCCCTGTAGAGATGCCTATGAATCTAGGACTGTTTTCAAGATGTCTCTGAGGTGCAGGTGGACCTGTTGTCAAGGTCCTCGTTTGTCTGCCTTTTGGTTACATTTGTTAGGTACTCACTCTACATAGAGGTGCCTTGAAGGGGCGAGTGAGCTTACGTTGCAATGGCCATTGAAACAAACAAAAACCTAATAGTGTTTTGTTGTACATGGAATACATAGAAACGAGCGCAGATGACACCTTTTTTCCTTGTTATGTTTTATACATTAACTGGGCTGTTACTCCTGGCAGTTGCTGCCGCTCCGGTGAGTATGGGCGTGACGCCATTTTTTCTGTATTTATGTATATCATGCTTGTAACACCAGTCCGTCGTTTTGCAGCAGTTCCTCTTTCCATGTTTTTGTTTTTAATCCCAAATGGGAAGTGTTTGGTGCGTGCATAAATAAAACCCACCATATCTCTGCCTCTCTTTAGCTGAAAAGTAGCAGGAGGGACTTGGAGCTGGAGGGCCTTTTGGTTACATTTGTTAGGTACTCACTCTACAAAGAGGTGCCTTGAAGTGGCGAGTGAGCTTACGTTGCAATGGCCATTGAAACAAACAAAAACCTCATAGTGTTTTGTTTTACATGGAACATATAGAAACGAGCGCAGATGACACCTTTTTTTCCTTGTTTTGTTTTATACATTAACTGGGCTGTTACTCCTGGCAGTTGCTGCTGCTCCGGTGAGTATGGGCGCAACGCCATTTTTTCTGTATTTATTCTATCATCATGGTACAGGAGCCAAGTATGTCTGGTCCGAGGCCATCAAGGCCTACTCTAATGTCTGTGGGAACATCATCCTTCATGTTCAGGCACGGTTGGCGCAGGTTCTGGATATCGCGCCAAATCCATAGTTCTCCCTTGGCCTGAAGGTCCCAGGCCGGCACGGTCAAATTGTATGTGTCTGGTCTTGCAGGCTGTCTGGACCTATGGTTTGACTTTGTACTGGGCATAGCAGGAGCCCCTGGGAACTGGTGTCAAGGGGTAAGAGGGTCAATGGAGGCAGTTATACTCTTTGATCAAGCTGTCAGGGCACAGAGTTAGATGATCAAGTGGCCATTTCCCTGCTCCCACATTCTGTTTTTTGACCAATGACGTTACACACGCAGATGGATAGCTGTGATACATCTTTATGAATCTATATATAAATGCATTTGTAATGTGTCCATCGCCGTCGTCAGCTGCGCGTGCACCCATCACAGCTGCTCACTCATCCCTCCCTCTCGGCAAGGTAGAAAAACTCCTCCCGCCCCGAGTGGAAACCGGCCCTTCTAAAAAAGTCTCCAATTATATTGTCTCCGCTGCCCAGTTTGTTAAATCTCATAGGAACTGCCATAGCACCCCCCAATAAATATCCCCTCAGCAAAAACAACCCCCTCTCCACAATATATATCCCAACCCCACCACGATGAATATCCCAGCAGGAAAAACTAACCCCCCACAATAAATATCCCCTCAGGAAAAGATGACCCCCCTACACAATAAATATCCCCCAACCCCCCACCCACAATAAATATCCCCCTGTAAAAATGAACCCCCCCTCCACAATAAATACCCCCCAAACACCCCCCTGCAATAAATATCCCCTCAGGAAATGATAACCTCCCCCTCCAGCCCAATAAATAGTCCCTCAGGAAACAAATACACTCCCGGAAATAAATACATGTGGTGATTTACATAGCAATGCTCATTTACACCTTTACACTTGCCGACGAATGGAAACAGCCCCTTCTAAATAAGTCTCCAGTTATTGTCTCCGCTGCCTAGTTTGTAATCTCCTATAGCCACCCCCCAATAAATATCTCCTCAGTAAAAACTAACCCCCTCCACAATAAATATCCCCTTAGTAAAAGCTAACCCCTAATCCTATGGGATATCACAATAAATATCCCAGCAGGAAATATTAATCCCACCTCTTTCTATGGAACTCCCTCCCCCGCAACATCAGACTCTCCCCGCCTCTCCAGTCCTTCAAGAAGTCTCTGAAAACACATTACTTTAGAGAAGCCCATTGGCTAACTCCATGATCCTCCATGGTTCATTTACTGCTACATCTTCCCACACAGCACACATGCACCCCAATACTTCATGTTCTCTACTCACCCTCACCTAGTGTGTCACCCCTTTCCTCTTAGATTGTAAGCTCTCAAGCAGGGTCCTCTCTCCTACTTTTCTGTATGTGTAATGTGTATGCACATTTGTTCTGTCTCTCCCATTGTACAGCACTACGGAACTTGTTGGCACTTTATAAATGCTTGTAACTAATTGTAACTAGCCCCTCAGCAAAAAAATACATGTTGTGATTTACATAATATTGCTCAGAAAAAGAAGACCTTGAAAAAGAAAAAAGACATGGGACAGAACGCACAAGGGGGTCCACATTGCCTGCCCTGGGTGTTTTTTTTTCTTGCAAACACTCCTGAAAACCACACTCTATAACAATAGACTGCCCTCCAGGCAGGCGTAACACCTAGTAAATCAAAATGATGCTTAGTACCAGATCTGTTGGATATTTCCCCCTCTGGACACCGGGCACAGTGATAGCAGCAGGTTTGGGCTCCTTCTCTTGGTACTTTCCTATATCCTGGCAAACAGATATCTGAGCATCGAGACTTTCGAACCTGAGAGAGAACAATGTGATACAATTATTCCCTGATTCCAGTTTAATTTAACCCATTCACTGCTGAGCCATTTCACCCCGCTTGCTGACCCCGCGTGCTGAGCTAATTTTTGGCCATTTTATGCTCATCGTGGTTAAACATGATTTAAAGACATGTTTTATTGTAGACTCAGACTAATTATTATATATTTTTTTTCCAGTGGTCTTAACAGATTCAAAATATATCATTATTATGCGTATTAGGGTTGCACCGATACCGATACTATTATCGGTATCGGGGCCGATACTGGGTACTGCAGGAGTACTTGGTACTCGTGCAGTACCCCCGATATTTTTTCCGATACCGGAAGTCGGCATTGAGCCGGCTTGCTGGCATCCGAGGGGCTGCGGCGGCTGTCCGAATGCTCTATCGGCATTCAGACAGCCGCCCCTGGAGCTCTGCGATACTTACCTTCCTGTGCGCCGCCGGGAATGTCTCCGCGCGCGCGCTCGTTGGAAGGACCCCAGCCGCGACCACGTGATTGCGGCTGGGGTCCTTCCAAGGAGCGCGCGCATGGAAACTTTCCCGGCGGCGCCCAGGAAGGTAAGTATAGACACACTGAGCAGCTGCAGGGCCTGTCTGAATGCAGATATAGCATTCAGACAGGCCCTGCAGCTGCTCTCCGCGATGATACTCACCTTCCTGGGCGCCGCCGGGAAAGTTTCCGTGCACGCGCTCCTTGGAAGGACCCCAGCCGCGACCACGTGGGACCATGTGATCACGGCTGGGGTCCTTCCAATGAGCGTGCACAAGGAGACATTCCCGGCAGCGCACAGGAAGGTAAGTATGGGGGGGATCCATGAGCTGGGGGGGCATATCCATGAGCTGGGGGGCATATCCATGAGCTGGGGGGCATATCCATGAGCTGGGGGGCATACCCATGTGTGAGCTGGGGGGGCATATCCATGAGCTGGGGGGCATACCCATGTGTGAGCTGGGGGGGCATATCCATGAGCTGGGGGGCATATCCATGAGCGAGCTGGGGGGCATATCCATGAGCTGGGGGGGCATAACCATGTGTGAGCTGGGGGCATTTCCATGAGCTGGGGGCATTTCCATGAGCTGGGGGGGCATATCTATGAGCTGGGGGGGCATATCCATGAGCTGGGGGGCATATCCATGAGCTGGGGGGGCATATCCATGAGCTGGGGGGCATAACCATGAGCTGGGGGGCATAACCATGTGTGAGCTGGGGGGCATATCCATGAGCTGGGGGGGCATATCCATGAGCTGGGGGGGGGCATATCCATGAGTTGGGGGGGCATATCCATGAGCTGGGGGGCATAACCATGAGCTGGGGGCAATAACCATGAGCTGGGGGGGATATATACATGTGAGCTGGGGGCATTTTTATATGGTCTGTTCTTGTTGGAAAGCATCACATGACATTAAAGAAAAGTATCGGTACTCGGTATCGGTGAGTACTTTTAAAAAGTATCGGTACTCGTACTCGGTCTTAAAAAAGTGGTATCGGTGCATCCCTAATGCGTATACGTCATGTCCTGTCAGAATGCTATAACAAAACATGTAAAAAGTGTAAATTTTCATTCAGCTTACAATCATTTTCTTCATCCAAACCTCCTTTGTGGTTATATATTTTATGAAGTATATATATATATATATATATATATATCAGTTAGTTCCATATATATTTGGACACAGGCACAATTTTGATACTTTTGGCTCTGTATGCCGCCAGAATAAAATTAAAATGAAACAATCCAAATTAATTTGAAGTGCAGACTTTCAGCTTTAATTCAAGGGGTTGAACATAAATATCAAGTACAAATTCTAGGAACTGCAACCATTTTTATACACAGTCCCACCATTTTCATGGGCTCAAATGTAATGAGCAAATGAATATAATCATAAATAAAATGTTCATTTTTAATATTTTGTTGAGAATCCTTTACTGGCAATGACTGCCTGAAGTCTGGAACCCATGGATATTACCAAAGACTTGCTTTGTTCCTTTTCTGATGCTTTGCCAGGCTCTAACTGCAGCTGTCTTCAGTTGTTCTTTGTTTGTGGCTCTTTCTGCCTTTAGTTTGGCCTTCAGCAAGTGAAATGCTCCTCAGTTGGATTACGATCAGGTGATTGACTTGGCCATTGCAGAATATTCCGCTTCTTTTCTTTCCTCCTGGGTTGCTTTTGCTGTGTGCTTTTGGATCATTGTCCATATGTACTGTGAAGCACCATCCAATCAACTTTGCTGCATTTGGCTGAATCTGGGCTGAACGTATATCTCTAAACACCGTTATAATCACCCGGCTGCTTCTGTCTTCTGTCACATAACCAAAAAACACCAATGACCCAGTGCCACTGGAAGCCATGCATGCCCATGCCATCACACTGCCTCCACCATGTTTTACAGATGACGTTGTGCACTTTGGACCAGGAGCTGTTCCACGCCTTCTCCACACTTTTTTCTTCCCATCATTCTGGTACAGATAAAACAATGTTTTTCCAGAACTGGTCAGACTTTTTTTTAATGTTGTTTGGCAAAGTCTGATCTGGCATTTCTATTCTTCAGGCTTATGAATGGTTCGCACCTTGTGGTGAACCTTCTGTATTTGCTCTCGTGAAGCATTCTCATGATTGTAGACTTTGACATTGATACGCACACCTCTTGGAGAGTGTCCTGCACTTGTCTGGATGTTGTGATTGGGTTTTTCTTTACCATAGAGAGGATCCTGCAATCATCCACCACTGTTGTCTTCATGGACGTCCAGGCCTAGTAATGTTGCTGAGCTCAACAGTGCATTTTTCTTTCCTAAGAAAGTTAGCCATAGTCCTGGCATTAAGGCTGCCATGACTGTCAAAAAAGCCCGCCAAATTGTTATGGTGGTCCCTCCTAGATTAAATTGTGGGATTGGTGCAGGGATTAGGATGAGGTTACAGAGTCAGGGTTATATAAAGTAAGGGTGGGTGAGGCTTAACTATGTACAGGTAGTTTTTGGAGTGTAAGGACATATTTTTCCCCAGCTTTCATGATTTTAAGCAGAGAGGAACAATTTGCGGCCTTAATGGCACAATTGCAGAACTTTGAACAGCAGTGTGGCCAGCCTCATTAGGTCCCCTCCTAGCAAGCACTTCAGGTCTGCTGCCTGGGGCATCTGCATCTCCAGCAGTGCCCACTATCAATCCAGTGGTAGATGGGGAAGCTGATGTTTGCAGCGGGAGGAGGACCAGGAAAGCATGGCCTCCTTCCCGGCATAGCCCCAGTCAGGTGAGACGCACCAGGGTGTCGGCGGCAAGGACAAACCATGGACGGCGTGTGACCGCGACTGCTTCTCGTACTCAAGACCTGGGGAAGCTGGCATGAGTGCCAGAGCAGCGAGGAGCCACAAGGGAGCTGGTCGCCGAAATGTGAGGTTATCCCCACTCACATCGGAGGCCGGAGGTTTGGGGATGCAGCACCGTGGCGCTCCCAGCATGAGCTGAGGCCCAGCAGAGTGTTTGGGGCAGAGCTGGAGTCCGGCATTCTGTAACGGGCGCTGTAGCGCTCACACAAGAGTAGCGAAGTTGATATATTGTTGGACAGAGATATCTGCTTGATGGTTGCAAAATAATTGGTATTTACAGATTTATATTCCAAAGCCAGGGATTATAAAAAGACAACTGATTTGCTACTTAGTTTCAAAGGTTTCCAGGCCAACAGACAACTTAGAGCACTTTCAGAAACACAAAACAATACAGATCACTTCAATACTTGAGTGGGTGTACCGAGATGATTTGATTGACAGTCAATGAACTGAGCAGACTGCAGGGCAGTCACCGGACTGACAGACTTAGCGTTTCCTGATAAGCTCAAACGGATATGTAGTACCACGCGATCGATCGGAGAAAGAAATACACACGAACAGACAGTATCTCGTGTGCAATCATTCTGGTGATTTATTCTTGAGATATGTCTTTTAAAGGATTCAGGTGGGAGGATACAGGAAAAAAGAAGGGGAGGAATGGGGAGGACACAGGATGGTACAATATCGGGTGAGACGCAGCTCACCAATCAGAAACATACATTGCATAGATTAATTGCATTAAGCTATGTTAAGAGATGGGGCTTAGATTAGTAGTGAATGCCATCACCGCACGTAGCAAGTTATCAATTAAAATTGGTCAGGTCGACATGAACTCGTCTTTTGAGAACAAATCAATATTCGGCTCGGTCAAATGAAGTTATGTCAATAGAGAGATGAGCAGAAATGATCAAGGTACAGAAAAACATTTTTAAGCTGCGACAGCAGAATAAAGATTATCATTAAAAGCAGAAATAGGAATCATGAGCAAAAGGCCTAGATGCAGAGAAGACTAGACTAAATTAATGGTCAATGTTAGCATGTACACAGAGAGATCATTAGCAGCGTATCTCATTAGTAGAATTAGTAGAATTAATACCTAACAGTACCAGTAGGGATGGGCTGCCGGTTCGTTGCGAACATGAGTTTGCATCGAACATTGGCCGTTCGTCCATTAGCCGAACGGCGAACATTTCCCGGGTGTTCGCCGCATGTTCTCCCACAATGGACCACAATGCATTGTGCCCTGGCTGGAAGCTTGTAATTGGCTACGGCCTTCAACCTGACCACAGGTCAGGTGCAAGACAGGTGCAAGACTATACCAATCAGGGCTCAGAGCGGATTTGTAGGATGTATAGAAACATTTAAAAACAAAAAAAATGACATTTCAAATGTTGGTAAATCGTTTTCCTTTAATCTATTCAGAAACAACTGCTTGGGGTGGCAGCCTGTATGAAAAGAGGAGAAGTTTTAGGACACGCAGAACAAGTTTAGTGATTTGTTTGGCTAAATTATGGTGACACTTATGCAGGCTTTGAATGAAAGTAACAATAGGTGCTTTAAAATTGGGCCTTTAGTGCCGTCACACCGTAACTCGTGGTATTGTGGAAGAGTGCAGGGTTGGACCCTGTGGTCCAATATTAAAATTATATAAATCTGGTACAGGCGTCAGTGGCAGTTCACCCAAATATTGTGCCTTTGGTGGCAGCAAATGCCTTCACACCGTAAGTAACCCCTCTGTGGTATTGTGGAAGAGTGCAGTGGTGGACCCTGCAGTCCAATATAAAAATTATATGAATCTGGTACAGGCCTCAGTTCTCCCAAATATTTTGCCTTTGGTGGCAGCAAGTGCCTTCACACCATAACCCCTCTGTGGTATTGTAGAAGAGTGCAGTGGTGGACCCTGCGGTCCAATATTAAATTGATATGAATCTTGTATAGGCGTCAGAGCACCCAAATATTTTGCCTTTGGTGGCAGCAAGTGACTTCACACTGTAAGTAACCCCTCTGTGGTATTGTGGAAGAGTGCAGGGTTGGACCCTGCGGTCAAATATTAAAATGATATGAATCTGGTAGAGGCGTCAGTGCTCTCAAATATTTTGCCTTTGGTGGCAGCAAGTGCCTTCACACCGTAACCCCTCTGAGGTATTGTGGAAGAGTGCAGGGGTGGAGGTTTTGGTAATGCAAAAGAGATCCCCGATCTATTCAGGTATGTCAGTATCAGGGGATTGATAGCTGCTGATCCAGGAATGAGTCATTTTTGTAAATGTCAGCCGGTCTACAGCCGGTCTGCAGAGTCGGTGGACAGATGCACTCCTTTGTCTGTGACAAAACCTCCAGCGGCACTGAACATCCTTTCAGAAAGCACACTGGATGAAGGGTAACCTAGTAGCTCCATAGCATTTTGACTAAATTCTAGCCAGTGATATAATCTCAACACCCAGTAAACCAGTGGATCATCTGCTGTAAAGGTATCCAGGTCTGCCCTTGCCCCCAGGTAGTCCTGCACCATACGGTGAAGACACTGGTAATGAGTAAGGATGAGCTGTTCGGTTCGATCAGTTCGGAGTTCGATTCGAACTTTGGCCGTTTGCAAGTTTGCGAACTTCAAACGTTTTGGCGTGTTCGCAAAAAATTTTTTTTTTTGAAAAAGTATAAAAAATACTAAGTAATCTAGAAATAAAGAGACTCTTTACTGCAGAATATTATAAGCAACGGTTTATTATATATTGAATTAAAAACTAATGTGTACGTGCAAAGATTCTCACCTCTAAATGACCTGTGTTCTCAAACGGTAAACAACAGGTGTTTTTAGTCTGGTCTAATGAATTTGATACATTGTATGTATGTAGACTATACTGAGGGTGTTGTGTCTGCTTCTGAGAAGTGTTAATTTCTCTACTAAATCTTCCTCTAATATGCTGCATTTCACTGCTGTGTGCTGAGCTCATTTTTACCGCTTTCGCTCATCATGTTTAAACGCGATTTGAAGCCACATTTTATTAAATAACCTAGACATATTAGATATCGTTCTTTCCGGCAGACTCCGCAGATTCATAATATGTAATTTTTATATGTATATGTCATGTCCTGGCTGTATATTATGACAATAAATGCAATAAAAATTGAATTTTTAATCATCTGCAGTGTGTAAAGTGTTTTTGTTTCACATTTCATCACATGAGCATTTGCGGTTATGTTTTCTATGGGGTGCGCTTGTACAAAAATTAGAAATGGGGACTTGCTACATTTTGTGGGGGGAATTACGTGATTTATAGCAAACACACACCATATAAAAAAATCATTAGTGCAGCATCATTGTTCACATTATAATTGAAATATGAACAATATTGCTGCATTAAAAAAATAACACACAAAATAAAATACAGTTTTTTTTTTTTTTACTTTATACCTGGTCATGTTGGGTATCATTCGAAAGGCCATGCTCAGGCCTTTCGATTGAAACCCTCCATGACCCCCTAGCTGACTGGAGATATCGGGGTTCAAATGAACCCCCTATCTCCACCAGGGGATTCTGGCAGCTAGGGGTTCCCCGGCTATCTGACGTCATCACGCTATGCGTGAGGATGTCAGGCAGTGAGGGGGACCCAGGGGTGGAGCCGCCATCCAAGATGGCGGCCCCCACCAGAGCTAGGCCGCACTAGGCGCCGAAGTGCGACCCTGTGCCTAAGGTGTTAAAGCCAGGCACTGTTTAAAAGGGGAGACTCTCTCCTTTTAAACGGTGCCTGGCTTTTTTTTGTGGAACCTCCTGATCGGGAGGGAGAGGGATCCGAATGGATCCCCCCTCCCTTCCAGGCGATCTCCTGGCATTGCCGGGGGTCGCCTGGAAATGATGTCATCGCACATGGCGCGATGATGTCATTTACATCGGGAGGAGCTTGACTTCGGCGTCTGAGGATGCTGAAGTCAGAACGCTGTGGGTTCCTGGACAGAGAGGTGAGTATCTCTGCCTGAGTCCCGCAAAGCTGATGACGTGTGGGACACGTCCTCCTCAGCATACAGCGGGAGTAACTGAGCCCACACCTCGTCAGCAGTGAAGGGGTTAAAAACTTATTTTTTAAAACCTTTTTGTCCTTGTTTCCTGTCCCCCATCGCACTACCCAGACCCGGACATTGTTTTTAAATATTTCTATACATCCTACAAATCCACCACTTCACAGGCAGGTTATGGGGACCTCCTAGGCACGATATTTGAAGGAATTTTTTGTTTTTATATTTAACCCTTATTTCATGGAAAACCCACTGTTCCTTTAAAAACGTTTTTATTTTACTTTTTGTCCTTCTTTCCTGTCCCCCAGAGCACTACCTGGACCCCCATACACCTTGTTTTCATAAGCTTGGGTTTACAACCGGTGGTAATAAATTCAAGAGCGGTTTTGGTTCCGGTAGGCCGCGTACTCCGGTGAGCGCGGTAGAGATGCGCTGATAGTTAGAGCGCTACCTGAAGCAGCGAGACGCTGGGGAGTTTTGGGATTGTTTTAACGGGTGGTTATATTATTCATTTTATTCCTTCTGATGTACATAGTTCAGCGGTTAAGCTTAAGTCAGTTCTTGCTCGACAGGAGATGGACTCGACTACAGTAGATGTCCGATGTTAATAATGGTAGGATGGCTGGACCTTTTGCTGAGTTACCATTTTCCAACTTACGCTTTTCTCCCTTAGGCTTTGTTCCTAAGAAGGTTGAGGGTTATTTTTGGTTGATACATCATCTGTCTTTCCTGTAACGTTCTTCGGTTAATGATGGCATCCGAGAGGTTGAGTGCAGGGTTCAGTACGCTTCATTAATAAAGCTTTGGAGTTGGTCAGAACTGCTAGTCGAGGTGCATTATTGGTGAAGGCTGACATTGACTCAACTTTTTGTTTGCTACAAATACACACGGACTGCTTTCACTTGTTGAGTTGCCAGTTGCGTGTTTTTTTCTTCTATGATATGTGTTTGCTTATGGGTTGTACTATCTCATGTCATTATTTTGAAGAGTTTGCTTCCTTTTTGCAGTGGGTTGTTGATTCGGCCTTGAGTCGCTCTTTGTTGTTGCATTACTTTGATGATTTTCTGTTTGTCGGGCTTCAGGACTCAGTGGGATGTGAACAGCTTTTGGCTGTCTTTCATTCAGTGATGGCTGCCTTTGGTGTTCCAGTTGTGGCTGACAAGACTTAGGGTCCACTTTCAATGTGATCATTTTTGGGCATCAAGATTGAAACTGGTTCTCCTCCCTGCTGTCCTTCAAAGTTGGTGTCAATGTCGCAGGATTTTCAAACCATTTTCAAACCATTGACAAAATGCGACATCGACACCAACTTTGAAGGACAGCAGGGAGAAGAACCAGTGCTCCGAAAAATTCACTGGTTTGCGATAATACCGGGTGTCTGGACTTTAGACACCTGAATATGTGAGTACCTCTTTCTTTAAACCAGCTATTGGTAATAATATACTGAGGATAATCTGTGCAATTGAGCGCTGTTTTCTCTCTCCTTTCTGTGTTTTTTCCATCCCTCCTTCATGTTCGGAGTGGGGACACTGGATGAATAAGGAAGGAAGTAACACACCTATTGAAGATTCACCGCTCTTGCCATCTGAACCAACTGGACAAGTATACCATCTGAACTGTGCAGAGTTTAAAGACAATTGTTCCGATGGCCACTAGCTGGCAGTATAATACCTTGTCTGTAATATATAGTTGAAACCTGCTTGATAATTTGATGTATTTGCTTGGAAGATATTCCAAGTGCTTATAACTTTTTGCGCCACACGGAAACACCCCCCTCTTTTGCATCTACACGTGGGTATTTGTTCGATTGTGTATACCTATCTGCTTCCATACTTGCATTCATACTTAGTGCCAAAGACACTAAAAACTTTTTTTGGTTTGGTGAAATTGGAAATGTTGGTTTCTATTATCACATTGGTTCGTGGTTCCACGAAAGTTCAGTTGCATGTGATGCAGTTGTTCTTCGGCCATTTGAATTTTGCATGCCGCGTTATACCTATTGGTCGTGCCTTCTGTAGGAGTTTGTCTCTCTCAATGAAATGTGATTGCTCTCCTATGCATTATATTTGTTCTACCAAACCATTGAAGGCTGATATGGGTGTTTGGTTGATCTTTTAATCACAATATTATAGTGTCTTGTTGGCAGGCGGCGGACGTGATGAACGCAGATTTGTAGTTCTTTACGAACACGTCCGGTTTGATTGGTTTTGGTGCGTATTTACAAGATACATGGTGTGCTGGTACATGGCCTGAGGTTTGGTTTGGTTTGATCTGGGTTTCACTTGCAATTTATACCTCTTGGAGCTGTTTACTATTGTGGTCGCGTTTGTGATATGGGTATGTCATTTGGCCAATAGCCGGGTGTTTTTTCGTACAGATAATATGGGTGTTATTCAGGCTGTTATGCGCCAAACTCCTAGATCAATACTAGTGCTGTCACTGCTTCGTCATTTAGTTCTCAGGTGTTTGCAACACAACATAAGGTTTATGCAGTGCATATTCCGGGGGTGGCTAGCAAAATTTATACATCGTGATCCCTTATCAAAGTGGGATCGAAGCAATTACAACTCACACTATCATGCTCAATCTGTTCTCACGGTCCATCTATTCAGCTCCTCGTGCAGCTATTGAGAATTACATTAGAGTGCAATTTTGTTTCCGCTTAGAAAAGAATATTTACCTACAAACATCTGGGATGTATATGGGTGTGGTCATCGCACCGAGTTATGCTAACTCCTCCATATTTGTTGATGACATTTTTATATTATGGAATCGTACACCACACTACTTGGAAACCATTGTTCAGCTGTTAAATACTCTTCGCACACTTATCACATTTTTCTTGGACATGGATGCCCAGACTATCCATTTTTTTGGATGTACAGATTTTGATTACCAACCACCAACTAGTATTTTCTCTTTATCACAAGGAGACAGATTGCAATACTATTCTACAAGCAAACAACTTTCATCCACCTCATCTTGAAAACACTCTTCCTGTCTCACAGTTTTTGAGAGTAATGAGAAATAACTTGGACAAACAGATATTGTCATGCCCCATGATTTAGGATTTATTGTATATTTTTCTGTTTTGTGTTTAATCTGCCTTTGCTGCTTACATGCTATTGATTTCATAGCTATTTTGTCCCTGATGGGTTTCCTTAGCTTTCTGTATTCAGCTATTTTCCCACCCCTTTGCTCAGTGGTTGTTGTTTAGTTACTTCCTGGTCACATAGCAACTATTCTGTTCTCACTGTTGGACAAGCTAAAGTCTTTTTACCTGCATAGCTGTACACTAACAAGATT
Organism: Leptobrachium leishanense; assembly: GCA_009667805.1. NCBI lineage: Eukaryota > Metazoa > Chordata > Amphibia > Anura > Megophryidae > Leptobrachium > Leptobrachium leishanense. The sequence continues at coordinate 559,428,644 of CM019063.1, forward strand.
GTCAGTCTGACCATTAAACTCTTCAACTGAATTAATCTTTCTACGTGTCAGTTTTGCTGAGTTGAAGCTATTTGCTGAACTTCATTGTGTGAGTACTGGTCAAATACAGACGTCAGCTAGTCTAAAGCACCTACACCTCACAGCTTTGCTTAGGGAAGCAGAATAGATATGACAACAGCAGATCAAAGAAATGTTTGAATGGTTACATCAAAGAGGCTACAGTCGAGACAATCTTCTGAAACCTTATGAAAAAGCAGTTTTTAAACAGGAATCCCCATCAGGACTATTTGACATTCAAGAACCTTGTATCCATCTTTCTCTGACTTTTCAAGTACATAGTCATATTTCAAAGTCCATTCCTAAACACTGGTGCCTTTTGGAAGGTGATACCACATTACCTAAAAAATTCTAACAACCTCCTATTGAAAGCTACAAAACAACTAGCAATTTGTGTGATCTTCTGTTTAAAACAGACCCTATTCAATTCTACACTAGGAACATTTCTTCATTGAAACCAGGATGTTTCCATTGTCCTAACTGGGCGACATGCAGTCACATGGTTTCATCAACTACATTTCCAAACCCTACTTCAGGCAGATTGAAGATTCATCATTACATCTCCTGTACCACTGAGTATATATTTGATCACTTGTCCATGTGGACTAATTTATGTTGGTAAGACCGACAGAACACTACACGAACGGATTTGAGGACATTGATCAAACATTACTACAGCTACTCAGATAAACCCGTGGCAAAAGATTTTTTGGAATACAAGCATCAACTATCAGCCGCAAAATGTATTGCCATTGAATATGTACCTCCACTACTGCGGGCTGGCAATCGATCACAAAAACCTCTCCAAAGGGAAATCTTCTGGATTAGGACACTCAACACGCTAGCCCCGAGAGGATTGAATGAGTACATCTCATTCACCTCTTTTCTACAGGATTGTATTTTGTTTTTTATTTTTTATTCTTTCTTTTTAATTTTTTATTTTTTCTTTCTATTTTTTTATCCTTATTTTTCGTTCTTGCACTTTTTTCCTTTCTTCCCTTTTTCTTTTCTAGTTTTCCCACTTTTTCTGTTGTTTTCTTTTTCTTTTATTTTTCCCTTTTTATCCTCTTTTTCCCTTTTTTCTCCTTTTTCTTTTATTTTTCACTTTTAATCCTCTTTTTCCTTTTTTTGCCTTTATTCTCCTTTTTCTTTTTCTTGCTTCTCCCTTTTTTCACCAGTTTTTGCACCTCCTCATTCATTTCACACATTCATTTCACATATTCTTTTCGCACATTTATATTACATGTCTTTAATTCCCCATCACCGTTTCACACCTACATTTTTAACATAATTTCCACACCATTGTTTAACTTTATTTTCATCCATCCTTTATCATCACTTAACCAACGTCAGCAGTTCTCAGCATTACTTGGGACATGGACACTTTGTTCAATATTCACATAACATCACTAGCAAAGTATACACATAGGGCTAAATTACATTCTTCTCGAAAAACGCTCGCGCAATGCGTGAATTTTTTCACCAAGCGATAAACGTTTACGCGCACACATCACCGCTGGAATTACAATCCTCGCACATTTTTTCATCCGTTGAGCAATAACATGCGTAAACCGGACAGGCACAAATGCGCTCGCAGTAACGTTGCACGCAGAAATCAGTGTGTGCACTGTTTTTTCTCACGATTCAGCCAATCAGAATTAAGAACCACTATTATCTCACGTTAAGTTTTTGTGCCTGTCAAAGTCAATCTGAGCATATATACTGCAGCAATAATACACACACACACAATTTCTCCATTTTATTGTTTGGGTATGTGTAGAATGTGCAACTATACGTTGCTGGGTTGTTTTTTTTCTGGGCTGGTGTATTTGGGTTCGGTCAGGTTGTTCAGATTTGCCATTAACACCAGCTTTTAGGAGTTGTTAAAATTATGCGTGCAAACGCTGTGCGCTAAATCCCGCGTATAGTTTGTAATGCCATCCAGGCACCATCGCACATTCGCATTTGCGCTCATAATGTTAAGTATAGGACGCGCGCAATACAGTACGCTCGCAAAGGGTTTGCGCAGGTTCACCCATGGTAGACGATTGCACGCGTTTGTTGCGCCGGCGCAAACGTTTGCGCTAGGCTTGTGCACCGATTTTTTTTTTCGGTTCGATTCGGTTCGATTTTTCAGATTTTTAAACTTTTCGATTCGGCTCGTTTCGACCGTTTTCTGTTTCGATTCGGTTCGGCTCGATTCGTTTTTCGTGTACTTTTTTTTTTCGGAATATCGACCATTTTTCGTATTTTCGTGTCACTGTGCTCGTTTTTTGTATCGACTTTTCGTGATTTCGGAAATTTTCGTTTTTCAGAATTGTACATGTTTTCAGAATTTCGACCATTTTTCGTATTTTCGTGTCACTTTGCACGTTTTTTGTATCGACTTTTCGTAAGTTCGGAAATTTTCGTTTTTTCGGAACGTCTGTTCTCCTCGTTTCAAAGCAATAAATTTCGATTTGACACATTTCAAGTCCATTTGAAAATTCTGAAAATATTTCGTTTCGGCTCGGAAAACTTCGGATCTGCCATTTTCGGATCTAAAAATTTTCGGAAATTCGGCCGCATCCGAAAATACGAATCGTGAAATTTCGTGAAAATTCCGAAATTCCGAAACCCGAAACGCACATCCCTAGTTTGCGCGAAGATTGTAATTTAGCCCATACTGTACACTTGTCGCTTAATACCTTTTATATTATCTTTAATTTATTTTATTTATTCATCCATATTTTTTACATTTTGAATTTTCACTCTGTTTATTGTGATCATATTGTTATCATAATAATGCTAGTATTATTGTTTATCTGCCCTTTTCGGTAGAATAACTTTAACCGTGGTAGTTTTGCACTAGCGGTCTTGAATTTGAAAATATTCTATTCAGATTTTTGTGTATATTTAGTTTGCTTGGAACCTCTGAAAAGTGTAATGATCAACTGGTATAATTATGCCATGCATGTCTGACCCTGCACTCAATCCCGTACTGTTTTTATGTTTGTAGCCAGCTTGGATGCATCTCCTTGGTAACCGTTGCCTTGGGGCGTTTTGCCGTCGCAGGTGATTGACGTCATCGACTTGCACGCCGACTGCAGCTTACCGCTACATCCCGTGGAGAACCAGCAATTCACGTGGTAGCGTGCTACAGGTTCGGTAAGTGTTTTGGGGATGTCTTTTTAATATAAATATATATATGTATGTTATGTATAGCCTGTTACCTTGATAAAGGCTCCTGAGAGGGCCGAAACGTGGTAAGATGTCCACTGGTATGATTTTATAATTTTTCAATAAGAATCATATTTTATCCACATCTTAAGACCCTGACAGCGTCATTCAGATTTTGGGTTTCTATACGGGTTCCTACGGGTGTTTGCTCCTGGGCAAGTTTTCCTTTTGTTGGCACATGCAGGTTCATATTGGTTTTAATATAAAAATATATGTAAATCTATTTTAAGAGCTGATTGGAGAAGAAGTACTAGTTACTTTTCTTGATATGATTTAGTGTTCGACTCATATCCTTCGACATAACCACTTTATTTCTATTGCATGGACCCTGGGTACTGCCACTGGGTGGCGGAGTGGTAATGCCTGCATTTTATCCTTCCTTGGAGCTGGAGTACTATGCCACCACCCCATCCTTCCTGCCCTCCGCTCTCTGCTCCAGAGCTGCTACTCCCTCTCCCTCAGGTCCAGTCCCTTCCCTAAACTTCCTACCACCCTTCGGACCTATGCTTTGCCCAAACTCATTCTGCCCCCAAAATCGTCACCGGATCGACACCGTTCTGTGGAACCTCGAGTGTCATGGCTGCAGTGAGCCAATTTGTCCAATTATCTGCAAATAAAAGGCCAATGTGGATATCAGTAATTTGCTGAATATCCGTCACGATAAGTGGCAAAGCTGATATCCTGAGTATTAATTATCAGATTAATTGAAACAATAATGAGCCAAAATAATCAATTATGAAAAAAATTGTTAGATACAGTCCTAGTCACAGTAACCTGCGTGTGCTCACCCTTGTCACCTCTTTGGGGGGTCTCAAAGGGCTGATTCAGCACTCTGAGTTTGGGGAATAAGTCCCACCGTCAAGTGAAGATCACCGAGCTATGACCTCAGTTTTTTCAGGGTTACGGGACTCTCCTGTTTATTGATCTGTCTGTCCTTTAATGTCTCGCTCTTTCTCTGCTTCTCCATCTCTCTATATCTATTATGATAAAGCTAATGCAGAGACCAATTCACTTTTTAGAGTGTTTAATTTTCATTACAAAAACATCTCCAGTTTACAGCTTACGGTTACAAGTATTTATAAAGTGCTAACAAGTTCCATAGCGCTGTACAAAGGGTGAGACAGAATAACAAATATACATACAAGTTAACCCCTTGCCGCTGTGGGATGTGCTATGCCATCCTCGCGACGGGAGGGCTTTGAAGATGCAGGGTGTACAGGTACACCCCATTGTCATCAATGGGCCGCCTCGGCCCCTCCCTGCAGCCTAGGTGTGCCTGTGTGCACTGCGCATTGGCTGCCTGGGCAGGCTGAAAGAAATCAGCGGCCTGTGCGGCACTTGTCGGCAAGGCGTACGCCTCACTGGCATTAAGCCACCCCCGATGGGCACCACCCTCCTGTCTTTAAGGCGTTAAACACAAAGAACAGTAGGAGAGAGGACCCTGCTCGAGGGCTTACAATCTAAGAGGAGAGAGGCGGCACATTAGGTGAGGGTAACCAGGGATCCTGAAGTAGTGGGGTGCATGTGGGCTGGGTGTGAACATGGCACAAGAATCATGGAGGCTTCTCTTTGGTCACAAAAAACTCTACTCCTCCCCAGGAGACTATCAGGGTTATTCAGAGAGAATCGAAAAGTCACCGCACGTTCGGGGACCTTTCGTTCCCAGCACTTCAGGGCTATTCGGCGATTCTAGTTCGCCAACCCTGTGGCATATTCAGCGAGCACCGCAGGGCCCCCGTAGTTCCAGGTAAAACCCTCTGCAAACCTGCCGAACACTCACCAAAAGCGCACAGAAACCACCACAAAAACCCCGCCGAACACGGTGGAAAAACCCGACAAGCTGCCGATCACAGCGCAGAGCAGCCACCGGAGAAACGAGACGAAAGTGGTAAAAAAAAAACCAGTATGCTTGAAAGTGTTAAAATTGAAACACTGTTTGTGTCATGCCTCAGCCCTGAGAGTCTGCTGTGGTCAGCCTGGGTCACCAGCTCTCATTACCTGCTTACCACCTAAGGGTTAACTCTGTGTCTGTACCTGAGGTTTTACATAAAACCAGACCACACCCTCCTCCCCTTTGCTCTTTCATTTTGTGTTTTTCCTTCCCTATAGAGGTCCTGAGAGCTCCCTCTTGTTTATTTTCATTGTCTCCTGATTGATTCCACTTTGAAGTGTATACCAGTATTGTTCCATCCTTGCTGTGTCTGCATGACCTGGTTCCTGCTTGCTGGAAGATCCACTGCGTGGCCCACTATCCAGTGGGTCCAGAGACTCTCAAGTGGCTCCCAGCCCTCAGCTCTCTCCTAGAGGTAGACCTTCTATCAAGGTACTGTTACCTAAGGATCCTGCTTTTCCTCATAAGGATCCAGAGAGAGTGAAACTACTTGGCCCACTATCCACTTGCCATTGCTTGTATTTTTGTATTTTGCAAGGACTGTTTGCTGTGTACCAGATTCTACAATACAAGCTTATTGTGCCAATACAGCCTCCATTGTCTGTTTGCCTGCTCACCCCCAGCGCTTGGGAATATATCACTACACAGAGGCTGTGCCATGGCTCCTTCATGGTGCGAGCCTGACAGTTTGCAAAAAAAACTACTGAATGAAAATGTCTGGAATTTGCACATAAAGATCCTATGAATGATAATAAAAAAAATCTGTTAAGGAAAAAAGAAAATACGATGGAAAAAATCCCGAAAAATGCCTAAAAAATCTATAAATAAAGAGACTTTTTACTGCAGAATAAAATAATGAACGGTTTATTTGATATTGAATTAAACGGGAATATTTTTAACATTGAAGCCTATGGGATTCGCCTGAATAAACCTGCCGAATTAAACCACCGAATGACAGGGCATTTCAGCATCTTTTCTCTGCTGTTCGTTGTCTCTGAATAGACAAACCATTGTTTCTCTATTGGGGATTTAACTGACCTCGAACAGGCACCATATGTGCAGCCAGAATTTGGCTAACTGCCTGCTCTCTGAATAGTCGAATGGTACCGAAGTGTCCCAGTATGCTAAAATTCAGTGTCTGGTTACATATCAGCGACATTTGGCCACATTTCAGATCTTTCTGAATAACCCCCTAAATATGAGAATCTCCCTACCAGCACCTGCCAGACAAGAAGGTTACCGGACCAGCAACTGTTTGTTTTCTTACTTTTTCTTAAAGTAAATTGAGAAAATGACTGACCTGTACAGGGAGGAGGCAGTGAGGTAAAGCAATGGTGAGTCTTATGGTGCAAGGAGACAAAGGGGTAATTATTGTGGGAGGCAGTGCGATAAAGTGAAGGGCAGACATGGGGCACAGGCAGGCACAGGGGTAAATAATAAATAATAATAATGATGATAATGAACAAATAATAATAAAATAAACAATGAACGTCGACTTTTAAAGTGATTACAGTATTTTCTTGTGTATAAGACTACTTTTTATACTTAAAAACATCCCCCAAAGATTGGGGGTCGTCTTATACGTGGGATATACAACACAATATGACGAGTATAGCCCAAAACCTAATTTTTAACTGGAAAATTAGGGTGTATTCTTATACACCCGGTTGTTTTATACTCCAGAAAATACGGTATTTACTTTACAGCGAGCCAATCAAAATGGAATTAGGAGATAATTAGTAAAATGATTGGATCCCGGGGAGGTTTGTGAAAGGTGTAAAGCATTTCCCATCACATGTTATATATGAGCTGCGCTGACACCTGCTCTCACCTCATTGTTCTTGCTCCACCATTGCATTTTCGATGTGTCGATGAGGAGCTTCTTGTCTTCTGATGCAAACTCTGTGTATTGTCCCACAGTAACGTATTGTGTGACTGTTTGGACTTTAAACCATTGTCTAATTATATAATGTGTGTTGAATTCTCCATTTTCATTAAAGAAAGGTTTATTCATCTTGAGAAGATCCGGGGTGTTTTTTATAAAGCGATGGAGCTGCAGAGAAAAGAATAATTAATTAATGATTTAATAAAACCGGAAACACATGAAACAGCACTTTCTTTTTCCATCTACACAAAACTCATGTTTTCCTGCCCTTTTCTCCCTCTGCGTGGCGCTGCTCCTCCTATTTGGCTCAGGGCTTTGGAAATGCTGAGGTCACTGTAGCTTCTTTAGGAATTTGTGTAGTGTACTGGCAGTATATTTTCGATCCGAAACAAAAAAAATTCGGAATCGGAAATCATTTGCGTTCAATTCGAAATTATAGTGCCATTTCAGTAATTTTCAAAAAATGCTTAAAAGATCCTAAATTTTTTTTAAAATAAAGAGACTCTACTACAGAATATAATAATAAATGTTTTTTAGATATTGAATTAAAACGGGAATATTTTTAACATTGAAGTCTATGGGGCAAAACATTTCCCACACCCTGTGGCTCACAATTTTTTTTTTCAAAAAATGCTTAAAATATCCTAAAATCTGCCAACAGTCAGGACATAGGGGGTTCCTTTGAACCCCAATATCTCCACCCCATCTTTCTTTAGGAGTCAATAAGGACGTTCCCCACACGTCCTCAGCAGTGAATGGGTTAAATCCGGCGCTCGCTAGACACAAACGCTCTGGTATAGAGTTCCCTACTCCTTGCTAACGCATACCTTACTCCAATACCTTCTGATAGAATCCACATGTACCGAACCTTTTGCCTGTCTCCTCATTTATGCACCGAAGCTTCCTGCCCTCAGATTATATTGCCGTTCCTGACTATCCTCCTACATCTAACCAACTGGTTCCTGCATCCTGAGGTCTCCACCCTTCCTGAAGACATTCCTGACAGTATAACAGAGACAGAAATGGACCTCAAAGGACTGGCCGACGCCATCAATGTCGTGTCAATGCAAGTCTCGGTACTGACTCAGTCAGTCCAGGATATACAGACCAATCAAAACCAAGGTCTACCTGATCCACCACTAGAGGGCGCTCATTCACCGGAACCTAGGCTTCCTATGCCTGAAAAATTCTCTGGCAGAACAGAGAGCTTCCGTACCTTTGTCACATCTTGTGAACTAATGTTCGCCATTCAACCGCATACGTACTATTCAGATTATGTAAAAGTACATACGGTCATAGCCCTACTAACAGGCGAAGCCCAATTATGGGCCCATAACCTTGTACGGTAAGGACATCAAGTCTTGGCGACCTGGCCCACATTCCTGATCCTCATGGAAGAAATGTATGACGACCCATTCCGTGAAAAAACTGCCCAAACTGCCCTTAGATCCCTACGACAGGGGAGAAGGGCCGCAGAGGAATACGTCACAGAATTCCGTAGGTGG